>CM053516.1:5219259-5304586 GCA_028627145.1 Eidolon dupreanum | reverse complement strand
AAAAAAAAAAAAAAAAAAAAAAAGAATATGTATCTGACTCATTCTCTCAGGCCCACTCTATAATTTGCAGGGGTTAGTGAAAGATGAAAAGTTATCAAGCATTTTGAAATGGTCACAGGAGAGCATTAAACGTAGCCTTGGTCCTCATAGCGCGAGATCCTTGGAATCCTCCTGGGAAGTTGACCATGCGTGCTCAACAAGAACACAGCAGCTTCGCCCTCGTACTTTTATTCCCTTCCTCACTTGCTGATATATATATATATATATATATATATATATATATATATATATATATATAGTGTGTGTGTGTGTGTACATATATATACAATATATATGTGTATATATATATATTCTGGAAGAGTCATGGATCCAGAGATAAAAACCATGTGATGAGAATGAGACAGCTACCCTTTATCTCTGGACTAATGACCTCTCTCCGCATTGTTACACAGGTGGGAATCTGACAGAAACGCTGTAATTTTCAGTCCCTTTTCTATGGCACACTGTCAGATGCCAAATGTTACCTGCGTGCATTTTTTAAAGACCATCTTGTAAATTTGACTTAATAAAATTTTTTAAAAAATGCTATTTCAATACTCACATGGTTGAATTATTATCATTATGTTGAATTTCTAGAGCTATACATTAAAGCTGAATAGGTAAACCAACAGGAAGATATTTACTTAAGTGATCCTAAACTGCCTTTAATACGGTTGAGCTTATGCTTATTGTATGCACCTTGACTCATAAAGACATGTTTCACTAATATTTGATTGGATTTAATGAATCATTAATTTCATTAATTAATGTTGATGTCAGTTATGTCAAACTGTTGATACATATAAAATTTACATACTGTTTCCACTTCAGCTGACTTCTTTACTCTCATTATCATCAATATCAGAAATTATACTGAATACATAGTTTATTCTAGACATTTGTGAATAAACTGGGTGGCGGCAGATATAAGGAATCGCCATCTCCTCTGAGAACAATAAAATCGAAATTTTGTGGCAGGGAACATTTTTTCTTACCTACTTGTATAGATGGATGGATGAATGGATGGATGGTAATACTATGTAAAAATATATGAAAAATGATAGAATTTTAATGTACTAGTTTATTTTTTCTTAACAATAAAATGTTTTCTTCTAACTGAAACTCATGTAAATGATACAAATTATAGTGAGCCCTGCACTCTGGTTGAGGTGTCCCTGGGAAGCTGACCCTTGATCATCTAATAGCACCACTGACCTCCTTGGTGGCACCTGATTTCTGTGGACCCTGAAGAACACAAACATACACTAAAAACCTACTATTTTAATAATAGATTGAAGTCAGGAGTTCTGATTTTTTTTTCCCCCGCTAAGCATCTTGTTGCAGTGAAATGTCACTGAAGTCCTGGAACCTGGTCTCCCTCCACCCATATAAAGTTATATATACTTTTTCTTTAAGCTCTTTCACCTTTAACATTCCTAATGTTGTTAGTGCAAACTGTTTCAAATGAGAGTTCTCTTTGCGTGAGACTGGCTGGCCATCAGGGGTGATGATGGCTGCCGGCTGGGCCTTGAACTTAATAACAGAAACTTAATAAATAAAGAGGAATGAGAGGACATTCCAGAAGGCAAATACCATAATTTGGGAATGCAAATGCATATCCTGGCAATGAGGGATGTATGTGTTTATCATTGCTTGAAAGTTTAATTTTCACTTTCGAACCAAATGCTTTGATTTTGAAAAAGTAAACACTGTTTTTGACATTGCTGGACACATGATTTCCTCAGTTGGTCAGAGATTTAAAATTAATGCCACTCTCAATTGGCAAGAGTTCCCGTACACAATCAAATATATTTGGCGTCTGCAGTAACAAAGCCACAGTTCAGTTTGCCAATGGTGACTGAAGGGCGGGATTAAATAGAAGGCGCACAGTGAGTGATTCCTTAGATTAACTCACTTTGTGTAGAAAATCAAATTCCTGAAAATTTACAGTAGTCATGTTGAGTACAGGGATTACAGAAAAGTATATCTACATTTTAGAAATACCTTTCAGAAAGATGGATTATTAAAATCAACACATAATAGATTTAACTGTCTATTCAGACATTTTCATTAAAAAAAAAGGGAGTTATCAAAATAGATCAATGCAGAAGAAGGTTATAACCTTTTGAATTGCATTGCTATTTACAAAGGAAGGACGTCTCAACAAAAGTAAAGATGCCTCTATGGATTCTAAAGCAAGGCCGGCCCAAGGGACGTGATTCATTGATAGTTCTCCAATATCGTCCAGAGGCAGGCATGCCCCGATCAGTATATTCCCTCTTTTCAATATTTGTTCTGCATGTTAACATTTCTGAAACATGTTACTCCTTAAAAGGTAGCATTAACACGGCAGTACTTATTTTTTCTTTTAGTTTTCCTAAATGAGCTGCATTTTATTGCTATAAACGGAATGTTTGTATCTCCTGAAATTCCTCTGTTGAAACGTCATTAGCAATGTGATGGCATTAGGACGTGAGGTTTGGGGAGATTCTTGGGTGATGCCAGCGGAGCCCTCATGAATGGGATCCGTGCCCTTGTAAGAGACCTAGAGAGCTCCCCACCCCTGGTACCTTGTGAGGACAGGGAGAAGACAGCCGTCCACGTGCCAGTACGCAGACTCGCATAAGACGCAGAATCAGCCCGCGCCTTGTGTGACCTTGGACTTCCCAGCCTCCGGACCTGTGAAAAATACACATTTGTTGCTTAAGCCACCCAGTCCACCGTGTTTTTGAAGGAACTAAGACATTTATAAAATTGGTAAAACTTCCTAAAATCACTGTTGTCTTAAAAATCATACATTTAGTTTATGCCTTAAGTGGTAATAGAACACTTTAGTCTCTTTTATTAACAAACATTTTTACAGAACTAAATGCCTGGCATAGTTCTAAGTATTATGCAAATATCAACCCATTTAATTCACAAAGCAACCCAGTGAAGTCTATTTTTATCACTAATTTACAGATTGAATAAATCAAGGCACAGAAAGATAAAATAATTTAACCAAGGTCACACAGCTGATAAATCATAAAACCAGGAATTAAATGGAGGCATTCTAGTTCAAGACCATATGCTTTTAAGTACTATACTTTTAATCTCTTTAAAAATCTAAATATGGTTTATCATTTGTTTTTAAACATATCCTTTTAGCAACTTCATTTACAGTCTCTATTTCAAGAAAACCTCAGAGACCATAAGTGACTCGCAGTGTTAGGTACACAGCAATAATTTCAGAAAAAAAATAATTATCCATTCACTTCAATTACTTCATTTGTTGCACTTGTGCTTTTTAAATGGTAATTGATGGTTTACACATGATAGTATGAAAACCCTGAAAGTTAATTTTCCTTTAGCCATATGCAGATTACTGCATCCCTAATACCGTAACCAAATTATATTCTGAGACACGATCCATATCCCTTGGGTCTTTAGCTCTTAATTTCTTTCTTTGTCAGCTCCTTTTTACTCAGTCAGCTTCATTCATTTCATGGTTTTGTTTGTTTGTTTGCATTCAAAGCACGACTCACATTCATATGAAGTTAGTAACTGTATTATTTTTAAGCAACCTCGGTGGCTTAAAAAACTATTTTCTCATATTCCTAGAGGCCAGAAATCAGGCATCAGTATGACTGGGCTGAAATCAGGGTGGCAACAGGGCCAAATGACCCGCAGAGGCTCTTGAGAGAATCTTTTCCTTGTCCCTTCCTGCAACTTTAGCTGCTGGAAACATCACTCCAGTGTCTGCCTCTGACTTCACCTCGTCTTCTCGTCTATGCATGTGCTCAAATAATAAAACTGAATGAAATATATTCAAACCTAATGAAGCACTTTAAAATGCAAAACAAAGGAAGATAGAGATTGGATCACAGATATACATCCCATAAAAAACATTCTGGGGAGATGAGATGTGGCTAGAACTTAAATTTGAGTCAGGCACCTGCATTACAAATTAGAAAACTTAACTGTCAGGTCTTACACTTACTTCAATGTTTTGGGGGTGGGGGTGGGGATGGAGATGGGGATGGGGTGGTAGTATGTGTGTATTGAACTATTTCCTGATTTTTTTTCCTGTGGACAACGGAGTATTTAAATTCATGAAACATGGTATTTCTTCAGCTCAGAATTCTTTTTCTATTTAACTTCTTCAATTCTATTTTCCTTGGGTCTTTTATTTTTAATCAATAATATAAAAAATGGTTCATTGCATATCCATTTCTTGTGTCAGCCACTTTCTCACTGATTGTTTTAATCTATTTGCTTTCTTCTTTAAATTCTGGGTGTTAATTGTATCTTTTAGATCATGATAATTTTCCTATAGTGGTATTTCTAATCTAAACTTCCCATAATACTAGTATTTATTCTAAAAGTATTTTTAGTTTAAAAAAATATAACCTTACCTTGTATTTTTTTCTGAGTCTCAAAGTTACTTTTAATTCAACTGTTTTCTTACTACCTCTTCTCTTTTGTCTCCTACAATCTATTCTGTCTCAAATTTAATAATGTGAAAAGCAGAAGCTTTCTAATATTTGTTCTGCGTTCAGTATTAAATCTATTTCAAACTATGACAGCTGTGTATCGAGATTGTGAAAATTACATTTCCCTTTTCTTATGTTGCAGAATCATACCATAATACCATTCTAATTTTCTTTAACTTCATTTTCCCTGTTTATCCATCTGTGAATGATGAGAAAACTATGTAGGCCTATGGTTTTCTGTAAATAGACCTAAGAATTATCCTATCCTCACTTCCTAAACATGCGACTGCTTTAAGAATCATCCTTACCCACAACACATTGCAGGCTGGTAGATAAACACAGCAAACTCTTAGGTATATTTGCAGATGTCTAGTTAGTACATGGATCAGCTCCCCTAAATAAGGGTCTATTTCTTCTGCTAGAAATGTTCACAGTGGAGCTTCATTTCTAAATAATACAAAATAATCCAGTTTCGTGTTGTATCTCTTGATTAAAAAAAAAAAAGGAAATGAAAACTATAAATCCCATGGTATGTTACTGAGTTTATGAATATCCAGTCTCTTTTCATGGTGACATTCCATATAGGAAGTGACTTGTCTTTCCACATCAACTCCAGCTTCAGTGCTGGGAATAGCAAGGTACCGACTGGGGAATGAAAAAATGCAACAATCCTGGCTACCCTAAAAAATGACCCAGGATAGACTATGGGAGGAGAGAGAGGCAGGGCATCATGAAGTTAAGTATCTGTAAAACACAGACATATAAAGAAACAGAGGTGACTAGAATGAAATAATCTATTCTAGTTAATTTATTCTTCTACGACTTCCTGTAGGGTGCCTCTAAATTCACTAGAGCACTAACTGGTAAATTGGCACAGTGTAGCCTACGAGCCAGACAGCCTGGGTTTGCACAAAAACCTTGCCACAGTATAACCTTGAATATGCCATTTGACTTCTCTCTGCCACAAAATCTTTTCCTGCAAAATCAGATTAGTAATTGTACCTACCTCATGAAGGTTTGAAAGGCATCTATGAAGATCAAATGGGCTAGTATTTGTAAAATGTTTAGAGTACTGGCACACAGTACTGCTTAATGTTTAATATATATAAATTAATATTTATCATATTGTGTCACTCATCTTTATCAGTGATAGGTAGAAAGGTAGAACAGACTTTTCTAAGTGGTATTAAAATCAAATATCTCACAGGCATCCTTTTTAATTTATAGCTTATATAAAGCAACTATTGTAACACTCATAGTAGTGCTATTTTTTTTTCTTTGCTACTTTCTGTAACATAATTATCAAAGCAGAACATTATTTCAGAGGAAGCAAAGTCAGGATGGGGCTACCTACGGAGTATTGCAAATAGAATGTATGGGATTTAAAAATGTTATAACTAGCTGTTCAGGTAAATATTGAAACAAGGAGCTTCACCAGAGAGTTCATAGCATCAATTACAAATCATTTGGTAGAGTGAGGTGTTATTGGGCACTCTCTTTAATAAATTAAGCATGCACAGCACATATTCATCACCGACACAAAATTCCTCATATAGCCAACTCTGTACTACGCCATATAAAATTCACATGTGTAACAATGCCTTTATTTAATTCATTTAAGAAAAAAAATAAAAAAAAACAACTCTGAAATATTATTTCATGAATGTGGTATGGGACAATTATATTTCTCTGTGAAGTTTTCCTAGTCCCTTTCAAGGTCTTCTTTAAAGCAAACTGCAACATTTCCTAATGAAACTGCTAATGAGAGTTTTCCCTTAATAGTTGTGTGAACTGTTGACTGCATATAACGTCAACTCTGTTTGTTCAGATGAGTCCATTCAATTTATTTAAAAAATCTAAAGGCATTCAATTATTGATGGTATCTACATATTCACATCAGTCTAACTGTTTTGGTGAAATTTTCTAGTCATTAACCTGTTGCTAAATGTGCACTTCACTAAATTGCTCACTGAATGTGTTTTGTAGAAAGCAAAATCAAGAGAAAGTTTTTATCCATTTTGTGCACATGACCAACTTCCATGATAAGTTCTAGTACCACTTTGATTTTCTACCCTCTTAGCTTATCCCATAAGGATAGATTAAATCTTTTATTACATAGACTGCATAGATTGATTTATTAATCAAGGTAACTACTCATTCCAGGAGCTATAGAAATAGCTTATAAAAAACTTTTCCACCTTTGCAGAATATAGCATTATTTTAAAAACTGGACACTGTTTGAAAGAGTTTTAGGGAAGGCAATATGCTACCGTGGGAAGCATTCAGAATAGCGCTGTTGATTCGACCATTGTCTGGAGCCTCTCGTCAACCTTGTGGGTTCACATAATTGGTCCTGCTAGAGCTCTGAATTGATTGGGCAGAACAAAATTGACTTAGAACTAAACTGAATGAATTAGAGAGAAACCAGAAGAACAATTCAAAAGGAAAGACATCATTTTCAAGGAATCTATGTTATGTGACAAGCACTTTTTTCACTGAAAAGAAATTCTAAATAAAATTTATTAGGTGACTACTGTATGCTATGCACTGGGCACATAATATTTTTTAAAAAGATACACAAGCGCTTGACTTTCAGACGTAATTCGAAACAACATGAATACCAGTAGGCTGTTATACTACAGAAGTTAAGAAGTATAGTGTAACATTGGAGATAATAAGTTTTATATTTTAAGCTTTAATAGTAATGAACTACAAGACCCAGTGCATGTCTCTATCGTGCACCTGTATTTCTACAACCCACTGAGTCCTTGAGCCAGGATTTTTCCCGGTAGCTTATTCAAATGCTGACTACCGACATGTTCCATTTTTTTTTAAGGTGCAAAACACATTTTAAAGGTCTCACGGCATTACCAGAGACAAGGTTCCCACAGCTGTAAAACACCCTTTCTCTAGGACTACATGCTCATCCTCCTCAAATCTCTCCACGTTCGTTTTTAGAGTACCCCGGAGTGTCTTCTGTGTGCTGCTCCCATCGGTCCTCTTGGCTCTGTCCTGTGATCTATCATTTTCTTCCTTTGTTGCTCTCCTTCTTATGTAGGCACATGTCTGTTTCTATTGTCCCCAATGCCCCAAACAATAGCTTTCTAAATGTTCTCTGCTATGAGCTGAGTTGACAATTTTCTAAGGTCCAGGATGCCACATTTACAGCAAAACCATCAATTGCTACTGTCCCTGCCCAGTACGCCCCTGATCCTGCTCCTGCCAAGACCAGCACTGCAGGCTTGCTGTGCTATGAATGCAAGAGACATCCAAGATGCAGATACCGATGTCATCAATGACATGTTTAATGTCTGATAGTTTTTAATTCAACATACTTAAATATTTTTTGTGTGTGTGAGATTACTTGTCTTTATTGCCGTTTTCCTACCTATGACTGAAACATAGACTCTACAGGTTGAGGAGCCATTGGGAGAACATCTTTCTGTAGTTTTAGTCTCCCAGGCTCCCGAGCTGGTTGTGCCCCTCACATCTCTCTGTGCTGTCGTTCCCAAGGTCACTGTGCTTTACACACAGGGCTGGCTGGCTTGTGCTAGAAGCTTTCTGAGCATTTCTGAAGCACAGGGGAAACATGAATAAGACTCCAACTTAGACCCCTGCTATGTGAAAGTTATTTCGATCTTGAAAATTTTTTTACAAATATATTTTAATGCTTGGAGGCACTTATAAGTCGATTTTTCTATATCTGATATCATTTGTTAAATTTATTAATTAGATTAGGTCATTCATTTCTTTTGTTTTGGGAATTTAGAAAGTCACTTACCTATCACCTTTTCCATATTTTGGTCACAAATATTTGCAATTTGGTATTTTTTATAATATCATATTATGATAGTTTATCATCACTGAAACTGATGACATTATGAAAAAGATACTTTCACTCTAAAATATTTTTACTCTAAACTTTTTTTTGTTATATGCTAGTCCTTTTTTTATTTTTTCCCCGTTTTGTTGAGATATAATAAACATTTAACACTGCATAACTTTAAGGTGCACAACATAATGATTTGATATACTTATATACTGTGAAATGATCACCACGATAAGTTTAGTTGTTAACATCTGTCACCACACATGGTCACAATTTTTTTCCTGATGATGAGCACTTTTAAGATCTACTCTGTTAACAACTTTCGAAGTTAAAATACTTATTAACTATAATAATCGTGTTGTGCGTTTTCAGTAGCTGTGTCCCTTTGTCACTGGGGGTCTGCACCTTCTGACCACTGTCACCCCTGCCCCACACCTCTGGGTGGGAGGGAATCCTTTCACTGTGTCTGTCAGATCATCAAGTTATACACTTGAAAAATACATTGTGATTTTACTCAAGTAGACCTCGGTAAAGCTGAAAATGGTATCTTATACTATGATACACTCTAAAAGTTAAAATGATTATCTAAATCTATGTGTGCTGATAAGGAACACATCTCTAGGATAGATCGTTGAGTGAAGAAAGCTTTTCAGAGAAATGTGTACAGCACTGTGTATCACTGTGGTACTAACACTTAAAAATCTTAGATCTGCCTTATAACATATGCCAAAATAGATTTCAAAATAGCTATTTTAAAAGAAAACACAAATATATAAAAATAAAAATTTACCCATAGATAAATGTAATTTGCAATGAAGAAACTGATTTTCATTATGACAAGAACTTGCAATCCAAAAAGATTTTATCATTTGACTATGTATATATTCAAAAATTTCTCTCTAAACCTAGCATTGACAATATTTAAATGTCAAATGTCGAACTAGAAAAGAAGTAATTGTAGCATTCTGAAAAATTATAAAAACCACAAGAGCAGAAAATGCGTTCTTTTTGTTCTTTGTTCCTAAAATACTGCTTGCACCTTATTGGCCCTTGACAATATTTGTTTAATAGATAAGATTTAGGAAAAATAACCACCACCAACAGAAGAGGAAAATCAATCAAAAGGTATTAACAAACAATTCATGAAAAAAAATAAAAATAGCAAATAGATTTTAAAAAAACAACAAAAATGCGGCTGTGAGTAGACCTAGATTTGCGGCAGCTTTGTGTCTGCTCGTCCCTTCTCTTCCTCTTATGTGCAGAGAAACTTGTTTTTCTTCCATTCTACAAATGATTGTCTTACCAAAGAACTATAAAGTGTAACTGTCTTGCAAATGAGAAACCAAGAATCAAATTGTGCTTCTAGAAGAACCACACAGTCTATCTTTAGACAAGAATTATGAAGGGGGGCAGGGGGAAGATTAAGTTTGAAATGATAAACTATATGAATTCCACTGGTAAAAATGAAAACTTGGTAAATGATGACATACGCTTCCAGAAAAGGATTGCCTGATGGTGGTGTCTGGAGGTTGCCTCAGTGCTGAAAAGAATTCTTCATCCTAAAGGTATTTTTTTTTTTTTTTTTTTTGGATATAACATTTCCAGCCACTAAAAGAGTTGCTTGCTGAGAATTCCTGGCAGGCGTCTCAGAGTTTACAATAAAGGCACACAGACCGCTACACTTAAGGAGCTGATGAAAAATGACTGGGAAAGAAATATTGGAAAACACTATTCTGCTTTGTGTGTGGACCCTGAGCTGTTGAATGTATCGTTCATACCTGTATAGTAAAGGTTACTGGAGATTATGTTAATAACCCAAATCTAAGCCTGGGATAGACAATCTACAGAAATTGTTTCTTAACCAAAGAATGATCTGCTTTAGAAATCAAATGCCTTGGTAATGTCTCAAGTAGCACACTAGAATTCACTTCAAAGTCTGGTAATGGATAATATGTTTATAAAAACATTTCTGAAATATTATTTATACTAATGTAACAATGGTATGAACCATTCTTTTATAATGTGATGATAATTCCTTAAAAATTTTACTGAAATATAAACTTTTAATGTAAGTTTGAAAATAGCACTTTGAAACAATAAAAATATATAGTATAAAAAAGATATACTAATTTTTCTTTATGGTGAATGCATGTTTGTCACACAATGCATGAATAATACACACAGAACAAGTAAATAAGTACAGGCAGAGTGTGAGTGTGAGTGTGTGTGTGTGTGTGTGTGTATTTATTAACGCACACATATATACATATATGTGTATTTGCTTAAATATATTATATATACACATATTAAATATTTGTTGAACACTGGTTCTTAAACTAAGTAATATTGAAGGGCATAAAAACTTCAGGGGGTCAGGCACTTTCATGGTTCTAATATTCTTGCTTCTCGTTTTTAAAACAGTAGTTTCTGATTTCATCACTCTTTGGTCCTTTTTCCTGCCTTCCACATCTAAGTGAGTGGGCATCAGCTTAGACCTGTGGGTTTTGCTGAAAAGGACCCACATTAATTAAAGCTCATCAGCATTTATCATGGAGACAGCTCCTGTTAGCAGGACTGTTTATTTTGTTCTCACCTTTTCTGCTTCATTGTCAAATGAAAGAGTTTTATGGTTCTTGAGGGAACAATCCTTCTCTATGACCAGCTGCTCTGAGGAGAAAAAAAAAGTCTCCTCTTCAGTGGTGTACTTGCTTTGTTAATTCCTTGTAAATGAAATGGCACCAATGCAGCAATTAATAGTCTCCTTTAATTGAGTTCATTTATAACAGAGTAGAGTTAAACCAACCAAAACGCCATTTAACAAAACCTTGAACTCTAATAGTATTTCCAATGCTTTTCAAAGATGATAAAAAAACTTACATTGTCTTTTAAAGAGTAAATTTGTATATTGCTTGACTTAAACCTTGACTATAATACGCCTTATTACTTTATAATACCTTGCAGTCCTTTTGTTTTTCTTGCCAGTAAATGCTATTTTGAGTTCTTTTGGGTTAATCACTTTTTATTGCTGCAGTCTTCTTTAATTGTATCTTAAACTCTATGTTTAATAAAGACTCGTGGGTCCCTTGCCAGCTTTTATGGCTAATCAACTCAACATCTTTGCTTATGAAAAGGATAAGTTTATATTAAAATGAGTAGATGAGCTTCGAATAATCACATATACTTTAAAAAAATACTGGAGTGGTACCAGAAGATATCTTTGACTTTTGTTAAGGTTGAATTTAGTAATTTTAGAAAGATACTCTAATGAAAACATTTTTTTAAAAGCTGGGCAACAGTATTTTCAAAAAATTTTAATAGCTAATAGGTGAAAAATTACTGACCATAATGTAGATGTCAGAATTTTCAAGAGGTAAACCCAGTAATGGGGGCATCTTTTACCAAGGCAGGGCGTTTGGGAATTTCAGGGGTGCTGGGAAAGCAGTGGGCTGTTAGCAGTCTAACAGGGCAGAAGAAGTGTCTCTGAAAGACCTTAAAAGCAAAAAGTACAAATCAGGTAGAAATCTGACCTGCTAAAGATTTGTCGTGCTTCAAGTCATTGTCCCTGCCTAGAAAATCTCAGGATCTGAAACTGGATTAAGGTGATGGTGTGCTGGTGCCAATCAAAAATCATGTGTTAAATAGTCTCTGGGAAAAAAAAAAAAAAAAAATTATGTAAGTTTTACCCTCAAATTAATTGTTTAAGTATTGTATTTTTCAGACAATGTTTATTACACAACCAAAGATATTTAGGCACACTAGGACAAAAGACAAGGTGAATAGCAAACAGCACAGGAAATGGACTTGTATGGTAGATTAATATAGAGAGGCTGGAAAACCAATATGGTTGATATGTACATGGTGATAAAAGTTAAACTTTAAAACTTCAACAAGGACATAGAGACTGTAGAAAATGACGACAGAATTTTTAAAGACCCCTACTAGAAACTTGATTCTTAATATTTCAATGAGTGAAATTAGAATTCAGTTGTTTAACAGTAGATTAAATATAACTTAATAAAGCATTGTGTTATACTGGAAGACAGGCTAAAAAAAAGTCCAGACTGAAGCATAGAAGACAAAATAATTATAAATACAGATGAGAATTTAATAAACGTGGAAGGTGCAGAAACGATCTAATATACATTTAGTTGGGGTCCAAAAGAAGGATGTTCAGATTATAGCTGAGGTAATATTGAAAAAAAAAAAAAAAAAAAAAAAAAGATTTTCCAAAACTGAAAAATGATATCAATCGACAAATTTAAATAGTTCAACAAATCCCAAGAAGAAAAATAGAATAGAAATCCACAACTAGACATACAGTTTCTGTAGAGAAGTTACAGCAAATTAAAGGCAATAAAGAATGTATTACAAATAGCCACAGAAGAGAGCAGGAAAGATTAAAAGGGACTCACATAGTGATGTCTCAAGAGCATCAAGAGAAGTAAGACTTAGTGAAGAACATCTTAAATATTTTTAGAGAAAATAACTGCCATGCCAGAATTCTACACAAGCTAAGGAACCTTTATTCCATTGTAGGCAATCTTTCTTTCGCTTTGGCTGTTCTGGGGGCGGGGTGGGGTGGGGTGGGGTGGGGTGGGGTGGGTGTGTGTGTGTGTGTGTGTGTGTATTTGTTTCCTTTGCTGTTCTACAGTTTCATAATAAGGTGTTCAAGTGTAGATTTTTTTTTAATGTATGATGAATGGAATTCATTCTTTCATTAATTTTTCTTCCGTTTTGGAAATTTTGACTCTTTATAATTCCAAAGATGCCATTTTACCTATTCACTTCTCTTCTAGAATTCTGGGTATTTATAAGATAGCCTCTTGTATATTTTGTGTCTCTTACAATTTCTATTTTATTTTTTGTATAATTTTATGATCCTTGGAACATTCAAATTGTTTTTTTTTTTTCCTCCAGAGAGCAGTCTCCATTACTTTCAATTGATGTCTATCTTTTAAAAATTATTAATATACGCTAATATTAAGAATTATTGATCAAAATTCACATTCGTTCAAGCTCGTGATTAGACATTATTGTGGGTAAATTTTCTCTCTCCCCTTTAATTTTTTAAATCTAAATCCAAAGTAAAATACAATATCAAAGTTAGTTTTTTTTCCCCCTAATTCATGTACTGACAGAATCATTCTTTACTAGTACCAGATTTATATGGGGTATCTTATCTAATCTTTTTTAATCAGTTCCCAGTCTGTTTAACTGCAGGTTACAGGACCCTAGAGATTTTCAAATTCCCTTGAACTCAACATTGACTTCATTAATTGCATAACATTTGGCCTTTACATCACTGCTTGCATCTAATTTTTCTCTTGACCAGGTTCTCAAAAATAATTTTTAATTAATGCTTTAGTCAGCATTGAAAGTATTAAATACTCAAAGGATCTTTCTTATCCTCAAAACAGAACAATTCTTCATCTCTTATGAATTTCTATTTCTTAATATTATTTAGTCAACTTCTAAAATATAATATTTTGTTTAGTGTGTTTGTCATGCCAAAGGGTATATGGATTGTTTACTATCAAAGAGAAATTTACATTTTTTACTCTATTCCTTAGTAATGATTAAAATTTTCAATCCTGTACATTTCTTCCCAAGTTTATTTTTAAGGACTTTATTATTTTATTGTTATAAGTGTAATATTATCTTCGGTCACAATTTGACACGGTTGTTTTTAATAATGTTTCTAGTATGCACAGAATGCATGTGTCTAACTGGCTCATGATTATTCTTGAAAACCATGTCCCTCTTTCTCTGTGGCTGTGAATAAAAGGGATATTTATGTGACCTAACCTGAGTCAATCACTATTTTCTTTTTCTTTGGCCTCAGTGTTAGATCCTACTAGGTAACAGGACATATGCCAAGCTAAAATCTTCTTTAGAATATTTTTAATTGCATATTTAGGAGAATTGGAGCTAACAACATATGTGTGCCTGTTATTGCCAGCATCCGGATCTCACACTACTGGACAAAGAAATCTATAATGATCGTCCTTTTGACAAATTTCTTTCTGAAATTTAGATGTGTGAGTTTAAAAAATATTTCTTAATTATTTACTTATTATTTTACTTTGGTTCAATTGGTTCAAATTGTTTTTTTCTGTTGCTTGAAGACATGTGTATTAGAAATACTTGTGGTTTTTTAGAAAATTATCAAGTTAGTCACCGTACTTAAAATAAACTTTTATCTCAAATCTATACACCTAGACTCACTGTTCTTCCTCACAGTAAGAATTATCAATAATGCATATAGTGTTCAGCATCACTTACTCTGCCAGCTATCAGTTTATTGTGTCTTGGCTCTAAGTTCCCCCTTCTTGGCCCTGCTTTGCAGCTTGAAGCGGACCCTGCAATCATTTTTCTTTTGCAAGCTGGCACGACGTTAGGCTTTGCCAGTAAAGGAAATGGGAAGGGCACTGAAAGACAGAGAAGGGGCTTCTATGATTTATCATCGATTTTCCATCTTTTCAGGAGAAAAAAAATATTTATTGGAATTTTAAGATCTTGGCTAACTCAAGAATTTGAATCATCTGTGGATGTGTGTGTGTGTGTGTCTATCTTGGTCATATATTCCTGACTTTTTTATATGTTCAATGATTTATTTTTTTATTTTTACTTTTTTTGACATTTGTATCGTAATGTCATAGAGGCTTCTCCCGCTAATACCATTTCCCCACTTGGGGTTGGTTGACTGCCTCAATCTACCAGGAACAGAGCTAGGTGCAAGTCTGGACTTCGATTTAGGTTGGACTGTCTCCATTTTGATTTGTGTCCTTTCTTCAAATGGGATTCTCTTGGGGTTTTGCTTAAGATCAGTAGGGTGTCTATATCTCTGGTGCCCTTGAACAGTGTCTTCCTTTCTTACACTTTATCCCTACATCTTAAACATTTGGCAAATGTCTCAAGGGGCTGCCTGGTGGCGTGTTTGAGGCAGCCACCACCTTGGAGTACAACTGTCTCCCAAGCACTGTGAGACTAAAGGGATTCCACGATCTCCCAGGCCTGTCTGCCACGGAAACCAGCCAGTATATGAAGAAACCCGCAGCTTCATCTGAGGGTCTGCCAGTCCTTAGTCCACCACAGCAGTCCTGTGTGGCCGTGTGGCACTGCCGGCATCTCCCTCCCACAGTTTCGGTCCCTCTCCTGGGGAGAGATTGGAATCTCAGGACCAGCAGCATTTCTGGGTGCAGAGTGAAGTCAACAATCACCTGAAAGAACTCTTCCCTCCACAGATTCCACGGATGCTGAAACATCCAACTTTTGTAGTTTATTTAATTGTCATTAATTTTTGTGAGGGTGTTGGAATCTTAACAATCTACCACATCCTACCTGAAGGTGAAAGTTTTTATTTTTCTTTATTAAGATATATTTACATGTAATAAAATTTGCTAAATTCAAGTATATATTGTGACAATGTTATACACACACACACATACACACGTGTATATATATATGTACATATACACATACATACATATGCATATACCTATGTGTATATATGTATATACACACACATACACACCTGTAACCATCGCTGCCACTGAGATTTCTGTCACCCTTCATGTTTACCCACAGCTCACTAATCAAAATCACCTCTGTATATATTGATTCAATTTCCCTTTTAGAGATAATTTTTTAATTAATTTCTTCCAACTCTTATTTCACAACTGTGTTTTTTGTTTGTTGTATATTTCTAAGTTTTTGAATTTCTGACTTATATTTCCCTCTCACATCTTCCATTGCTTTTTAAATTATAATTAATTAATTTTGAAATATGGTGTTAGAAATGTCCTCCCCTTTGTGGGTGGATGTCTAGGTAGTGTTTTTATTAGCTAATTAATATTGATTATCTCCTTCTGTTTTACTCTTATTGTTTCTTTTTATGGACGGTGCCTGACATTTCCCATTTATTTTCATTTATGCTAATTTTTTTCTGGACCAACAAGTTTTTCCAAAGAAAGGTTGATATTCTAGGTACACTTATTGTTGCTAGAGAAATGCAATGTCTTAAACATGTGACTTTTTTTTTTTTCTTTTGGATTAAGAAGTTTGGTGAATCTTCTGATTTTGTGACAGGATCTTTACTTTGCATCCTCTGAATTTCTCTTTCTCCTCACCGTCTAGCATCTTACTGGTGACTTCTTCTTCCAAGTTTCCTCTCTTTTAAAAACAGTTCCTTCTGAATGCTACTGTGGCTATCAGATGAACCTTGTAGAGTCTCTGATAGCCAGTGCTCTGATGTATATCTGAGTATCCCTTAGCCAGTCAAGTTGATATAAAATTAACCATCATATATAAGCAAAACAAATTTTCAAAAAATTTGTTTTCCAGTTGATTAGGTATGATTTTTGAAGAAGGTGAGTTATTTTTTTTTAGCTCAATTTCGTATTTTTCACAGATTTTCTTAATTTTAT
This sequence comes from Eidolon dupreanum, assembly GCA_028627145.1. Lineage (NCBI taxonomy): Eukaryota > Metazoa > Chordata > Mammalia > Chiroptera > Pteropodidae > Eidolon > Eidolon dupreanum. Next base: position 5,287,820 of record CM053516.1, on the reverse strand, counting down.
ATTGACATTTGCTAATTTAGGCCATTATCAGAGAAAGCCAACTTTGCCCTATTTTCCACTTTTCCCTTTCCACTCAATGTTTATAATATTCCTGAAATCCTGTTTTTTTTTCTACCTATAAAATATATAAAATCATCGTAGATTCAAAATCTTTGTGTATCTTATATTCCTTTTCCCTGAATGCTCCTGCCTTAGATATTCACATACTGAAATCCTTCTTGTCATCTAGATTTCTGCTCAAATTTCGCTCATCCTCTCAGAGTTTTCTGGACATCCTAGCCAAAGTACCCTCCTGTAAATTTTTCTAATCATTCCTTACCTATAACTACACTATCTCTTTTTGTACATAACAGTTATCACTCTTTGAGAATTCATTGTGCATACATTTGTTTATATTTATAGCCCCCCTTCTCTAACAGAATATAACTCAGTAAGAGCAGACATTATGGTTTTTCTTATTGTATTTCCAGCACCCAGAACCATACCTACACATAGTAGGTATGTAGCACACATTTGTTGAATAGTTTTTGTCAAATTCAGTTTGATTTTTTTTTAGCTATTTATACACAGTAGTACTCTGAGATAAATCCAATATTTTGCCAGAAAACTGTGTCAACTCTGTATTCCATTTTGATTTATCACATCAGAAGTGTTCTGTTTTGAAAGTAGGATTACTGGATCGATTTGAAACTTTGAATTATGATTTAATTTATAGGTTTTTTTGTACAGACATCACCTGAAAGTTATTTAAACTTCTGTCATTGTCAATAAAAAAGCATTTTATGTCATTCCAACCTATGTGCAAGTTCAGAGGGAGACTTCCCTATTGAAAAGCATTTCTTGTTATGTAGGCTTTCTAAGTTTCTCTGCATGATTTCTCTCCATGCACACTTTCGCTCTGCAGGGAGTATTATTTACCCAAATTCTGAACTTCAAAGCTATAAGCACTTTCAAGAAGCTCACTAACAAGATATAAACATAACATTTATCATTTCACAAATGTTTTGATTTTTTTTAAAAATTCTTTCTCCTGAAACTAAAAGTCAACAAAAAAATCTTAGTCTTTAAAGGTCCATAGTGAAGGAATAGACAACGAAAAATGAGAAAACTTCACAGGTCTATGGGCACTTTTCGTTTGAGCTCTGTGGGGTTCTCAATTTTTCCAAGACGTTTGAGCCACAGGAAGAAGAAGCAATTTTGGCCGCCCCTTCTCTGAGCAATATTCCTGGGGCAAGTCCATTAGAGAGAGAGACAGAGACAGAGAGACAGACACAGAGACAGACAGAGAGACAGACACAGACAGACAGAGATGTCACCATAATATACTAAAGTCCATACTGTTGTCACTGTGTATTATCGCTATTTTTGAGAGCAGTAGTTCACAAACATTCTTGTGCAACACTGTAGAGCCTCTACGTTACAAATACCACCGATTTAAGAAAAATTCAGAAATATATGCCACTAAAAGATAATAATATGGAGAATAATTATCGCTCAAAAAATTAAGAAAATATATAGAACATGTGCATTATTCAATGTATACTGAAATTAGTAGCATAACCCTCCTAATTATCAAAATTATTGGATGATATATTTTACATATTAGTTTAATACATGTTATGCATTTCGTTGTAATGCTACAGCTAATATGGAATCTGAGAAGCTAAAAAGAACACAGAATATCAGCACCTTGGGGAATTATTTTTAATTAAAATAAATTGACATATAAAAAAGTATAAGCAAACTAAAGTTAGTCATCTTTTCTATCACTCAAATACAAAAATAATGGGAATTTCTAAGTCAAAGAATTGAGAACTAGAAAACATAACCATGTCTTCCTCTTCAAACATTTTCCTGGGATTTTTCTCACATTTTGCTTCCAATTAAACTGGCCTCCTTGAATTTGTTCATATCATTCCCTTTATCCTGAGGATTATTAGCCATTTTTTTTTCTTGACTAACTCAATTAGCCTGGCTGTAACACTCAGTAATAAAACTTTACAATCATGCCTATTCTTACATAAAATGGTCGAAGACCATATAGAGGAATGAAATGTTGGCTTGGGATCCAAATGTCCTTGCATCCTACCAGTGGCCATACTGGTGTACTTAGTCAGAAAAAGTGAGGACCACTGGGCAGAGGATATCAGTCATGACGGTGCCAATACGAACACATAGGATGACTTCCTGAAAAAATAACATTTTTTTTTTTAAAAAGTGATAAAATCATTACTCTCATACAAATGTAAAAAGGAATACACTTAAAAGTTCTTAGTAGAGACCAAGAGTTTTTTGTTTTTGCTTTTTTTAAAATTATTTATTATTTTAGAGGCAAAGTCCCCCCCCCGACCCCCACAGGGTATCTTTCCACAGGACAGAAACCACTTTCACCTCTTTAGGAAAAAAAAAAAAAAAAAGTATTTTATATTGCTATCGGTTATTTAAAATAAAATTAAAAACTTGTTCCCATACAATCAGAATCAGGTAACCTGGAGGGTGTGCCACAGACAATGCATTGATTTGCACCGAAGCACAAATTTCAGAGGTTTTCAGTTAACTGACAGACTGAAGACAGAGTGAAACAGATTTCTCAGAGAAGGCCCAGAGTTTACAGCATTTGCAGACAGAAAAGTAGCATTTCCACATGTAAGGATTAGAGAAAAAATAGATCATCAAAAATGGTTATAAACTATAATAACGACTTTGTGTTTATACTACCTACCAATGCGATCCTTGTTCATTATGTGGAAAATTTCTTTTAACTGGGATTTGGAAAACCAGTTGGATAAAAAGTGGAAGAGTGTATACATTTTTGTCTGAAAACAAATGAAATGAGGAGGCAACCGAGGCAATCACTTTGCATTAAGACTAAGAGAGGGCGACACCTTTGCATAAACCATCAGGAAATTCTCCCTTTGGCCTGTGACCTGTACACATACAGAATTTTATATCATCTCTTGTCTTCGGAATTACTGCATCTGGTTTGGGGTTTATTGGACATTTCCCCAATCTATTTGGTGGAGGTAGTCCAATTCTGAGTAAAAATGAGGAGGCTGGCATAGTATTTATTGTTTAATTGCCTCATAGCTCCTCATCCCTTTGTCTGTGAAAGTCTGGCTTGAAAATGCCAATAATCCAAATGAGATTATTTTCTAAATGACTGTTGACATTACGAAGCTATTTAAGCTAACCTATTAAAAACATAAAAAGTCAATCAGGTTAGCTTACTAATGCTTACAGCAATATTCTAGTCAGGAGACTGAAATTCAGACATTTAGCAAGAGAAAAGTGTATAGAATGAAGTCTTTGAAGTATACTTAGAATAAAAAAATACAATCAAAGACAGTTATTTCTGTTTAGCCCTGTGTATTATCATTTTTAGTATGTTTTATGTGTGCTATTCATGGGATATACTGTTCATCTGTATCTTCCCATTTGTATAATTCTCTATTTATAAAACTATCAATCAATAGCAGTTGTAATATAAATGCAAGTACATAATGCTATTTGAAGTTTGGTTACTTGTCTTAAGCAATGATAAATAAGATTTATTTTTTTCCCCTCTACATTTGTACACAAGTTCCTCATTAGACTTTGAGAAGAGATGTTTTTAAAATAATGGTCTCTCATTATGAAATTCATTCTAATTGTTTTCTTGGAAGAACAAAAATGCAATTCACTGTTTTCTTTTATCTCATTGTGATGGCTTCACTGCCTAAAGGTTGGCTATTGTACCAAAAAAAGCATCTGATGAAATGCCTGAGGATGACAATATAGTTGAATTATTAGGATAATGCCAATACACACACAAAAAAAGTATTGATGTTATACAAACCAAGTGTTTTTTTTGTTTGTTTCTGTCTGCTTCTGTGTATTCTTTAAATTGTTGAAATGTGTTTTTCAAAGGATATTCTTTAAACATTTGAAATTTTATTTTTCCAAGACCCTTTTTTTTTTTCTTTATGAGGAAGGCCAGTATTGTATTCATAGGGAGAATACAGGGAGACATATGTTGTGACCTTTATCTATGTTAAGACTCTCCAAAGAGTGATATACATGATGACTCTGTTTTTCCTTAGGAATATAGTCTCTTTTGAAACACAAGATATTTTATCTATTAATGAATATACTAAAACAACAAAACTATAAACCTGACTAAGTGTTTTGACACTGTATTTCTATTTAAGACTATCCATCAAATACTGAAATATCTAAAATAGTTGTGAAAATAATTGTATCATAACAATTGTACCTTAAAAGAAGAGTTCCCTAGTCTATGAATGAAACAAACCAAATAAATAATGACATTATCTTCCATTTCTGCAACTTTCTGAAATAGGTTTTGAAGTAATTTTATAAATAATTTAGGATGTGTTTTAGTTGATGATTTTATTAAGGGTTTTCATTTTTGTTGTCTCGAATCTTGCCATTTTTGTGAACAAAATGACAAAGCATACATTGCCTCTTCAATATTGTTGTGCTGTTGATTAGTAAAGACATGGTATGGCACTGTGCAGACAGTATTTTTACCTTTCTGTACAGTGAACTTCCTCGTGCAAATTTTATTGAAACTTGGAACCTGCACTAAAAGGTAAGCCTTGAAAATTAAATTATGACCCACTAGATAAATAATTCTAGATAGAGATTTACCTCTATAGATGAATATGTTTGTATCTCAAGGGAGATAAGACACAAGATCATTGAGATATTTCAGGGGTTCTAAAGCTTGAAGATATTAGTTTGATCTTTTCCCTAGTCAAATAAATTTACATTCCAAAGAATAAGAAACCAGGGATTCTTCCCTTCTGAACTTCCAAGAGAAGTGCTTATATTAGGAGCAGAAGGTTTCTCTCCATTTTTAAGGAAGAGAGAACAACTGATCCACTTCTAAATAATCAAGCCCCTAGATTCATATTTTCAAGGATTTTTGCACACAACACCAGTTCTGGTGCGTGTGAGTGATCTCTTATTATTATATTACCCTGTTAGGAGTAATTGGGGCTTGGAGAATCAGTGTGGTTCTTGGCTGTAAGTAAATAAAAATCTGCTTTGTTCCAGAAACCATGAGTTTGCTTTCAGGATAATACTAAAAAACATATATATGAAAAACTTAACGACAGTCTTCCTAAACAGATCACATTATTTTAATGTGCGATCATTATGGAATGGATTTTTTGGTCCCAGCAAGTCACAGGTTGAGACCTTATTCCCCAATGTGATGGTTTCAAGAGGTAGAGCCTTTGAGAGTTATTAGCAATAGATGAAGTGGTGGGGTGAGGGGGGCCCTCATGAATGGGATTAGTGCCCACGTAAGAGTCATGAGAGACTTGCTTCTTCTGCTCTGCTTTCAACCATGGGAAGATACAAAGAGAAGGGGGCAGACTACAAGCCACAGGAGGGCCCTCCCCAGAATTGGAGTGTGCTGGTACCCTGATTTTGTTTATAATGCAGGAAGGTTTTGGTATCTTGTTATGACAGCCCAAACTAAGACGATAACTATTGCTAAATCCCTGGACATACTATTTTCAAGTCTGTGGTCAAAGCTTAAATAGTCTAACACCACCTTGTGTCTGAAACCACAATAAGAAATTGTGTTTAAACGCCTACCAGATCTCGGAAAGAATGTCTGCAGAAAAGCAACCCAAAGTTTGTGACACTTACTCAAGAAAACCAAAATTTGGTGGGCACACATAAACTCTTGAACAATTTTTACATATAACACAATGACTTTCGGAATATCCAGAGAATTTTAGAACTATTTAAAAATATTCATTAAACTGATTAAACTGTCAATGATTTCTATCTAATGTTCCTGACCTCAACACCACTCCCCACAATCCATCATCATTTCAAGGTTGGTGTCTTCATTCATGATGCCCCTCGCAGCTGCACCACTATTTCAAAGTACAAAGGGCTCAACTCGAGATTATACCTGGTGCTCTTACTGAGTTCTTCTCTCATAAGAGCAGAAAGCATGAACACTCTTCCCATGTGGCCACACATAAAAAGTCAGAAAGAGGAGGTTTCATTGTGAATTAATCCCGAGAGATTCAGAGGCAAATCAGGCAACCACCATAAGTTGAGAAGGCAGATTTCCATAGAGAGATTTTACTATTGATGAGTCCTATGTGATACCATGCAAGTTAAACGGAAGGTGTTAAGACTGAAACAGTCAACTTCTGGGGTATTATTTTGGAGTTTATATAGGATGTGTTAGTTTTCTTACAGACAGCTGAGAATTCTGACAAGTTTTAGAAGAGAAAAATCCAAGGGTTCCCTAAGAATCTTAGAAAATCTGCATTTTGAAAGCCAATTTTCTAAAGTAACTGCAGAAATGACAATATAAAATTTAAAACATAGACTAAAGTCACTTCAGTTACAATAGGTATCCCTGGATACACAGAGATTGCAGAAATACATATCTTTAATTCAGAGGCCACTGTATTTGACAGATTTTTTTTTTCTCTCAGTGAGAGTGTGATTCTTTACCTTACACACAATTTCTATACTCCAGACTGTCTCTTCCATAAATGTAATCTGATGCATCTTTTGAAGCTGAAAGACCTACGGCCGCAGTAACTTACTGGGAGAGGACGTAGCCTTCTCCGGAATCACTGCCAAACAGGCGCTGGATCTATGCTTTCAGTTCCAGGGGCTGTAGCATCTTTAAAGGAAGAAGCAAGTGATTCATACTAAGCAACCTCAGGCTAATTCTCTAATTAGGTGACAATTTAGATGCAGTGCACGCTCTACGTGTAGTGTGGAGTACGTGGTGCAGACTGGGGAAGATGCCCAACTGTGGTATTTCAAAGAGAGCAGATGGCTGAGAAAATACAATTTCTACAATTATTTCAGAGTGGTAACTTTTAAGTTGATTTAGCATTGTTATCGGAGTTTAATTCTTGAAATTTTCATTAGGAAAACCATGCAGATATTTTCCATTCTCTGAAATATTTACCGAGTAGATCAGGTGAGAGGCATTCAAAGTTCCACCATAGCATAAAATAAAAGTGATTTTGCTTCTACAGTCTACTATAGGAATGCAATAACTTACTATAGAAATGGAATTTAAGATATTTAGCACTGTTTAAATACACTACTCAGGAAAAGAGCTGTGTGCATATGTACAGTTTTCTTTTTTTTATCACTAAAGTGTACCTGCTTCGAAAAACTTATTGCTAATCAAACATTAAAATGAAAAGAGACACATGCTTTTAGAACTGGGCTTTATATCGGTCAAAGCAAAAGATAATTATATTTTGAAAATAGTTTCCAAGATAAGTGGAATAAAAATTCTCTTTTAAATATTGGCAATAATACAGGATTATCAAATTTGTAGCTTGCAAATCTTAACTCATATTTCTACATGCTGCATGTAAATATTCTACATTTTAATCAACATATTAAATGCACTAAAAAAATCATTTATTGATAAGTATTTGTCCTGAATCCTTTGTTGGATTTTTCTACCAGTTTATTGTACTGACAGTGGCATATTTCTTTGTAAACATCTTTGTTCATTTGAAAAGTTGGTGAGCCCTGCCTCCCTTTATCACACGCATTTCTTACAACATTCCATTCATTCACTAATTTGGTCACATCTCAGAATTTCTATCTCAATAGCTGTCATTTTAAAAACTACATTAATAAAAGTCAGGGCTATACTAAAATGGAAGTACTGAAATTTCAGGAAGTGAGAGTACTAATTTCTCTAAGAAGCATATATAGCATGAAAAGTGAGTTCGCTCACTCGGAATCAAACTTGAAGAAATTATAGGAGCAAGAAAAGAGCGTGAGTTCGAGACATGAATGAAAACGAGGTTTGCACGTGGGCAGCGCAGGAGGGCCGTGAGGGTGGGAGAGGCAGGGCTGCAGGCCCAGAGCAGACGCACCTGCAGAACCCTGGGAGGTCAGGCTGACTAAGTCAGAAACCACCTCTTACTTTGACTCTATTCCCAATCCCATGACAGCCCCCGACACAAAAATGTCTATGGACAGGACTGAATACATGTCACCATATTTAGCATTCCCTTTTATTTCAGAAAATAACATTATGACTACTCTTCCATATAGTAAATAGAAGAGAGTGACTATGTAAATAAAACTTACTTGCAAAATAAGTAAAAAAAAAAAAAATATTGGAATGAAATGAAATTGTAGAGTGCCTGATATCTTCAAGAAACCCTTGCTAAGGACATAAATAGTGTGCACATACACTTTGACTTCAAGGGGCTTAAAATCTAGCAAATAAGGTAGCTACATAATCCTCTATAAAACAAAACAGAATAACCCTTTATGCATATATGTCATTGACCCTAAGATGCCATCAGCTGTAAAAAGACCTACTGTGTTTTGTGTCACTAAGATACTAAAAAAATAAACTTATCAATTAAACTAGACTACATCATCAATTATAACAACTTTTATTCAAATTTAGGTGTCTTAGAATTGCTAATGAATTTTTTTGAAAGGAGAAAGACACATTTTAAAAAATCAAAGATGAAAAGGTATGTGTTCACCATGAACAACAAAAGAGGTTGGGATATCAACATTAGGATATGACAAAAGAGAAAATAAGATGAAGTGTAGGAAGAGTCCAAAAAGGATATTATATACTGGCAAGTGGAATAATATGGCAAGAAAATATAGCTAAACCAAAATTGCATCCACAAAACAATGCAAACTCAAGGGATCATCATATAATAACTGAGAGACTCAAAAGGACAAATAGGTAAATCATCAATTACAGCTAAAAACTTTAATCAAATGTAATGTTATTGTAGAAATTTATAAATGAAGTAGACCAAATAAACCAGCAAACCACTGATCTGAGAAATATTTAATGCACTTAATTACTAAATATGAAATGAGTACTTTTATGAATTGAATGTTTGTGTCCCCCCAACATTCATATGTCAAAACCCTAACACCAGTGGGATGGTATAAGGAGTTAGGGCTTAGGGGAGTTAATTAGATCATGAGAGGAGAGCCCCGGCGAATGGGATTATCACCCTTATAAAAGACACCCCAGAGAGCTTGCCTGCTGTCTTTCCACCGCATGAGGGTACAGAATGAAGAGGACCATATGGAAGGCAAGAAGAGACTGTTACCAAACCACCCCTCCCAATCTGCTGGCTCCTTGATCTTGGACTTCCCAGCCTCCAGAGAGAGGGAAATAAACATGTGTGGTTTAAGCCACCCAGTCTACGACATTCTGTTCAGGCAGCCTGTGCTGAGTAAAACAAGCACCTCGCCTGACACACTGAGAGACCATTCTTTTCAAGCACACGTAGGATATTCATATTAGACATTTCAGGAATCTTTAATTAATGTTGAAAGGTAAATCATTTTGTAAAATGCTTAATATTTTGTATCTTATCAATAAATAACATAATGGTATTCTTGATGCTGGCCGATTACTTTTTTCAGTGGCTTTTATAATATATCTTGAACTTCGTATGAACATTCTGACAGGCACCAAGTATGATTTGCCTAATTAGTTTACTAATGATGACTGGCTTTCTTAATTGGGATATGTGAAGGGATCAAATAACTATTAACAAATATTTTATTGGCAAATGTAAATTAAAATGAAAAGTATTCCAATTTTCATAACCCTTTCTGAGTACATAAGATTAAACAACATGGCTCTAGGTGAAAAACCAACAGATGTAATTAATAGTCAGTTGATAATACATGATAAGTCATTTTTGGTAAACTTCCCAGAAATCGGGGCATGGTGATTCTGTCAGTGCATTAACAATTTTTCTGTAAACAAGTTAATATTAAAATTTCTGCTATCAACAGATTGAAGGAGAAACTTATTTTATTGTCAGCTAAAATCCCATAAAAATCAATTTAGTAATTTAGTAAATAAACATAACTTTTGCATATAATTCAAAAGAAATCAAAATAACTCAAAATACCAGAGCTAATATAGCCTCATCTACTTCTATAAAGAATAATTTTAATAATTATTTTTTATTTGAAAAGAAACTTAAGTGTTGCTGAAACTTGATTCCACTTGTCTGTTATGTAATGTTATTAATGGATATGGTGGGGGAGGGGTATCCATTTCGTTAAGAAAAATTTTAATAAAATTATACTTTTTGTTTAAAAATGATACTTTTGTTAAATAAATTATTTGACAAGCAATGGCATTGTAACTTTTAATGTGTTACGTCTTTGAGCCTCAGATGAGTAGCCCTTCTTTCTAGTATTGTGTAAGATTACATAATGTGAAGGGAAGCGAATACTATTATTGTTTTTACTGTAACACACTTTATGCCATAACAATTCTTTGACCACTTACTATATTCATACCATTTTCTTTCAAAAACATCATTCTCATTAATTCTTAGGTCTGTTATTTGCCCGTAATTTTTCCAGTTACCTAAGCTCAAAGTCACAGAGTCATCTTTAATTTCTCCTTTGCTTCTTTAAAAATGAGTTGGCTGACAAACCCTTTAAATTTACATCCACTCATGTTTCCTCCCATATTGGTCTCATTCCCCAGTGCATCGCCATTACTTTGCTTCCAGACAAGTTTCAGTATTGTTGTCATGGTATATCAGTCCTTACTTTGCCACCTGACGATTTTTACCTGTTATTACAATCCTCTCTATGTAACAGCCTGTTTTAATTATACTAAAATGTGTATTCTTAACCATCTCATTTTCTAGTCCTAAATCTTCACTACCTTGATGCTACTTAATAAATTAAGTACAAAATGTTACTTTGGCATTTGAAATCTTATAGGATAATCCAAGCTACATTTCCAATATATCCCAGCCCCCACAAAACATATTGTGTGCACCAAATACAATTTTATTCTGAAATTTCATCTCGAATGCCACCCAGAACAATAACCGAATCTGAAGCTTCTATACTGATAATATTATCATTATTGTTAACTTCCACAGAGCTTTACTCATAAGGGGTTATTCCATTTTGCTTTATAGAAAATTGCATAGCTTATTTGCTAGATTTTAAGCCGCTTGAAGTCAAAGTGTATGAGAACATTATTTATTTTCCTTAGCAAAGGTTTCTTGAAGGTATCAGGCACTCCAAAATTTTATTTCATTCCAACAGATCATTTTTTACTTATTTTGCAAGTAGGTTTTATTTATGTGGTCACTCTCTTCTATTTACTCTATGGAAGAGTAGCCATAATTTTATTTTCTGAAATAAAAGAGTACAACTTATGGTGACATACATTCAGTCCTGTCCATAAACATTTTTGTGTCAGGGGCTGTCATGGGGAAGGGAAACAGAAAATCTCTGAAACATATTCTGTCTTTAAGGGCTTAGCCCAGTAGACACAGTAACAAATCAAGACTTAAGCATCATACTTTTTCATACAATAATATGTACAGAGAGAAATAATGGCCCCCATGAGGAAAAAGTAAATGCCATCTGCACGGTCAGAAAAGTTTCACCAGGAACGGTTGTGAGTTGAGCAGGAAAGGGACAGGTGCACAGAAACCCCTCCGCCTCATCAGCAGGGGCCATGTTCCAAGACCCCCAGTGGAAGCCTGAAACCATGGACAGTACTGACGCCTATGTTTACTATGTTTTTCCTATACATATGCACTCATGGTAATAACAACTAATAATAAAATACAGCAATTATAACTGCACTATAATAAAAGTTGTATGAATGGCTTTTGGGACATTATTAGGCACGATAAGGGTGACTTGAACACTAAGATACCGCCAGTCTATCTGATCACAGAGAGGGCTCCTGAGTGACTAATGGGTGGTGAGCATCTTCAGCATGGGGACAGTGGACAGAGGGGCAATTCATGTCGCAGCCTGGACAGAGCAAGACTACACAGGGTTTCATCATGCTCCTCAGAATGACACATGATTTAAAACTTAGGAATTATTTATTTCTGGAATTGTCCATTTAATATTTTGGGGCTGCAGCCGACTGTAGGTAACTGGTACTGGGAAAAGCAAAATTGCGGATAATAGAGAGATTACTATACTCATGTTACGAGTAGGGTCATTTGGCAAAGACAGTGAGATATTCTAGCATCTTCTGCAACTAGTGAATATCTCAAAATGCCAGGAGGTGAAGTCAAAGGTAGTAGCAGGGTGGCGAGTGGTAGGCTGGAGAGCTGCACCAGAGTCACGCCATCAAGGAGATGGACTGATTCACGGGCATGTGTCCTACAGGCAATGGGGTCTCCAGGTGTTTGTATGCACACAGGGGTGGAAAAGTCCTTGACTGGATTCATGTTTTAGAAAAAGGCATGGCCAGCTCAGCAAAGCATTGTTATATAGGCTAATATATTTATTCTGCAACTGAAAAAAAAAATGGACTAAAGCTTTAAATATTTGCTGTCATTTTATATTTTTCAAAGTGGCCCTATGCATATCCTTTCGTCATACTCACATAATGTGACAGCTGGATTCCAGCCTCTCTAGTGTCTCATTTGCTCCTCCTGAGGGGGTAAAAGAGTGGGTCGATAACAAAATTTACAAAATTATATTATTTAGTGCATTCTGTTAGGTAATTAACTTACTGCACTAATATCACCCTTACGCTGGCCATGCTAGTGTCTCACATTCAGTTTTCTTCACTTTAACATGAGTACATTTGATACAGGAGAACAAAATGAGAGTTGGAGGGCTGCAGTTTGATCATTTTCTCGGGCTGGTTCCGTTTCTCAGGCTCTTTGCTATATTTATGGGTGTGCCCATATCTTGTCCCTGCATGATCCATTTCTCAGACCTTGGTTAAAAAAGTCAAAACTGATTTTTCACAGTTCACAGGTCAGACAAATATGTGCTGGATAAGTTTTCACAATGAGCCAAAGAACAAATATCTTAAGCTCTCAGATACATTCTGAGGAAAAAAAGATGATGAAGAATAATGAAAACTGATAAAATGTGATATTAAAAAAAAAGGAGTTTTCTCTGCAGTGGGGATGTTAAAATATAAAATGATATAATAATTAGAAAGTAATTGTATACCATTATTTTAGTTCTCCTTTCCTAGTTCCACAAATTATACATATTTGAAATTTTGGGCTATGTGATTATCATTTTATTAAAATCAGGGGATAAATGTAGGCTTTGTATACATGTTCATATAGATATTAATGTAAGTTTATTAAAACTCAAGATTATACTATATATAGAAAAGGTCAGGTCTACTTGTTTCTATATATATGCATATATGTATAGAAAAAAATAATATATTACTGGCACTGGTCTATCATCCAAAAGACTCTGACATTTCTCAATGCCTAAACTATGTCACGAGCTTGCTTACAGCAACCGAAAAGGATTCCACACCACGATATGAAGAGGGCTTAGCGCAAAGTCCAAGGTGCCAAGTGCAAAGACCAAGCCGGCCTTAGGAGATCGTGTGCAAAAAGGGCCAAGAACAACAGAAGAATAACTACACATGCCCAAGAGAATTTAATCACTCCAGGCCACAGCCTAGAAATATAGACGTCTCCTCCACGCTGGGGAGAGGTGCCTTTAGAGCGTGAGCTCACCTTTCATTCCTTGATCAAAGCACAAAGTTTTTGCTCTGCTTCACTTAACTGCATCTTGTTTTCTTGGTGCAAATGGCACTGAGCAGAAGGCCCTTGATTTGGGTCCCTGAACCAAAGGATATCGATTGAAAATTGTGGACTTGGGAGACAAATGAGCATTCAGTACCTATCAAGTGTCTGTAAAAGAAGACAATATTCTCGTGTCAGGGAACATAACTATTGAGAACTTTCTAGAGAGCCCGTACAAACACCTTGACTTTTTATCTGAAAATACATAAATCATTGCTCTTATCTGTCACTGTGCTCCATGCTTGCTCACCTGAGCCCAGTTACTATTTGAGTTCTAGACACTCTTGAAACCTGTCTGACCCATCTGTCCTCTCACTTCAGTGGCTTAATTAGTGAGGTCATGCCTGAATACATTTTTGGCTATATCATGGGCCCATGTTCCATGAGACTTTAATTCAGCTTCCTGTGTTAATTCATCATTTGAGTTACGAAGCACAGCAGGGCTACTCTCTGAAGGCAAGGTTTTTTAGAAATAATTGTGAGCTGACTAGTCATGCCCTTGGCTTTATCTATGCTCATTTTTTGATCTAAAATTTCAGTGAACATCAATTTTGAAATCATTTCCAAGTATACTGAGAAACAGTGTTTGAAGCTTGGGAACATAAATTCTCCTTTAGATATCTCCCTGTTCAGGGTAGATTGAGAAGGATTAAAGGGAGCAGCCATGCACTCAGGGTTAAATAAAAAAGATATTACACTTGAATGGTAATTTAGGTAGGAGGGATGTTTTTCGTATTACAGACACAGGGGTAAAGCATGGCAGGAAACTATTCAGCAGGGAAGATAAAGGAAAATGATGCTTAAAGTCTCCCTGACCCACAAACAGAAAGAAAAACCATTATTAACTGCAATGGAGAGCAAATCTAAGGCAGGAGACACTCAGGCCATGAATTACCAGGTAAGTTACTTGCAATGTGCTTTCACCAGGTAAAGAAAACAATAATGATGAATTTGATAACCAAGGATCAGTTAAGTAGTTAATGAAGAATATTAAGCTGGGTTTTAAAATTATATCTACTCCCCTGAGAAATAGTTAATCAGGGAAATGTAAGCTAAAACCAATATGTGATATATTTTGCACACGTCCGACTTAAAAAAAAAAAAAAAGTTAATTGCAAACTACAAGTCAGAAGTCTAATTTGGCAAAATATTTCAGAAACTAGTTTGGCATTTTACAATAAAGAAACTTAGTATTATTTGGTTTGAAATTTATGTAAATGATATTGTACTATATAGACAAGTATTCCAGCAGATGTTTTCAAGAATGTTTACAATAATATAATTGATAACAGAAAACAAAAACTCCCTGGTATTCTTGGAGAGACAAATGGAAAATAAATAATGGAATATTTGTATATTAACATTCTGCAGAGAAAATGAATCATTTACCTCTACAAGAATCAATATTTTAACCTCAGAAATGTCAATCTAAGGGGGACAAGTTCAAAACCAAACATAACTTTATCATATGCTGTTTATTTAGAAATAAATTCAAGACATGCTAAATTCAATATTCCATGTAAAAGCTACTGGAGGAGTCGGGATACATTGGGGCAGAGTGCTTAATTTTGAGGGGGCATAGGAGTTACAAATACTTCATAATTTGGGCAGTCTTAAGTATGGTAGGTTCATTTTATTTAACATTTTGTTTTCTAATTTACACCTTATTTTGTTATATCAAAATTCCATTATTAAAAAAGTCTTTAAGGCAACAGATTCAACATAAAAGGAAGCTTTTTTATTATTAGAAAAAAAATTGAAATGAAGAAAAAATCTCAATCCTATTTCCTTCTTATTATATAAAAATGAATGATCCTCAAACATACAAATGGAAAAAGAAAACACTGTTTTTTTACAAACTTGAAAAGAAAGTGAGATACATGGGTTGAGGTTACGAGCCTCAGCAGGGTAAGGCTGTTTCTGAAAATACTGTGTATGGCTTGTACATGAATCGTGCTGACTGAGGTGCTGGGGGCCTCTGACAGGCAGGGGCTGCATTGGCCAGCCCAGGGTGCCTGGCTGTGTCCCAGAGTTTTACCTCCGGTTAGAGATCCAAACAAACACGAATGATGAAGAAGAACCTTCCAGTTTTCTTCTGAATATTCATGTCTGATAATCACATCAAAATATATACGTGTGACTGTAGATATTTCAGTAACTGGCTGAGGTTTGTCAGGCATCAACTGAGTTGTAATTCTAGTTCAGCAGACTAGGGGGTGCAGAAAGGTGAAGGGTAGAATCACACACGGCTGGAAATTTTAAAAGCAAAACATACAGGGATGACTTCAAGATAACCTTGCATGACGCTCTTTGCGGGGTGAAAAAGGCAAAGTTTGGGCATTCTGTATTTTCCCTTTTACATGTGACTATTCCAGAAACACAAGGCGCGGTGCAATGAAAGAAAAAGACAGTACATTCGTGACATAAATTTTTGAGGTGAGATAAACGCTGGATCTTTTAGTTTACTGTGTCCTGCTTTTAACGGATCAGTTTCGATAACATATATGCTTTACGGCAAACGATATTTCCAAAGTCATTATTTACCTAGAGAATTTTATAGGAAATTTTCCTCTACATACTTATTATCTATAAAAGAACATTACTTTTTGAAGGAATTTCACTTAAAATTATTTTATTTGCAATTGGCTATAAAATCGATCTCATGTACTTTGAAATAAAGTCATTGATCTAGTAATATATATTTCTGAATTAGTGAAATGATTTATATTATTTTAAATGCTAGCAGATTGAAATGTTAGATTAAAGACCGATAGCATTATTTCTCTTTGATAAGAAATAGATCACTATGGTTTTCACAAACAAGTATGTTCATGTATAGGTAAATTCACTAAATTTAGTGGTTAAATACACATTAAACAATGTTTTATAAAGATGTTTTTTTCTAATTACTTATTCAATATAGCTATGCATTTACTATACTTTTAAAGACAGTTTGATTTTTTTTTTTTCTCAATCAACTGAAGGTCAATTT
This sequence comes from Eidolon dupreanum, assembly GCA_028627145.1. Classification (NCBI taxonomy): domain Eukaryota; kingdom Metazoa; phylum Chordata; class Mammalia; order Chiroptera; family Pteropodidae; genus Eidolon; species Eidolon dupreanum. Next base: position 5,271,248 of record CM053516.1, on the reverse strand, counting down.
TCACTTTGAATTTTTCAGTTCCTACTCTAATAACTAATATACATAAAATAGTATAAAACATAATTTTAGTAGAATATATCAAATATAAGAAACCAAATTCATGATTGTAAATTGAAATCATTAAGTTTTAAATACTTACATTTCAGCAAAAGACGGATAAACAAAAGTGTGAACCTGGCAGGGCATATACCAGATCTCCTTCATCAAGTTCACTTTCAACATATGCAGTCTTACCCTTCAGACCAACTTAAGCCTTAACCAAGTAGTCTTGCTTGCTAAACTTTTAAAAAATGTAAGATTCCTTCACTTAACAAATTAAAAAATAAAAATAAACCATTAACATAAAAATGGTCAAGAGTTACTCTAATACGATGTCTTTACTGGTAAAAACTCAAAATTGTGATTGTTTACTTGATATGAATGACCGCATGAACTCTTCGAAACGAATAGAAGAATACAGATAATTGTGTTTTACACTCACAGCTATAACCTGCATCATGTACAATCTATGCAGAATTGCTATGATGTTACTTTACAGTCTATTTTATGCCTAATGTTTTCATTCTAGCTTTTCTAAATTTCTCTGCTTAACAATTTTATATTGAACTGTAAGGTAACAACATAATTTAGGTTACTGGAAGTCAATTAACTCTGCGTGATACTTGAGGAAAAATTGGCTTATACAATTGTAATTTCAGAAAATAAAAAAAAAGCTCCATTTTTCTGCGTAGAGAGTAGCTCACATCAAGGACTATTATTCTACTGGAATATATGTTTGGCTCCAACCTAGCAGAAAATAAAGATATTGTTTTCTCTTTTACATTGCTGACTCCACACTATCCCCTTGGCTGAAGGAATTTCCACTAAATATCGTAGCATATTCAATGCTTTGGGTTGCTTTAGGGAATATTGTTTTAAAACAGATTAAACCACTGATGACTTTAGCTTTTAACCTCCGTCATAAATACAAGTACTCTACTATATCCTCACAATTTAAATGCAAATAATCTTTAAACAAAACTAATCTTGAGGGTTTTTATATAGTGCATGATAAGTGGAAGAGGATTTTATAAAGTGTGATAGGAAGTAACTCCGGTTTCTTTTTCACATCAATCATCTCTCCACATGGATCAACAATTAAAATAGTTTAATGCTTTTGAGGGAGTCTGGGAAAGCAAGTTCATCATTTAGCTGCCTGTGGGAGAAGCGAGCTGATCCAAAGGGTAAGTGCTAACTGAAAAATGTGTAAAGGAAACCGAGGACCCTGCCTCCAGGTCTGCTTACCTGCAAAACCAAATCTGAGCTGTGCCCGGAAAGCATAATAGTCTTTGTATAAAAGAGTGTGTGTTTAATACAAAGAAAGTACATAATTATCATCGGGAAGAAATTTGTATTGATGGAATTAATATAATCGATAAAATTAATATAATAATCACTTATATTAAGGAAATTAACATCTTTTCAAAACATTACTTTCAGAATTTTGTGATAATTAAAATGACATTTTACATATATTCAACAGAAAGAAAACCTATCTTTGGTGATTTCAATTCGTCGGTAAATAATTATGAGGTCTTTAAGTGACCCGTGGGAGTGCTAAAATAAAGAACACAATTTCTGTGCTGAGAATTACAATCTAGTCAGAGAGAGAGATTCAGGCTAACTTGTGTTACAGTGTAGTGTAGATTTCATTAGGTTATTCATGATCTGTGTAACTGCTCAGAGTCAACTTTAAACATAGTGTCACCACTTTGTTGTTACCAAGACTTGTTCCTTCCAGTAAGCCTTGTGAATATTTCGCTTTTAACCTGAGAAGGACTGAGCTGGATTTACATTTTGTTCTTTCTCTTATTTGAAAACTTTCCACCTTCTGCCTGCAATGTCAATTTGTGGTAATAGGGAGAGTTTTATTCTACCTTGTTTTCTGGAGAAAGTATCCTCATTTTACATAGATATGCAAAGATTGAAACTATGGGCTCTCCCTCTGAGTCACCTTCTACCCAACCAGACTGGTTCAGCTTTTCCCTGCTAAACATTTCCTTTCTAATACTATGAAGACGCTAACACCTCGCTTCCGACAACCCTGGAGGCAGCAGCTCCCCATCACGCGCAGGATAAAGCCACTGATATGTGCACCACGCACTATCCATTTTCTACTCTGGCAATCCTTTCTCGACTTTCAGGTAGTAGTTCAAATATGATCTCCTCTATGAACTATGAAATAGTTCCCAAACCCTGAAAAGCAGTGAAAAGCCAAAGGCAGTTAGAGTCTGGGGAGTTAGTTACCATTTTTAAAAAGTGCAGTGACTTGGTGAGAAGTGAGTAGGCAAAGGAAAAGGGGACTGGGCATTTAGGGGTGGCAAACTGTGTTCAGCTAAATATACGAGTAAAACGGATGGTAGATAAAGGTTAATTCAGTAAGTTCTGTTTAGGCTGACTCACCTGTCGGTATCTTCTGCATCTATGGTGATGAGAACTGGTCTCTAGTTCACAGTAAGGAGAGGGGAGTCACCTTCCCAAGGGAAATTTAAGCCTTGCTTTCAGGCAGATAAATGAATCTTCAAGAAGAGCTTTTATCCTACAACATCTGGTAAGTCTCAAATGTTTTTGGCTTAAAATAATCTTTAATATCAACTCTGGGTTCTGAGTAGTTCTCCACAGTACCTATATTAGAGCACGTGTATTTCTTGACAGTTTTTATGTGTGTATTTTCAGTGTTCCTTGGGGTTATGGGAGGCATAGTGATCTTTGCACGCCCTGTCTATGCCCCATTTTCACAGACGACAGCACAAGCCAACACGCAGCACTACTCTTGGAACCGAGTGTGTTCTCTATACGTCCATGTTGATAATCAGAAGGTTCATGTAGCCTTTGACCATGTCTGTCCGAAGTAAAAAAAGTATGGAAATTGGATTCCCACAGACCTGCATTTGCATTTGACTATGAAACTTAAGAGCTAAGCGATCTTAGGAAACTTTATTAGTCTCAGAGGGTATTTGTTTCCTGATATATAAAACAGAAATATTGATATGATCTTCCTCAAGGTAGGAAATACTGCATTAAAAAAAAAAAAAAAAAAGTCTATCAAATTCCAAAGTGGAATGTAATAGAAAGCAAATTTGCTTTCTGCTATTTAAAAATTCCTGCTTTTCTCAGTTTACAGAAGTTTTCTCCCTACGCTCACTCATACTCTCCAGCAAGAATGCCAAGGAGACTGCCTATGGAAATTTACCAATTTTAACTTCAGTTTCTGAGAAGACTAGCATGTACTTCTTTAGTCAGTGAATCAGATTTTCAATTAATTGTACGTGCGGCACCATTTCTGGGTCTACCATTCATAAGGTACACAGGGTACATTATTACAGGATGTAGAAAAGCCTGTATTTTAGTCGAACATGAAACAAAAAATATCACGTGAGCAGGAAATTAGAGTAGGAGAAAAAAAGAAGAGAACGTGTGTATGTACACACACATATAGACATATACGCATAAGCACATATGTGCATGTATGTGTATGTGTGTGTGTGTGTATTCATATATAAGCAGAGATGAACTGATACTTTGTACGTATGTTCTAGTTAGTGGTATGGAAGAATAATAATCATTTCAGCTGGTGAATAACAGGGCCACCAGCCAAACATTTAATATAGTATTTCTCCTTGAATGTAATGAAGGCATCATACCTTTGGCAAAGGAGGATCGGTGCGAGAACAATGCCACCTTTTTACACTTCCTAAACGAGAACTTTCTATGATGAATGCATTTTTTCCTATCTAAAGAAATAAAAGTTTCTTACATCAGTATATAAGGACCTTTAGAGAATGTATAATATTAGAATTCTAATACTAATAGCTAACACTGGTGAAGTGCACAGTATTAGTCTAAGCTTTTCTGAACTATTTCACATTTGTAATTTTATGTAATTCTTATAATAGTACTATAGTTTGGTATTTTAATTGTTCCAGTTTACAGATGAGAAGCATAAGACACAGAAAGGTAAACAATCACTCTCAAATAACAGAGGTTATAAGTGGCAGTCCTAGGATAAAAGTTACTTATCCATGTTCTTACTTGAAATAGAGTTTAAATGTATATCAAGTGTATCTTTATATGTAGAATATTCCTTCAAAAACCTTTACGACATTCCTTCATGCTGTAAAATGTTGAGTCAACAAAATTAACTCCATAATTTCAACTTTTTGGATATTTTTATACACTCTATATTCTACTTGTTTCTTTTCTTGAATCCTCTGATTTAGTGATGACCTGTGTTTTTTAAAAAAATGTGTCTACTCCCAAGAATAATCACTAAAAGTTTTTACAAAGAATTCCCATTAAAATCTGTGTCAATTTGTTTGTTTTTCTTATGCCTTTAGATTACATCTTTGCTTCGGTCCATTATTAAAAATATTACTGACTGCTATATGTTCTTTAAGCAATCTCAATTAAACAATCAATTAAATGGTAGCAATTATAAGGTAGAATGCCTCTTATAAGATAGTAACATTCCTTTAAAACTGGAAAGTCAAGCTAATAAGAGAACATACTATCCTCCATAAATTTCAATTGCGATTTTTTCCTGTCCCGTTATTCATGTGTTTAGACAGAATTCTAAACCGCACTCAGCCTATTCAGCCAGAAAACAAAACCTCATTTCCAGCCTTGAATTATCGTGCTCTCAGAGGAGACAGGACATGTTTGCATTGCATGGTGACCATTTTTTGGAAACTATGTTCTTAGACTACCAAACTCTACAACAGTGAATCATTTTATATTAAGGAATTGATGGGCTATTTTTTAGTGATTCCTTTGGGACTTCCTGGAGCTGACAAAACCAATCAAACATAATCGCAGATGGAATACCACATGTGTATTATGTGCATAATGTGGGCATGAGCTTTCAAAATAGTCTAGCTTCTTTACGTTCAGGTAGCTATAACTGCCTCAATAATGCTCTGCTTTTATGACAAACAAAGACATGAAATGAGAAGCTTCGTAATTAAAATGTCTAACTACCTAAACGCTTTCATCATTTTACTCAGTGCACTACATTTTCCCTGTAAATTTGCTAAAAGAGAAGATAGGATACTAGAACTAAATGTGAAGAACTGAAAGAAGACTTAGTCTGAGCTTTAAGAAGCCTATGAACCCCCACAAAATTAACTAGAAATCTTTCAAACAGATTTTCCTATATTCATGGTTAGAAAGGCCTACCAGGAACATATAACTTTTGAGGGGGGAAAAAAAAACCTGCAAAAACTGACCAAAATATCCTCAGAGACAAAATATCACATCAAGAGTTTCAGTCAGGGCTATTTCTACGGCATTTTTATATAAAGATTCCTTCAGATAATATATGAACAATTTAATATGTTTTTGAAATTGCTGACTGCAATATATTTGGATTCTGAGTAGAAGCTATCAAAAGTAGCCTTAATAGCTTATACAGGGTCATTTTTTAAAACAATCTACCATATAAACCAATAAGGGTAAAAAAAAAAAAAAAAAAAAAGGCAAATACTGTAAGAAGGCATTCCTTAGCAGGAAAAATAAATAAATGAATAACTGTAGAGAGAGGCTCAGCCTTGTCAGCACCATGATTAATTGAAGCAAAATAAGGCCGCACTGAAATTCCATTTCGCACCCACTTATTTGGCAAAAAAAAAAATAAAATAAAATCTAAAAACACCAACTAGTAGAGAAGTTCGTATTACTGAGATCTTTTAGTCTTCGGTGTTGAGCGTGTTAATGGACCCAACTCTCTTGTATCACTTCTGCACCATCGATGGCCCAATGATTCTACTCCTGTACATGCATGACACAATCTTACTGACATGGACCAGAAGACATGCACGCGAATGCTCATAATGATGCTCCCTGCAACAACGAAACCTAAAGATGAACGCAGTGGCCACGGATAAGCAAATGGATAAACACAATTTTGATATCTGCCCTCTACGGATAGCCCTTTTCCACTTCTCCCAACAAAAGTTGGTGTCCATGTTTCCTTTTCTCCCCTCAGATCCGGGACTTGCTTTGACAAATTGAGACAGGAGTGATACTGTGCTACTTCTGGCTCAAAGCTTAAACGCCCTTGACACTTACCCTGTTCACTCCCTTGGGGCCCTGAGCCATCATGTAAGGAAGCCTGACTGTCAAGCTGAATGGGGAAGCCACAGAGAGAGAGGATCTGGAAGGTATGAGATTAAAATGAGAAAGTTCCAGCCAGTCAACCATTCAGCCACCTCATGCAGGTGGCAGACATGTGCATGACAAAGGGATTGTTCTACCCTGGGCTTTCCAACCAAGTCCACACAGTATAAGCCAGACGCATGTCATCCTAATGGAGCACTTTCTAAAATGCAGAACCACGAAAAAATAAATGGTCTTGTTTTGATCCACTATGTTGAAGTGGGTCGTTATTTAGCAAATAATTATCAAAACAGACTGCTTTCTTGTTATATACTTTTTTATATTTTTATACTAATGATTTATGTTACATGTGTTATACATATTATAGCTTGATTTGTTACTTTTTAAATGTAAGTTTTTGAACTTAAGAGCCAAATTTAAAATATTCGAGATTTTTTTCCCTTAAAAATGAACACTTTGACATCCTGTTTAAGAAAGCTACCACTTCCCAATATCAAAAATATATTCATCTCTATTTTCTTCCAAACACAATAAAGTTTTGCCTATGATATTTCAAGTGGCAAGTTATCTAGGTTTGAATTATGGATATGTTGTGATGGAGGAATTCAATTTCATTTTTTTTCCCCATATGGGTAACAAATTTTTGCTGCTCTTTTTGCAACCTCAGCCCTAAATCAAAGCAGTGTACTTATGTGAATCTATTTTTGGGTTCACTATTTTGTTCTATATGTCAATTTGCTTATCTCTGTACAGTTTCACACTGTCTGAGTTACTATAACTTAAAATAAGTCTCGAGATTTAGCAAAGGCTTTTTTTCCTTCTTATTTTTCTTCCTCAGAAAGGCTTAAACTATTTATAGTTCTTTGCTCTTCTACATAAATTTTAGATTCAGTAAATCTGCTGATCAGTTTGAATCTGTAGAGAAGAAACGCCATCTCTGTGAAATTCGATCTATTGACATGGAGTATCTCTCACTGTTTTAGAGCTTCAACTGTTTTCAGTAGATTTGTAATGTTCTGCACAGTGGTTTTGCACAACTTTGGTTACAGTCATTTCTAGGTATTTACTTTTTTGCTGTTTGTATTTCTGATTGTTTTCGGTAAACACTGATTTTTTTTGCACTTTGATTTTATTTGCAGTCACTTCACTATTTTATCCTATTATCTTAATACAGATAACACGTTTATATATTTTCCTCCTCCCTATGTAAACAATCACATTTGCTGCAAATGAGGACTGCTTGTTCTCTTTGTTTTATGCCCCATTGCCCTACCACCTCCTCCACTGCTGAATATAAGAAGTGATAAAGGGTCTCTCCCTCATTATAAAAGTCGTGCTACTTGTAATACTCATTTAAAGTTGTATTAGTTGAAAATATTTTACCTTATTCTTATCAAGTTAAATAATGTTCTATGTAACCTCTAAATATTTCTGGCATATGAGTCTGGAGTTTGAGTGGGAATCTGGATCCCTAGGTAAAGCCATGAGCCTGAATGAGATGGTCAAAGGAATGGTATAAAGAGAATAGTATAAAGTGTGCTCCTAGGTTATTCCAACATTAAGAGGACAGGAAGAAGAAGAGTCTGATAAAAATGTAATAAACGGGAGAAAAAAACAAGAGAAAGTCTTGGTCTGAAAGCTAAGTGACAGAAGTATATCAAGAAAAAAAAATCGGTAAATTAAAAAGAAATGCTTCTATTAGGTCAAATAGGATTAAAACTATGAATTGGCTATTTATTTTACCCAGATTAAAGTAATTGGTAGTTTTGTAAAGAGCACATTTAGTGGGGGGAGCTAAGTGAAGACAGTGTATAAAAGAGGAGAAATGATAAGATGAAAGTGAGGATTGGAAAGTTTTTGGCTATTTGAGAAATCAAGAGAAAATACAAAATAGTTGTCCAAACAGTGAGAAGTTAAACAGAAAAGGAAAGTATGATTTCCAGGAAGCATTAAAATACAGTTGAGTTCCACGATAATCAATTTAAAGTGAAAACAGTCAATATAGTTTTTTTCTTCAGCTACATTAAAAAATAAGTACAGTTGCATTGCAAGCAGGCAATGGGTTTATTGTGCATTATGATTTGATATGGGGTCAGTCATATATTTGAGTCAAAAGATGGTTGGGGTTAAGCTATTAGAGGGAGCGAACTGGGGTACAAGAAGCTAATGATCACTGATGGAGAAACTATTTTTCTTATTGTAAAAAGCAATTTAGACTATCCAATTTCTCTGCAAATAAAAGTTGTAGCATCTAAAATATCTTTGGGGTTACATCTTATTAACTAACCCTTTCTCCTAGTGCTGAAGTCTATATCCTGAATGTTAGATGCTCAGTATATGTTAATTAATATTTATATTCAGATAAAACAACTTAAGCAAATAAGTTAAAATTCTCTCAATTAAAAAAATTAAACTCATGTTATACTCCAAATTCAACATCTAGCTACTAAAGAACAGGAAATTAAAGAGATTACTTTTTTTTTTTTTTTTTTAATGACAGCTACCCCGAATATAATTTCTCTACTTCTTTACCCATGAAAAATAAGACATGAGGGATTTGGGAAATGCTCCAATTAATCTTTGCTTATATAACATTTAAAAGGACCTCTCTGAGTTCAGTAAATTATTATCTTTTGATTATACTCAATCATATTTCATTCTGGGAGGTTAACAATAGCAGCCCATCAACTGGACGATAATCATTGCTTAAATTTCTTCCCCTTAAGAGAAGCTGTCAATTATAAAAAAAAGATGTTTTTGTATCTACTAAAATGGCTCAAATTTTGTATTTGAGGGAAAAAAGCAGCTACATATTCAGTCAATTAAAATTTTTGTATCTGTGATCTAATACATCTATTTGATTTTTTTGTCTGATTTATATTCCAAATAATCTATATGCATACAAAACTGGGTTTGTCACTATAAATCTTAAATTAATAGATGTGAGGCTATTTGGGATTAAATAATAAGTACTATAGATAGGATTATAATTCTTATGTGCCATATCCATATGCGATACACCCAGAAACTAAAAAATCAAGAGGAAAATAGAAAGATATTATGCAGTTTAACAATATAAACTGAATTTTGCCCCATGTGCCTATCTGTTTCCCTTTTCTCTTCGCTGTTGGTCACACTTTGTTGTTCCACGCCTTTTACGTTTTTAGGCTACACTAGACACCATGGCTAAGAGAACCACAGAGCCTTTCAGAGGAGCTTACTTATCCTTGTATGGTGTACCCCCTTTCCTCTTAGGCAGATAGGGTGGCCTTAGTCCAGTCAGGCACTGGCTGGCCTAGGGGCACCTACATTTTGGTAGGACTCCCCCAAACCACCCATGACTGCCTGGCACCTGGGTACAGCCGCTTGACTTCTGACCGAGAGCCTGGTCCATGCGTGTCCACAGCAACGAAAGCATGGAGAAGGGAGAAGCGCGGCTTCGTCCTGGAGAAGCCTCCAGCTCGGCTCTCCAGTCACTGACTTCACCCAGCCATAGAAAACATGTTTTTAATCCAAACATTGCCACGCTAATAGACATATTAAGTGTTTTTGTCGCTTAATAAAATCAAATTTTAGCAAATATTCATCCCGGTGTCTCCTTTAATTTCTTATGTTTTGCTTCCTTTAGCATTGCCTCACCATGATAAGGTTACCGACGTATTTACAAGGTAAAGCTTCAGAAATAAAGCATAAGTACAGATTCCAATGCTTTAACAGATGTAATACAAAAAGGTGGGAAATGCCCTCACCAGCTGAAATTCTAGCTAGACTGTTATAAACAGGGGTAGTCGAAATATCTTATTATATTTGTTTAAGTCAATAAATTTAAGTATTATGTAAAACCAACAGTTAATTCCGAAACATAACTTTTAATTCTGCCCCTCCTTCTCATTGACGCACAATTTCTGAAAACTTGCCCTCACATGTAACAATTCCTTTAGGAATAAACAGGTGTATTTCACAGAAGGTACAAGGTTAATGAGTAATACAAAGTATTTTTCAATAATATATAATATTTTAATAAGAAAAAATGCTCATTTACTGAACAATTTTAAACAAATGTCATGTGTGTTTAATACTTAGGTTTTTATTCAAAATTTAACATCTTTCCCCCTTATTTTGCATCAGACCCTTCTCTTACATATTTGTGAGAATTCCAGGTATTTGTAATCATACCTTTGTATTTTAAACCAAGGGGTATTCTAATACAATGTAGGGTAAAGAGTGTAACAAAAAGAGCCAGCTGTTGCCCTTACAACAAGGAAACAATAAGCCTTAAATATAGCGACAAAGAACCAACAATCCAATCTCAACAAAGCAGCAAACAAAGCAAAAACTGCAACAGATGCTGTTTTCAGCATTATCAAACACTCTATACAGAAGGAAGTCCCTTGAAAATTTAGCAGTGAGAACATGCCAATTTTTGATTAATTCAGATTTTCTTCAGCTCTTGAGAGCTCAAGCAGAAAACCTACTTGCCCCTATGGTTCTAGAAGTAGAAGCAATAATCAAGTTAATTCAAAAGAAATAAAACTCTAGGTCCAGATGGCCATAGGGCAAACTGTAAAACTTTTGAGGAAAGTTAAACTGTACTCAATAAAAGGCCTTTCTTTACAGAGGAGGAAACATTTTACTAACTATGCTGCAAATGATAACTTTTAATGTCATCTCTAATGCTCTTTGATTTCTGCCTACTTAGGAGGCTCAACACGATCTTACAGCAACACTTGTGGTGGAAAGTTTCACTGTGTTGCTCCTTCATGTAAATGAAATGTTTGCGCATGTGTAAGCGTGTGTGTCTAATTAAAGTTAAGGTTACTCTCTGGAGAGAAATGTGCATCTGAATGCACAAAGCTTTATGTAAAATTATGGGGAGTTTTTTGAACAAAACACTTAAAACCTTAAAATTTATAGCTGGCCTCCAGAAAAGTGAGGATCAGAGGTTAAAAAGAGTAACTGCTTTATAGACCCGTGTAGATAGGAGACCATACTATATAAAATTCGCATCTCAAATCAGAGAGAAAATGTCTAATAAATGGTTCTGTGAAATATATAGAAAAGCATATCCATTAAGTCAACACGTCATACTACTCCAAAAATAATTCATGATGCATTAAAGAACACGTTTAAAAAAAAAGATACAAATATAAATAAAATAAAAGTTGGAAGAGCAAATATATGCTCTTGGGCTAGGGTAGGGTTTTATTCTCAAGAACTCATGAAAAGCTAAAACCATGAAGGAAAATGTAATAAATCTAGATTCATCAATATTATAAATCTCCTGTGAAAAAAAAAATGGTCATAAAAAATTTTTAAAGATTATTGGCCCTCAAAGAGAAAAAACTTGCAATATTATAATGACCAAATAACATCTAGAATATATTATTTTTGCCAGAAAATTAAGTAAAGAATTTAAATAGGCATTTCGTAGACTTACAACTACAAGCAAGCATTGAACACATGAAAAGATAAAATTAACATGAAAAAAACATCATTTTACCCACTAAATTGCCAAAATTTAGAAGCTAAAAATATTGACTATTAGTGCATATTATATGTATATGCACTAATACACACACACACACACACACACATATATGAAAAGGAAATATTACCTACATATTATGGGTTTATATAGTTATAGTTATTTTGGAGGCCAATTTTGTGACCGTTTTATAATTTTAAAAATGTAGTTATCATGGCTCAGAAATCATATTAATAGGATCTAATGTAAAGAAATCTTGCATATTTGGCCAATATTTGTATGAAGATATTCTCTGCAGTTTATTTTCTAATACTGAGCAACCCAAAAGAAGTCTACACATCCTCAAATTCAGGAGTTTGGCATGAACTATGTCAGTCTATCCATCAGTTAGCAAATGGAGAGATTCATATCACTGGACAGAGATGGGTCTTCAATATATAGTAAGCAAAAAAACAAACTGCAGAATATTAGCCTGAACATAATACCTTAATTTAAAAAAAGGCAAATAAACATTGAAAGAAACTATACATCTAGAGTTGCAAAGACAGAGCTAAGATGCAAATTTAGGTTTGTTTAATTCTTTGTTAAGACTGGTTACTGGCATCTAGCAGTTGCAAATAAAGAATACACTTGAAAATGTATTTGACTTTCAATTTTTACTAATATTTGAGGACTAAAAATAAGTTAAAATGTCCTAGACAAAGTTTTAAAAAAAAATCACATGTGAGAAATGTATAGATGGAAAATGTAAAGAAAATATGAATTGAGAAAAATACTATGATGGGGTTTTGAAAATTTTGTTTATATACATTTAACTTTTTATTAAAATTTCTAAAAGTAGATTATAAAATGGGCCAAGCTGTCATTTAAGCTAAAATTCTATTAATATACTACTCAAGAAAAATCCTTTGAGATGATTACTTCATCATATAGTTTCAGAGAAATGTACAAAATAACTCTCCCAAGAAATTAAAAATAGTTATGACAGTAATAAAGTAAAAAAATATATGAACATTAATAAAATAAACTAATAGAAACAAGATTTAAATATAAACTTCTATAAAATAAAATTAGATACATAAAATTTCTATTTCTTTAAGTCAGAAACAGCTGAATGTTAGTGATTTCATATGGTTCTGCCTAATATTTTAGAAATTATCTACATGCTGTTTGGAAATTATTTAACCCTCTTTTGTGGGAATTATTATTATGATTGCTCAATAACTTTACTATATTTTGTTTATTCAGAATTATAAAATTTGAAAAAATTTAAATTATTTATAAAACTATAATTCATTTTAAGAAGAAATTCCAGAACATTGGCAGAAAAAAACTAGGATCCACTTAAAAAGTAAATAAAAATGATAGGGTAAAAAATACACAAAATAGGCAAAAAAAAAAAAAAAAAAAAAAAAAAAAAAAAAAAAATATATATATATATATATATATATATATATATATATATATATATATATTCTCAATAGGGTAATAAAGTTATAGCATTGAGATAGCAAAATTATAATTCCTGTCAGCAAATATTCGATATATTAAATAATATTACATACATATAGAACTTTTAATGGAAGTTCTAGGATATTCTGAGAAATATAGTATTTACAAAAATGAAATCAGCATTTCCTAGGTAAAGACAAAGAGAAATATAGCCAGCTTCAAGAGACTTAACTGGTAAAATTAACAGTTTGAAATTGACAGTATGTCTTAATGAAAATTAACTTAAAAGCAAATATCTAAATACTGCATCTGTTTTTCCCATTGCATTTTAGCATATTATTGTACAAGTTAGGTAGCAACTCAATGTTCTCTTGTTGTGCATCGAATTAGGAGAAGTCCAAAGAGGATAGCATGGCTACCAGAATTCTTGTAAGAAGTCATATGAAGATTCATAAGCCCTACGTGAACTAAAAATTAAAATCAATTCTGAATTATCTAGATCAACTGAAGAAGGGCCCACTTGGGACCCTCATAATTAGAGGCCTCACGGCGTCCCTAGCATCATTGTCCTCATAGCTTAATAGGTTGTCCCCAGCAGCTTGACCTAGAGCTTGGAACATCCCCTGCCATAGAAAGTCACCCTGAAGCTTATGATGAATGCCCTTATGCTTACTGATCACAATCCTTCATTCTTCCCAGACTCCTCCCGCCTCTGTTCCTGGGTTGCTGACTACTGGGGAGGACCACCTTGCCAGAGGAATGGCCTTGTGAAGCACAACAGCCCCCCCCACCTCCACCTCTCCCCAACTATCACGTAGTCCCTGAAATAATGCCCGGATTGTCCTTTAAATACCCTAAGCTGGACTGAGAAGGCAAGGCAGTTTTAAAGGTGTTAACCTGCTGCCGTCTCAGCTCGCGGGTGCTGTGACAATAAACGCTTACTCTAAACAGCCCAGCGCCTGTGGGGGTCCAGTGGCTGAGCTGCGCAGGCAGCACGGGCCTGACTCGGTTGCCCTGTTTTACAGTGAACTTTGAAGTATAGTCTGTCGGACCTGCAACAGCAGCAGCATCCCCTGAAAACTTGCTAGAAATTCATATTCTCAGGCACAAACCCACATCTATTTCATCAGAAACCCTATGGGTGGAGCCAAACAATGTGCCTTTAAAAAAAAAAAAAAGTGTTGCAGGTGATTCCAACTCAGGCTCAAATTTGAGAACCACCGACTTGGATAATTACTTCACCCTTTTGCTTGGTTTCTCTTCTGCAAACATGTCAGTGATTGCTATGGAAATGTATTATAATATAGTCCACATGCAATTATCTCTGATATTCAGGGAGCAGAATGATTTGGACAAGAGAACACCCTGCAGAATCCCCACCTCTGTAGCAGTTAGTCTCAGACCCCGCCCACCTGTGCACTTTATGCCAGAGCCTCTAATGGGAGCCCTAATTGACTGACTCCTGTTTCATCTTTTTTTTTCTCTCCTGCCCACTCTCTGGTGAAGGTGCTAATGAGCGGTGAAAAGCCTGCAGGCAGCAGCAGGAGGGAGAGGGAAGCCAGCTCTGTCCCTCTGAATGTTTGAGAAAATACTATATCAAAAACTATTAAAAAAAAAAAAAAAAAAAAAACCTCTTTTCTCTGTCTTAAAGTTTTTTTGACATGCCAATATTAAATTCATTTTAAACACTTTGTAGTAAAAGTTTGAGCCGCTATCGTGGCACTAGTGTTTTCTCAAGATCACTGTCTTTCCCTTCAGCTATTAGTTGTTTCTCCTTCCTTCAGTCCTGTTTGACTAGTTTCAATCTATTTCCTTCTATAACTGCCATGACAAAACCTTTCTTTTCCTTCTCTCTAAACCTCTATAAACTTTCATCTCCCTGTTCAATTGGCTTTGGATGCTAGTCTGTAAACCTACTTAAAAACAGATGAGACAGAATGGAAAAGTAAAATAACATTAAACACCAAGCCACTATTATAGATATAATTCTCAAGGTGTTTCAGGGTTTGACACATCAAATAAGCCACAGTTTGAAGGGTATTATTTGGCTTCTCTGTCTGTATTGCTTTCTGCAAAGTGGTAGTAATAAAACTCCTTTTAGAAAATTCATCTATGATTTTGACTGGAAAAAAAAAAAGAAAAACGAAAACAAAAAACATATCATCAATATAGTCATGATAACACAAAACTCTTCTTTTCCTGCATTCTTTTTTATTTGATTCAAAAGATAACCTGCCCCCAAAAGCCCCAAAATCATTATCTCATAAATACTGAAAATGGCTTTATGAAGTTCCATGTCTGAACATACAATAGTATTTCAAAATATATTACCGCTTAGTATAGTAAAGAGCCCTGGGCTGGTCGAGGGGTACGTGGACTTGATGATATTGATGAGATACAGATATCAGCATCAACCCTGAGGCCATTGCCACTGCCCTTATTAATACTGCTATATTAATCCTAATTCTTTTCCTGCTGGGCTGAGCCATGTGCCATGTTTAATGTGATTTAGCTCATTGATCTTTGTTAGGTGTCTCTGTTGAAATCAAAGTAAAGAAAATTGCAAAAATCACAGTCATTTGATCATTATTTTAATGTCCTGAAGGTTCACGACAGAAATGTAAACTGGGACACTGAGGACGTGAACAGTGCTTCAGTGTCAGTTTTGATAACTGCTTTTTTAAAAAAGTACAATTACTTTTTCTCTTCAAAATTGTTTCCTTGAGAAGCCCTTATGTAAATGTCCCTGTTAATATTTAAAATGTGTTTGAAATTAAAAAAAAAAATAGAATTGTTTTCAAATTATTTCCAATAGTTCTCGGTGGTTTCAAGGCCTTAACAGCTGAAACTGAATATGAATTCTGATAAAGGGTCTAAAATGCTTGAGGGCAATTCTGATGAGTGAACTAGGTAAGCAAGTCTCACTAGAGATGAAACATTAGGTCACTGGGTTATCATCCAAAAGACCCTAATGTTTCTCAACACTTAAATTATGTCGTGAGCTACGTCTGCTTATAGGAACTGAAAAGGATTTCTGACAGCAAAGACCCAAGTGCTGAGAGTAAAGATCAAAACAACCTCGGAGCATCGTGTGCAAAAAGGACCATGAGCGAAAGGGCCGCGAGTAACAGAAGAATAACTACATGTGCCTATGAGAATCTAAGCACTCCACGCCACAGCCTGTGTCACAGAAGGCTCCTCCCAGCTGGGGTGAAGGTGCCTTAGAGCATGAGCTCATCCTTCTCTATCCCTTGATCGAAGAACAAGGTTTCTGCTCTGCTTCACCTAACTCAATCATATCCTATTGGCACCAATGACACTGGACAGAGGGACCTTGGTTTGGGTCCCGACCTGAGAGGGTTGGTAACAGCTATAGCAAAAAAAAAAAAAAAAAGATGTTCTCTGGTGTCTGTGTAGACAGAAGCAGAAAGCAATTCCATATTCTAGTCTTTAGCAGAATTACAGGAATTGACTATGAGCTATGCTTTTATTCTAAGAATTCTCTGATTTGTCCTTATACTATAAGATTATTGATAAAAGTAGAGAGTAGATAGCACTTAATGGATTCATATTGTGTGAATTATATTCAATTTTGTAACATAATCATTAACGAAGCCACCAAAATGCCATAGTAAATGATGGAGAACAGGAGAAGCAGCAAGGTGGCCTGTTAAGGATTTTTTTTTTTCTCAGCCTTCTGGAGATAAATGTTACAAAGGACATTTTTCACTATTGAAGGTAAAAAGAAAAAAAAAATTCTTTTTTGGAAATTGAAGTTTTCCCTATTATAAATCATTGAAATCTTTGTTTTTATTTTGTTATCTGCTGTGCATGAATGCATAGCATGGCTGTCTAAAACAGTTCAAGGCAGCACGTGCAATAACCTTTTAAATCTCTGAATTTTAAATAAAGATGTATGAGTTTGGCACTTGTCATCTGACAGAATGAACACAGCAATAATGCATTTTTAATAAACTGATATTAGTTTTGCTATTAAATATGCGCAATCCCACTCTTTAAAGCCGGCAGCTGTCCTTGCACGGCGGAACTGCTGCCAGGCTCTATGAAAACAATTCCTACGATTTCCAATTCGGGCTTATTCACATGCTTAGAGAGCTGCAAACATCTGGAGATCCAAAGGTTTTTACCTCTATTTAAATCTGAATTTTGACTATTAAAAAATATATATATACTGTGGGTCTTGAACAGAAAACCCATTTAAAATACTGGCATTAAAATGACCACTACATTAGATACTAGTTACTGTTACTGGCTGTACACGCCCTGAAAACTCCATCGCTTGAAACATTTTATTATTCTCACAAATTTTGTGGTTCATGAATTCAGACAGGATGTGATGGTTGTTTTATACTCCATGATGTCTGAAAACTTGGCCCTGAAGACTAGAAAGCTGATGGTGACTCAAGACCTGGGTTTGGAATCGTCATTTGGCTCCTTCACTGACACAGCTAGCTCCTGGGCTGGAGTGACTCGATGATCAGGATTGTCACCAGAAGTGTCTACATAGCCTCTCTGAGGAGCATGGCTTCCTCACAGCATGGCGGACTCAGTGGGGTTGTGGAAATCACAGCGAGAGGATCACAGCTTGTGTGACACATTATGTATGGGCTTGTTTATTTGTCTGATGTGGAATAGGCCCTATTATGCGTTAGGCAATGTTTTATTCATTGATGAGGACACGGCTGTGAACAAGATAAAAATCATAGCAACTACTAGGTGGCTATTCTGGTTGGAGAAATAGAAAATAAATCAACTAGAGTATAACATAATGACAAGGGGTGAGAGCTGTCACAGGACCGATGTAATAAGTCATCTGTGAACTATCTTACAGATATCTAAATGGCAACTAGTAAATATTGAGGCTGTTCTTCAAGCACTAAAGCCCACTTCCACAACTCTTGGAGGGAGAAAGGCCTTTAATAACTTCTTACATCTAATTTTAAGAGTTATTAGGCGGTAGCACAGACAGCTTCAACATGGTAGTCTCTCGCTTTATACTTACTAGAATTTCTAACTTCCTTATGTCTATGTCAGGGGCATCAGTGACCCTGCGAAGCGTTGGGGGGAGATGTCCCAAATTAAAGCTAAGGAAGGCCATCAAATTTCTGTGCCATCACTGCCCATGAAGTTGGAATGTTCCCAAAATTATCTTCAGCTACTGCCAATGCCAGAATCTATACTGCTGAAGGTAGCAATTATATTTGGTACTTTTCAATGCCTGATAAAGACATCACAAAACGTTTCTTCTAGTTTTAACAGTCTCTGATTTTAGGTTCTTCACCCAACTAGGCAGTTCTCAAAGCTGAAAATCTGGTAGAGGACGTGGAAAAGGCTAATGAGAATCAATGTAAAAATATAAATATCGATATTTCTATAGAATAAGTCTCAAAAATAGTGTCTTAGGAATAAAACATAACTATAATCATAAGTTCTCTGATAATAATCCCTGTTTAACTTAAATGTCGTCAACTTTAACTTGCTACACCCAAATCCATTCTAATATATCAATCTGTGTCTGTTCATTAAGCCAACAATCCACTATCCGTGATATGTACTGAATCGCATCTTGGAAAAGGAGGAACGCATGCAACTGTACCAGTAGGAAGGAAAGGTAATAAAACATCACACATGTACCCTGGGAAATATACAGGTAAGTCACAGATTTTCAAGAAATGGGAAATCCAACTTTTCTGCCAACATTTGAATTCCAGCGTTTCAGCGAATATCTGAATTCCAGAATTTGCACTATAATTTCATTGAATTTAAACTCTCTGTGAGCAGATTATAACTATACTCTCTATTAAGGAGATTTTACTGTCAATGTTATTAAATATGCTTTAAGATGTTTCATTTTTATATCTAAAGTTATAATATGACATATCACATTATCTCTATCTATATAGTTTGTGTACCAAAGCTTTTATTTTGCATATTCTCTATATAAATACTAGAATTTGGCCATGGTGACATGAATTTACTTAACACCAGAATATTCTGAGACAAGTTCTACTCTGTGAAGTAAAATAATTTCTCCGATTTTACAATTTGTTTTCAGTTGTTAATATTTAAAATATTGCATGTTATACCAAAAATATTTTTATTGAACAAGATGGGTGGAAATTTATATTTGTATGCTGTTATTTATAGTACATAAAGGGAATGTCTTCTTAATGATTATTTCTTCTTTCAAAAGGAAGAAAATTACTTCTAGTATATTCCAAATAAAACTATTAAAATACACAAAAACATAAAATATTTCCTCTGAATTTAACAGCATTTCCTTTTATAATTTTTAAATTCAAATTTAAAATTTAGCTGTAATAAAGAATATAATTTACCCTGGAGATGTTGGTGTTTTCATCTTATTTATATAAAAATACTTCATTGTACAAGATTATTCATGTTTTGAGTAAAAAGAAACAAGCATTTGCTTGGTCTGTTCAAATGTGAACAATCCTATGGAATAGCTATACCCCCAATAACTCATAAATATTTATAGATTCTTAAGCAAAGAAACACACAGCACCTCGCATATTATGATCACAGTTTTGTTAACAGTTCAAAAGTTTTATGTTCTCTTTTGAGGTTCCAGTCTCTGATCTACTTTTGAAAGACTGGATAAAATAACATATTAAATTTGAAGCAAAGAAAGCATTTTTGCAAGTAAAATATAAGCTGCTATGGTTCTATCACTTGAGATCTCAGACTTGAAGAATACACTGTTTAAATTTTTATGCTGGAAAAAAATTTTAAATTAATTTCTGTCTTTCTTTGAAGACTCTGACACCTTTTGCAGGCTCTAAAAATTTCTTAGTAATTCTAGAAGAGCCAGACACATAAACTTCAAAAGAAATAGGAACATGATCAGACCTCAAACAAGCAATCAAAAGTGGAGCATTACAGTGTATTCATTCTCTCATACTTTTAATTTGTTAAATGCCTGTTCATAACATTGATGATATTTTTTCCTGAATCCTAGTGTCTGAGAATAACTATTAGAAACTTTACTATTTACTGCTTTGAAAGAACAGCTTTTATAAATTACGAAGAATTTTCATCAAAGGTAGTATTAGCATTAATTTGTAGCAACATTTTAGGACATTATCTATTTAAACACTAAGGCCACTTCAAAATTAAAAACAATTAAGGATGCTGACTAATAATTTTTTTTATGTCTGCAGTGTGCTACTGAGCATTATTAAGAATGATGAAAAATTTTCCTGTCCTTAATTTTTTTCTTGTTACAAAATTGTGCAATATTGAGAATTGATTTCCAGCTATTGATTTGTATTGGTTTCAAATTTAAAAACACTTACTTATAGAAGACAATACAAACAGATATAGAATGTTTTTTTAAATTGAATATATACTTTGGATTTATTGAATGATTTCTACATAGTCTTTTTTTCCTCAGCTTTGCTTTTTTACCAAATAAAGATCTATGATCACTTTTCTACCATCATTTACTTTATTTAAACAGTTTGGATAATGTATATATATAAAACTTGTAAAATAAAATGCAATGCATATAGAGTTATAAATTTGGTTATGAACATAATGAAACACTAGAAATAACTGACATAGCAAAATGAGATCACTAATACGCTTAAAGGATAATTTCTGAGCAAAAACATATTTTGAAAAACATCAGTGTTTAGGTCTAAAAATTGATTAATCCTAAACCTATCTGCTGTTTTTATTATATTTTGAAAATATGAACCAGTAGTCCCTATGATTAAGTTTTTCTCTTAGTTTCATTTTCAAACATATTAGCCTTTCTTCACAGTTAACTGAGAAAAATAAAATAAAATAAAAATAAAGGATATGTGCCGCATTTGCTCTCCTTCATTTGGTGTTGCATTTCTTTTTTTCTTTTTTCTTTTTTTTTTTTTTTGAATTAAAACCTTCATCCTTAAGCTTATTATCTATTTGGTATAGAACATTTCAATTTTACTTTTACTAATCTGTACATTTGGAAAGCTCCCACAAAACTTTTTCAACTATACTAAGCTATGCAAAGCAACTTGCTGTCTCTAAGAGCTATGCTAATATTTTGTTGGCCTTTCTATTATTCAGGTTCAAATATGAAAAACATCCTTAGGGTTCTCTCTACGTTTGCATTTTAATTCCTAAGGACTGTTTAAATTTTTATTGTATTGTTAATTGATTTTTCCCTCTATGCTTTTTGAACTTGAAAGAACAAATTATCTGTTGTCTGACAAATGTTTAGGTGTCAATCTCATTCATTCATTGCATTAAAAAATACCTTGATGATTTGGACATTAGTGATGACTCGGTAATACAAAATCTGCACAATCCTTGGTCTGACTGGGCCACAGGTGGATACCTAACCTAAGCAGAGTTTTTCAGTGATGACCTGTGATGTAGCCTGGCATAAAATGACAAGCAAGCCAAATGAATGAATGAATGAATGAATGAATGAATGAGAGAGAGAGAGAGAGAGATATCCAGGCTTTAACTGCAGAGCTGAGTTGCTGCTACTTGGCAATCGGTTAAACAAATGTTTTTAAGGCAATAGATGTGTATACTATTCCTTGCCACCAAAAAAATCTATATCTACCAAAGAATTTCTACAAATGACTATAACTGACTACAAAGCAGCTAATAATTTAATAATAAATAACTACCTTATCAACACTATTAATAGAATCAGAAATGGAAAAATATGTAGTTTGGAATAGGTAGGAATCTCAAGCGAGGTTATGATATAAGAGTTTTTCACTCATTTCTTTTTTTTTCATATCGGACTAGGTTAATTAAGAGAAAGTTACATGAGGGCATGATTTTCTTTCCTGTATTGTTCAATGATCTATCTTAAACATCTATACAAATTTACATATGGTGCAATTTTAAAAATGTCTTTTCTATTCTTTCTCTTTCTTAATCTGTTCTAACATTTCTTCCCTTCCACACTTCAATAAACATTTCTTGATCATGTTGAGTAGGAAACAATTTGTGATGAAAGAGGTAACAGGACTTTTTAAAGGTTTCTAGTCTTCAAAGGATTTAGGGTCTAGTAGTACAGATAGAATAAAAATCTGTGTTTGAAAACAAATTAGAACAGATAATAGGGGAGAACATTTAATCCTACTTTGCAAGTTTTCACACAGAGAACTCCAACTAGATTAGCGTGACCAATTTAATTCCACCCTGACACTTACTCTTACCCAGGTGTGATTTATGTAACTAGAAAATCTGGTGGTAGAAACTGGCCCACTCAGCTAGACCTTTTTACCATTTATTCTTTCTTTGTTTTAAATGGGTACAATGTGCATTCTCTACAACCTCATTTGTAGGTTAATTAAATTTTACAAATTTAGAAATGGCAGAAATGACATTTCAAAACAAATCACCCTTAGAGGCCCACTAGAAAAAAAAACTGGACCACATACATAAAAATAACAGTTTGGAAGTATCAAAGAGATAAGAAGCAGTCAAGAATTACCGGTCCAGGGGGGGAGGGGGGGAGACCACATTTCTCTGGGAGCATTTTCTAATTTTAGAAAGGCAACTGAGAGAGAGACTGAAAGGCATTCTTGTGCTCTGATCAATGAAACGTGTCACTTCTAGATAGGAACACTAAGATGAAGATATGGAAATATACCCATCATTCTCTTGGAATGATGGATATATATCCACCATGAGTGTCTCTGACAACCCACACTGTAATAGGAGTAGGCTCAAATGTTGTTTTAAGCCCCTGAGATTTAAGATTGTTGGTTGTTATAGTATAACCTATTTTATCCTGACTGATGCACAAAGATTTTTAAAAATCGCTCTGCTCATGTATTTGTCTTCTTTTTAAATTATTAGCTTTTAAAGTTAATGGACTGAGCAAATATGTTATACCATATGCACTTATGTTGGATATAACAGAGTTAATGAGCACACCTTCAGCTGTTAATTAATTTAAGTTGAATTAATTACAATCATTTAGGATCTTCTGGCTTCTGATAATGGAGAATTACTTTTGTCAGATTAATCATCCCAAGATAACAATGATGGAATCAAGAAATTATATTGAAGGAAAAAAACAGTTTGAAAACACTACAGAGGGACTAAAAACAGGCAGAAAATGGAAGAAATCTATGCCTGAAGGAAAGGAAGTGGAATTAATAAGAATTTCAGGTGTGGGTACTCTTTAATGGCTGGAGTGGCAAAACAAAACAAAAAACAAACAAAACAAACAAGCAAACAAAAAGCACTGTAACTGCTTGAGAGGTCAGGAAGAATAGAAAAACAGCCAGAAAGTTGAATAGTGAAGAATTCCAGAATGGTGGGACCCACAGAAGAAGTGAGCCTCCAAATAAAATCTGCCCAAATCTTTGGTTTATTACTAAGGTATGTATGCCTGCAGATACTCCTGGGAGACCAGTAACAAAGCAGCAGCTAGAAGCCTGGAGATGAGTTGACCAGGGAAATCACATGTGACAAGAATTATTCTTCAGAGAAACATAACAGAACCCAGAATGCCTAGAACATATTATATATTATTCAAAATTCCCACTAACAAACCTTATTAGACATAAAAAGGTGCAAGAAAATCTGACTGATACATACAGAAAAAATGCACTCGATACAACCTAACCCTGAGATTACCCAGTTGCCACACTTACCAAATAAATATTTTAAAGCACCTAGTATGACTATGTTCAAGGAGTTAAAAAATATATGCATAATGAACAAAGAGATAAAGAGTCTCAATTGGAAGCAGATTTTTTTTTAAATGGGAATTAAAGGACTTAAATACAATAACAGAATTTTAAAAATCAATTGGTATTCTATTTTTCTTAATATGTATTTTTAGCACCACAAATTCTCCCCTGAGCATTAATTTATATATACTCCACACATTCCACTGTTGTGTTTTCATTATCATTGGTTTTTGAAAATTCTCTAACTACTGCTTGTATTTCTAATTTTACTGAATAACTGATTAATGGGATATCATGTCTTTCAATTACAAGATGAAATTGTTTATTTTGTTTATTGCTTATAGCTCATGCACTGGGTTTGGTTATACATTTTTATTTTATGGGAACTACTTTTATTTATTTTTGCTTTAGAATATTATCAATTTGTGGGAACATTCCAAATGTCCTTGAGAAATTACATTTCCTATGAAAGACTACAGTATTTGAAATATATCCAAAAGATCTACCTTATTGTTTTTTGTGAAGATCTTTTATATCCTTTCTTTTTTCTTCACTTGACTTGTCTGGTTCCAAGAATGGAACATGTTAATGCTTCTTTACAAATATGTCTGTTAACAACAAGAAGTGTCATTTTTTGTCAAATGCTTTTGGTAGTGAAGTCTTCTCTGACAGGTATCAGAACTGCAAACCTGCCTTTCTTATCATTTACATTTGTCTGAGAAATCTTTCTTCACGTCTATATTATAGATTTTTTTAATCACTTCAATTCATTTCTGGGCATATTTGAAAATCTCTTTCTCTTCAAAACAATTTATACTCATACATGTTTATTGATGAAAAGTATTTGTCTCTGTATATTTGCTGTGTTTATTTACTGTTTCTTGTGATCTCTTTGCTTTTTAAAACTTTGTTATCTGGGAAGGTTGGTATTTTTATTCTAGTAGTTTCCTAGTTTTTTGTAAACCTTTGTAGAAACCTTAATATCCAATTTTTCTAAGTTAATCTTTTACTACATATCAGTTTTAAAAAGGATCTTTTGATTCTTAAATAGTCTAAAGAACAGTCAAGATAGTATTTTAATCTCTGACTACATTCTCCTCTTTATCCACTTTTATTTGCATTATTCTGCTGTCAGATATGAAATGCTTACATGTTTTCAACTGAAGACCACAGTTTACATTACTTTTATCTCTACAAGTAAATACATAAAATGTTCAACATCAGTTTCTCCACTTTTTGTTGAAATGAATGTTATCTTCTTTTTGATTCCCTGGCAAAGGCACTAGTGAATAGCACAGGTGTATAGTTCTGGCACATCAAAGCAGTTTCTTATGGCCTCAATACCGGAAGGACAGTATGACACATAACATATTTTTGATTGGCAATTTTTTCCTTAAATCAAAAAATCAGCAAAACGATCTGATGTCAGTCCAATTCTCTTGCTCTTACTGTGAGAGGAGGGGACATTTCTGATTCTCCCTTAAATATTATTTTATTTTATCTACAGGATGTAACACATCTGAACACACTATATAGTTGACTTACATGTTACAGTCCTTTATATTTATTGTCTGGTCCTTCCCCACTAGACTACAAGCTCCATGTATGCTGTTGTTTTGTGTAGTGATGCACCTTACATATCTACAAGAGTGCCTGACATACATAAGCACTAAAAAATATTGAATAATGAATGGCCTCATATACTATTTTCATAGATTCAATCAAAATAACAGTATTCAGTTTTACATTGTGAGACCTTCACATTTTGTAACTATAAAAGAAGGAAGAAGGTGTACTCTCTGTGCACAGAGACTCTTACAAAGAATATTGTCAGTGTCCATTTTCCTGGCAGTGGAAATCTTCCTTACAGAGTGCTTCCGAATGAACAGTGATCATGAGAAATAGTTTCTATTTCAGAGGTAAGCTGATTCTGCTCATATTCTAAAATTCTACCTTCAATTTTTACCTAATTCCACTAGGCCCAAAACTACATGTTGCTTTTCAAACCAGAATCCAGTCTGATTTGGCACGACATAAATGGAAGATTTGTAGTTCCCATTTTGTGTGAACTGCTATGTAGCAAACGAGAATAAAGTTACTAACATCTGTTCAAAGCAGTAAAAAAATTTATGGCCAGCACTGGCCCAAGATGGCAGTCTGTCTGTTGTGAGAGAAAACTCAATAAATGAGCCGAATAGTAGAATCAACACAGCTGAAGGGCAATTTGGCCAGCTACTAGATTGAATCGATGACCTCTCTGAAAGTGATTGATCAATCACCCCTAGCTTTTACGGTAACCCCCTTTGCTTCTTGCTGATTTAGCAGCATATGGAGACCAAAATGGCCAGTGGCAGTCTTGGCATCCGATTTAATGGAACCGTGACTATATTTCCTGGGGCAGTTTTCCTCCCTTGAGACTGGAACACGCTGCACCCAACATTACAGAAACAGGGGGTGGGGAAACTACTTCAGCAGATTACTCGGTTTTATAGTGAGAGAATCACATACCCCCTCCTTTGATGACTGCAACCATGCATTCTAATAATGGGGGAAAGACCATCATACACTGAGTATTAATTTAAGATATATATGGCATCATCAGGATGGCACGAAAACCCTGAGGATTTTTTTTCTCCAAGATGGTCCTATAAGTAAGACCATAGCAGTCCATCCCACGATTTCCTCCAAGAGCTGTTTCTATGATGAAATATGTGGCTGCACCAGTGGATCGGTGGGTGAGAGCCAATTGCTTCAATTCCTTTCCCATAAAACATATAACCTTTAATTTGGACATCATATCATTTTGGATCCAATCTGAATGAAAGCCCAGAACACTGTAATAGAGTCCTCAAAAACTCACAAGAAATCTGCAATTTGCAAGAGGCTTATGAAACATCCACCCACTGTCTTGGAATGATGCAGTAAGCAGTCACTGACAAGAAGCCATTAAATTGCAATGCAATTCAGTTTTTGGCTGCTTTAAAAGTAATGTGGTCCATGGTAGGAGCAGTGCATTCCACAGGCATGAGCCCACTGCTGTCCGTAACTTTTCATAAGATTCTTTGCCAGAAAAATAAGTTATTCTTTAAGTTAAAATATGTGGTTTTAGCAAAAGCACTGTGATCAAGCAGGCAAACCCATGCACAAAATAAATATCTTCTGTGCTTAGTGCATTAGAATCGGTTCAATGTAGTCAACCTACCACTAGAGGGCTCACTTTTTCCTCAGTGAATATTTCTGTGTTGCAAGTTTATGTTGGCAGGTGGGCCCTGGGGAAAATTACAGTTTGAGTACTGTGATTCATTAAAAACAAACAAACAACAACAACAAAAGGCCAGGAGTTTTTTCTGATCGCTATGTGAATGCCCCTTTTTAGAAGTGACTTTGGGAGATGGATAGCTCAAATGGAATCTATTTTTCCTACTCTTAAATCTGGGCTTGTCTGTGATTTGAGTAGGCCAGTAGGATATTAGCAGATTGGGGTATTTTTGCTTTCTCCTTTTGAAACATGTGCCACCTTGTGAAGAAACCAGAGATAGCCTGAGAAAAGATAAATGACATAAGGTCCTTTGTCCCTAGTGACTCAACCAATAGCTGACCAACTGCTAGATACGTGAGCCCATCCTTGACTTTCCAGCCACTAGCTGACCAATAAGGATCACTGGAGATTCATCTGGGAGACAAGCACAGATCAGTTATGCCAGCTTGGATTAATGAATGCATAATCACAGTGGAGTAGTCAGATAGGAGAGATGCACAGAGTACAACAGTTCACAATAAAGGCTTCTAAATCCTATAGAAGGAGTTGCTGAAGGACTTGATACCTGAGCTACCTAATACCCAATACTATTGGTTGAATAAACATTAACTCATTATGTAAAATCATGGCAAATGGTTCTTGTGACCATCTTGCAATGCAGATGGTTATTTTCCCAGTACTGTGACATTTTCAACATGATGGACTCATTATTTCTTTCTCCAAGAAGCTTCTAGGAAGTGCTTCACTATATAATTCCAATAAACTAAATTTAAAATTTTGGAGAATTATGTGAATATGTAAAGAAAACAGTCTCAATGGAAAGTTATTAGATTTAAATCATTTGTGTAACTGTTGGCACAATATAGTAGGCACCATCATGTTATGATGGGGAATGGCTAATTTTCTTATGTTATCAGAAATTCTACCGTATTTGATACCGTAAATTCTACTGTAAATTTTTGGATAAACCCACATATTTAAATGTTTAACAACTTAAAAGAACTATATCATAGAATACTGACAATGAGTACTTCATTGTTTTTCATTATTTATAATTGAATGACATTTAGTGACTATATTAAATGATGTGCAATGTAATTGAAAAGGACATTAAAAAGTCTGCATGCATTTTCATTACATGTGTCTTATGCATCTTACACTATGAGAAATGTTTGCAGCATCATTTCATTTTTCATTCTCTGGGATTTACAATTCATTACTGGTGCTTTGATATATCCCAGCACTGTGAGAAGGGCTCTAGATTATGGAATATGTCAGCATTTTAATCAAGAAAAGGTCAGAATATTCTGGAATATTTTAAATTTTAATTTAGGAGGAAAATATACAGGTGATCTCTGAAATGCCTTTAAAACATCAAATAACCCAGAATGATCAGAAATTTTTTTTTACACTTTTTTGGTTTATTGTGGTTCATCTAAAAAGCAATAATTTCTTTAATTCTCATTGCCTACAAAGTAAGAAGGTCATGGTAAATAGTGTGGATTATAAGGTAACTGAAATGAGATACCTTTAAAATGTTTTAAGTAAATTGATCAAGAGAGCCTGTGAGTTCAAACAACTAAATGTTATTTGTTCTCTAACTTGGACCAGAATTCGTCAAAATGTAGAAGACACCTTCCAATTCTAATTACCTCAATTTACACATGAACCAGCAGAGGATCTGAGAAGTTAATGTACTGCTGCACACAAGAAGAAAACTGCATGGTGGAGAATAGGGACAACAACTTGAAATTGTTTATAACCGTTCCCATCTGGCTGAGGAAAGATCCATTACTAAGTAATAGTATTGATTTTATCTGGAAAATAAACTGCCAGTCATAAGGATTTAAAAGGGTGACATCCCCTAATAAATTATTTCATAAATGACTAATAAGTATCCAATTTAATACTCATTCTGAGATCCACTGATCTATTTTTTCTATATTTCAAGCCAAATTCACAATTACTATAGTCATACAATAGAGCTGGAGAGGTCTGTAAGAGCAACCTCGGGCTCATAAATCAATTGGAAGGCTCACAGAACTCAGAAGAGCTGTCACACTCATGGTTCCAGATGGTGACAATGAAGGGATACAGATGACAATAAGCAGTAGGAAAAAGCTTACTGGGCAGGAGGCAGGAAAGAACAGATACAGGGCTTCCTTTTACCATCTCCCAGAGGAGTACTGCACACAGCCCATTCTTCTCCCAGCAATGACATGTGGCAACTCTCCTGGAGTAGTGTCAACTGGGAAAATGCACAAGAGCCTTGATGTTCAGAGTTTTTACTGTGGGCCCATCATGGAGAAATGACTGATCACCCACATATGTGCCTTTAGTCTTCAACCTCTCTAGAAGTTGATCTAACACCAAGTAGCTCAAGACCCCCGCCATAAGTCACATTATTAGTATAGACCAAGAAGTGGCATATAGACTAAAAAGCATCCATTTACCCAGGCCTTCAGGTAAGTAAACAGGTTTTATCAGGCAGGCTTAGAAGTTACCCCCAAGTAATGAGGACAAAGAGCCACACCTTTCTTCTGAAGAGATTAATCCTTTACTATACAGAGTGCATCTTGAGATTTAATGGATTATGCTCAACATTATTCTTTTCATTAAGATTTCCTTTGAAGTTGCTGAATCTGAATTCTCATATATTGTGAAATTCTAGAGTCTATTTGCAAATGTTCATAACAGTTTTCTTGATTTTTTTTTTTTTTTTTTGAGCAAAGGTAGAAATGAAATGAGAGTTTTCATAATGTTCCTGCCACTTTTATCTTTGGCACAGAATTTAAGGGAGAAGAAAATTAGTATAGAGTTTAGAGAATTCTCTATGAGATATTTGATTTTTTAATCAAGCTAAAACAATGGAAAGTTTAAAAGTGCTGAGAAGTAGAGCAAGCATAGTTAGGAGTACAATATGAAATTATCTTGAAGAATTGTTGGATATAAAATTCATCACAAGTGCAACAACTTGAGTTTATGATACTAAAAGATTAAGCAGTTTGAATAATCATACAACATGACTAAGTCCTCTAAATACCAACCTAGTGTTTAAAAAACCTGAATAATACATTTAGTAAATCAAATCAATCATAGGGCTCAATCCTATCTAAGAGTTATAGTTATTTAGACAAAGTAGAACAAAGGGAAAGTCATATTCAAAATATGAAATATATTTACGCAATGCTTTGTGATGCAATAATTTTAAAGATATTTACAAATTTCATACATTATATCAATCAAATGGTCAACACCTTGTTTTACATTGTCAGACACTGTTCTAAGCACTTAATAAATTTTAATTTTCAACCCAAAATAGTGTGTATTTCCTCTGTGAATAAATTCAGAATATTGCGAGCCAATTTCTTTAGCTAATTGGATATATACATACAGTGATCACTGGTACATTCATAATCTATCAGAAGGGCTTGAGGTAATTTGAAGATCTATAAACCTCCAGAAAGTTGAATTATCCTACACACCACACTTACGTGCTATCAGAACGCAAATTTTCATCCTTCCTTTAAGAATACACAGTTCACTAAATCTGTAGGCAGGATCATTATTATACATATTCTACTATGTACTTTGCAGGAATTACTGTAACAGCAAAAAGCACTTGAAAAGTATCTGAAATTATTTTTCACCCAGCACTACATATTTCTCTGACGTGGTTCTGTGCCATTCATATAAACATATTTATGGCTGTGTCAGTTCATTTCAAGCACATTGGGACAGTGAGAAAACGTAACCTAGATGGAAGAGAATTTCATCTGGTTCTCGAATCCACGCTCTACTGTAATGCACTGGAAATTGCTATCAGAATGTTGTAACCTGCACGTCATCACATCTCA
Organism: Eidolon dupreanum; assembly: GCA_028627145.1. NCBI lineage: Eukaryota > Metazoa > Chordata > Mammalia > Chiroptera > Pteropodidae > Eidolon > Eidolon dupreanum. Next base: position 5,240,345 of record CM053516.1, on the reverse strand, counting down.
TGAGACATTAGTTATTATAATGGAAGTGTCTGATGTTTCTTTTATTCTAATACTGTCTTGGTAAAACACCTGAATAAATGGGAGATTAGTGTACGTATAGTTTAGTGCTTCTAATTATTATTTCTGGAAAAATGATGCTAGTGAAACAGAAATACTCTTGACACGTGTTTATGTCTGCTTAAGGTAAATGACACAGAGTATCATTGTTATGATTGCCAAGGTTTAGAATTTTTTCACGTTTAGCTCACTGCATGACTTTAACTATGTGTTCTTTGTTTTGTAAAGTGTCTTCCAGATGTTTGTATATGTCGCCTTTTTTCATTTTTATACCTTAGCATACATTATCATTCTGCACAGGTAGGGTACAGTTTAATTTTGAAAGGAAATCAATAACATGTTTTTCTCTTCTTAGGAGATACTATTTTTTTTTAATCAAATCAAAAAAATATGTTCAGACCACAGGTACAATTTGTTAGTTTATATGCATTATATATGATACATTGTAGGGATAATATGTAATTCTAAATACCTAATTTACCTTTAAAATAAAAAAGCATTGCAACTTATAGTTATTCCTAATGCAATTATTCTTTCCTTTAACCAATGAGAATAGATTATACTTTTTTGATAAATAGCCCCAATAGATTATTACATGTAACTTCAGAAATTATGCCTACGTCTTGCAACTATTTGTATGATATGTGCTTTATCTATAGTGTATATTTATTTCATCCATTTTAGATTACACACTTCTAGAAACTGATTCTACACCTTGCTCTTCATTCTACATTCCCTCAAATACTTTTACATATTGTAGCTGGAAATCAGCACATTTTATCTTCGAGCCTAACTTCTTAGTACAAGAAAGAAACATTTTCAGGTAGCCATATTAAAGGAGAAGAATGGTGTTTACAGATCAGATCCAGAAAGAATGCAGAATGAAGTCAGACAACAATAAAATATAAGATACCATGATGGTAACGTTAAAATTGATCTGCAATAATATTTTTGCATGACTGAGTTTATATTTTTGAAGAAACGTGCTCTACGAATTTCTCATATAATCAAATATATTGTTTGTCAGGTACTTGATGCTGCTTTTTCTTATCTCATCAGTCTTTTGTGACCATTTTAAATAATCACTGAGCTATTACACTAAAGAGATCCTTAGAGAACATTCTAGAATGAATCTTCCACATTTCAGGTCAGGCTAGTCTTTCACAGTTATAGATAATATTCTCTACCTGTCTGTGCTCATATGTCTGTTACAGTTCTCTATCTTAGTTTCTATTTTTACTTTACTTCATATTTTTTTCATTCCATTAAAAAAAATATATTTACCAAATCCTTCATGCTAGTCTTTTTACTATTGGGATACTTGTTTTAGCTCATTTTATGAGAGAGTATACAGAGCAGCTTAACTAATCACTTATAATTTATTGACTGTATGATTTGATAGCTCGGTGTAGATTATGTTATTTCAAACATACTTATTTTATTTATTACAAAACAACATTCGTTCTAATGCAAAGTAGTACTAGATATTCCATGTTATGAACACAGTGTTCAAAAAAGTGTAGAATTAGTCAAAATTTTTGCATGATATCATCATCTAGAAATATTTTCTTTCACATAGAAGAGAGGCAAAGAGAATTTTTAGATATTTTCTTCTTCTTCTTACATCTTTAGAATAATGGCTATCACACTGACTTAAATTTTTTAATCTGTCTACTTTTATAATTATTTTTTCTTTTCCTTTTTCATTAGGAAACAGCCTCTTTGCATTTACATTCTTAAAAAAAGATGAAATTTTCAGAATTTAATTAAAGACTATTTCTTTGTCGTATCACAATATATATTCAAAGGTCTGGAAGTTGAACTATGTGTTCTAACATTTCACTGATTTAGAATGGCTGTCATGTGTTTAGTACGCATTTCCTTCAATACACAAAGCTCCACACTGAACGTCGTTCCAGAAAGTGGGGCTGCACTAGTGAACAGTATGGACAAAGACTCTGCTCTTGTGAGTTTTACAACCTGATAGAAGAGACAGTTAATAAACAAATATGCACAGATGTGATATAATTTAAACAATACAATGTGCAGCAACACAAACAAGGCGGAGGAAGGAGTCAGAAAATTTGGGACTGAGTTCCTAAAGAGAGTTCTCTGGAGTAGACGCCTGAGCCAGTAGCAGGGCTAGACATGCTGGTACACTACATTGATGCACTGTATCAGCCACAGTGATGCACCATTTGCACAAAACACACTTACATGCATCAAGATCTTTAACATGCAAAGCAATTTTATGAGACAGATACTGTTTTATTCGATTGAAAAAATGATTTTCAAAGAAATCAAGTGTTATGCACAAGCCTGTGCAACGATGAAATGGCACAGCCAGGATGTGAAGGCCGGGCTTGGGTGAGAGCGGTCACTAGCCTACACATTGCTCTGTTTCCAATGGTCCTGTTTTATCTCTGTTTCTTCCTCCAATAAATTTACTGATTTCCAATTTTCTCTCATTCTATGAGAATAAATTCAGCCCAGACAATTGTTCCCCCTTTCCCATGCCTAGTTCCAGTCAAGAAGTAAATCAATTCTATGAGCATAAGTCTGCATAGATAATAAGGTAGATTCTGTTGATGTGAACTTGGCCACATTGGAGCTGGCACAGTAGCAGAGCCCTTGACCCAAGCTGAGTCACTCAGAAATCCTTCTCAGGAAACTTAGGACTGGGACCAAAAAGAGAAGAAGAAGAAGTAGTCCAACTACCAGACTGGAATTGGGTGGCTATGTTTTTCTTATCATGTGAAATAAATAACAGACAATGCTGCTATGCTAGAAAAGCTAAATAAAGTCAATTCAAAAAACATTAGAAATAAAAAAAAAGAAAAGAAAAGAAAAGAAAAGAAAAGAAAAGAAAAGAAAAGAAAAGAAAAGAAAAGAAAAGAAAAGCTCACATTCCGTGTTCCTGATAGCTATCCTTATATGGTTTGTAATCCTTCTGCTCACCTGCTTTTCTGTTCAATATGAAACACCTCTTTGCACTTTTAAAAAATTGTCCCGATTTTCTTAAGCTAGTTCAAATTAACTTATGTTACTTGAAATATAAAATGCCCTAGCTATAAGTACTTAATTATAAAATAGTGGAATTAAAAAGGAGTTGTGTCTGGAAGCAAAGCTTAAGAAAATGTTCAGGTCTGCATTTTACATAAAAATCTATAATAAAGAGAAGAAAAGAAGTTGAAATTTGTCATGCAAATCATGCATACGAGTTGTCAGAGGAAAATATCAGTAGAATCAAGTATTTTCTAAAGTACCCAGAGTCCTCTGCCCAGATATAAAAAAATTCTCTACAGGTTACGAGCATATACAATTTAAATGATATAAAGGCTGGGTTGTTTGCTTGGCAAGACTTTTTGATAATAAAATTTTAGTGTTTTGAATGCAAAATAGGATGCTATGAGTGATAAGGCAAGTAGATTACATTTTTATTTAATATGGTGTTTAGCCAGGGAATTCAGTTTACAGATTGACATTTAAGTGACTAAAATCTATTTTCTGGATTAATAATTCTAACAAATATTTTTTCTGATTTTAATAGTCATTTTATGTTTGGACAAGCTGGCCTATATCACAGGAGAGGCATTGGCTTATGTCTTTAAATTATAGCAGTTCACTGAAGAATGTGAACTGGGAGAGTTGTGAAAAAAAAAATTAAGAGTTAATAAGAACTGGCAGTAGCAGAATGACCTTACTGATCAAATATGTGATTACCAGATGCTAAAGGAAATTGTAATAACCTGGCTACAGCATGTTCAAGAACATTAAAAACCAAATCGATAAGCAAGCAAACAATAAAGATGTATTTTTAAGGTAAATAGAAAAATGCTATCAGTTAAAATATAAAGCGGTAGAGTTATGTGGTTTCCTCTTTAATTTCCTATGTTTTCAATTTGACTTAAGGATTATGGTTTCATTTTATGATTTAATGCGATTTTTTTTTCATTTTCCATCCATAAGAGATATGCTACATTTGTTTGATATTATGACTTCATCAAAAGAGAATTGTCAATATTATTTTTCTGCTATAATGTTTATTGAAATGCTGTGTTTAAATATTATAATGCTGAACTTCTTTTTTTCCATAAAAACTAAAGTAAGCCAGTGGCAACACTGTGGAATATGTTAACAATATATTAAGAAATGAATTTATGCTCCTAATTTTAAAACATTTTAGTCTTACAACATTATGGTCATCACATTATGATTCTATTTTGTCGTTCATTAGTATGCTCTGCACGCCTTTTATGTGATAACTGATTTTGATGTTGACTGTTATTATAGTTAAACAACTTTTATAAAATGGATCCTGGTGTTTTTTATATTAAAAATATTCATATTCTTAATTACTCAATGCTAAGTTAATTGAGACATTTTAGTGTTCCCTAGATTGAAATTAAAGTAAATTTAACTTCTATAAGTTGGCTGAAAGGTATCTAGGCGTGCACTGGACTATCTGCGGTGCCGCATGACTTGTCTGCCTAAGCAAACATCCAGCCCTGGTGGAGTGGAAGGAGGCCGGCTCTCCATTGTATGAAACATTAAGTAATCCTATAAAATATAAAATGCGGGACTTAAAATTTACCTCATTCTCCTTAAAAAAAAAAAAAAACAATTAAGAACATTCGAATCACATGTTAGTTGTGGCCATGTATATAGTCTACCTGTTGACTTGGGATTTTTCTTCTTCTCATAAAAACTTACCCCTATCTCACTCGTGACATGATAATTTCTAATAAGCTCCTCAAACTCTAAAAATTCCTTGTGAAAATATAAATGGGAGTGACAAAAACTAGAATAAGGGACATATCCTACAGGAGTCTTTGGTATGCTTTACCTCTGCATTTAATGCGTAAGGTGCTTATCAAAGTAGAGATAGAAGTCTCAGGGAACGGGGCCTGAGAAAGGCCAGTTTGGATGAGGAGATGAGAATTTGTGAATGGGCTGTGGGGACAGATGAGAGGCCCGTGGACACCGCGCACCCAGAGCTATGTGCCGTTTCTGGAGAAGGGATGAATGCTCATACCCGGTGTTTTCTAAGATCCCTTTTTCCCATGTGCCAAGTTTACCCTGAGATGTCTTAGCAAAATGTGTCTTGTACTATGTTATGATGTCTTATTAAGATACATATGAAAACAACAAGGATGGCAGGAACTGCTGGTTATCGTATTATAAAAAAAAGTGAGAAATAAGATAATCCAATGTTTTTATTATTTAATTCAACTGAAGCATAATGAAGTTTTTTTTTTCCAAGTTGATAAGGAAGAAAGTCTTATATTTCTATTTTTTTTCAGATTTTTTTTTTTTTTTTTTTGGTCATCTTATAATGTTCCCAGAATAAACTAATGCATCAGGATTACAGAAGTCTTTTTAGGACAGTGGTTCTAAATTTTTGGTACAATTAACTATATTCAAAATACTTTTTTGATTCTCCCATTCTTTATTTGCTTCATTCTTTTTAATTCATGACTCAGGCTTAATTAAGACCTGGTAAATCAAACTCACTAGGAATGGGACTGAATCATGAATCCTAAAAAAATACATACGTGAAAAACCACAGATAAGTTTATGGGATGTCACATAACAATGCTGGGGACAAACAAGAAAATACGCAAGTACTGTAGAGAAATTGTGCTTGTGACAAAAACCAAACTTAAGTTACACACACGATCTTAGAGGAACTTGATTATATTTCCCCAGCCTGGAAATGACAGATGGCTAGTGTGAAAGGCAGATAGCTAATCTTGAAGAAAATAAAATGTCAGCTGAAATTAAAATAGTGAATTGGAGACAGGTTAATAAGAAATGGGGAATAAGCTTTGCAAGCCTAGGGAATAGCATATGCAAAACCTGTGAATACCTAAAGTAGGTGCAGTTGCAAAAGTGTAGTGACTGGAAAAAGAACTGTTTCTCAGACATTCAGAAAAAAGGAGGTGGCAACACAGGTATGCAGGTGTCACACTGACAGGAACTAGAGAAATTCTGATATTTTCTTCTTGAATTTGGGGAAATCAAATATCTATTTTAAACAAAATTGTACAGTGATCACATCTGCATCTTATAGATCAGTCTACCAGACGCATGGACTTCGAATTAGAATGATGTTTCCCAAGGCAAAGAGATAAATTGCCAGTGAAATTACTTGCCGAGTGATGTGAAACAGCACAATGTTTGCTTAAAATTATACAGCAAAAGCATTCTTAAAGCAAGAACACATTTGCACTATTAATACTAATTCCATTTACTAAACTTGCTATTGAAAATAACAGCATCCATATTTTTATGTTGGTATATATGCAAATGCAGCCTAAATTTTACTGATTGGTAACTTCTAACAATTACTTTTGGCAAAAATGTTCATATATGCTTCATTATCCTATATATTATTTCTCTGCTAAGAAGAAATTTTAGAGCAGTGCTCCTGCATTCAAAAAAGAAATTAAAAAGGTCCCTTTCTAATATCTCTAGTACCATTAAAGATTTGCTATAAATATATAATGGTTATAAAACTATTTAAAAATATATAGAACATAAGTTTTCCTTTTTATTCCAAGGGGAGTCTTTGTGTCATGAATCTCCCCTGGCTCTCGGTTTTGGAGACATACATTGGCCTATGATGATTTCTGGAGTACCTTTACCATCCTGGAAACATGAAGCCACCTTCTCCAAACTGATGGTGGCATTAAGAGGAGACACACATTGAAAATAAAAACCCTCCGACAGGGAATTTGGTGATGTTAGGTGATCAATGAATATTTAGTGAAATTAAAAAATATATATATTTTATTTCAATGTTGAAGAGTGCGTTGGGAAATTCTCATGACGGTAAACTAATGAGGAAGGAGTACCTGACTCCGCCTGGGTGAAGGGACACATTACAGACTGGGTCATACTTCACAAGCTTTGAAGCGCAAGTCAGTTTTTTATGTCACATTCAAGAAGTTTGGGAACAGTATCCAAGCAGAGAGAGCAGGATATTTAAAGGCAGGGAAGAAGGAGACAGTGAAGTATGTGAGGGTCTCAGAACTCGAAGCATCATGCCAAGATCCATGGGGAAGTAACTTAACCTGAAAGAGTGAATGAGAAATCATTCCTTAACCTTCTGACTCTCTGCTTCATTCTCTCCCATTTCACATCCCGGTCTTCCTTTCAGATATTTATGCGTCCGTAGATAAAGAGATATGTAGAGATATGGATGTTGAGAGTAAACACCTATCTCTACATATAATGTGCTTACTATACACAATCTATATCTTTATAGATTTATATGTGTGTTACTATGTTATAAATACACAGCATGTTAATTATCTTTCTCCAGACAAATGTAAGCTGCATGATGGCAGGGATACTTTTCAGCTTGTATCATCATTCTATATCCATGAAGAGGGAAAATTCTTGAGATACGTGGAGTGCTCAATACATTTTTGATAAATGGATAAGTGAATGAAGAAATGAAGGAAGGAATGCAATCGAATGGATTGCATTTTACCTTATCCTTAAACAACCGAAACCCAGAAAATGTATTTTCTCCTAGTTCATCTCTGAGCTAGTTTTTAAATTACTACCCTCCATCATTTGCATCAAAATTAACGTGGACTCTGAACCATAACCCCTAAATCCAGATTATTCTGTATGAAACCGGTGTCAATCCTCTCCGTGTGGAAGGCCTGTTTAGTCTTAGCCTTTGAGCATCTCTTATCATTTGCCTTTTCCCTGCTGATCTATTTAATACATTTAGCTATAAATGTATTACTTGATGTTAGAGAGGGTATAATTTTTAAAGAATTACAAAAGTTTTGCCTGAGAGCATTAATTTATTTTTAAATTTTTATTTTTATAATGTATTTTTTAATAAATATTAACTAACCAGAAATAAGGTGGTTGAATACCTATTGTACAAGATGGTTTCAAAAGGACCTTTTTTGGCCAAACTAGAATAGGATTTTAGAAGAAAGTATTTCATTTAGATCTCCCACAGCATAGCTTTAAGTTTATAATACTGGAGCTACTTTGTTGTAGTTTCTAGCAATTTATATAGCTTTTACTTTATTAAATCTAGAGTTATCTAACAGTTTCGACTTCAATTTTCTTTACACATGTGAGAGATAGCCTGTTTAAAATGGTCACAAAGCTGCCCATTAGCATTTTATCTCAAGACACAAACTGACATTCATTGAAGTTTTGGGCTAATTATTATTTCTGAAGACAAGTATGCAAATTCTCCACTAACATTTCCTCTATTATTCTTTAAAATCGTCATTTAAAACAGCAACCAAAACCCTTAGTTGTAATGCCATAACACGAGAACAATCTGGAAATCTGGAAAAATATCTTCACCTCTATATTTCCATAAGATCACCTTTACATATGCAAAATCTGAAGTGAAATCCTTTCTGGTTACTGTACTTTTCCCTAAAGGACTCTAGATTTCAAAATAAAGTATATGTGAGATTTTACTATAATATGACTTGCTTTGTAGTTACTTAAATATAAGCTGACTTCCACTTTCTGAAGAAAAACATGGGGGACAAAATGCCGACATTTGGGCATATATATTTACTTCCATTCACCATCACAGGCCTGATCCTGTGAAACACTTGGTAAATGTTTTCTTTACTCAGTAACCATTTCAAGAATATACTTAGTTCACGAATGAGTACCATTTCCATTTGTATTTATATACATATTTAAAATGTCATTCGGGAAAATCAGCTTGGGAAATGTATCCTGCATACATCATCTCCATTTTCAAACTTCTATAATTATTTCGAGGCATAAAATATATCTGGTCATACCCTGAGGGAAGCTCAGACAGTGCCCGCCCTCTCGCTGTGGGACATCTTTCCCCCAGATGACAGGCAGATGTGTCACAAAGCGAGATGATTTATCGCCTCTGATTTCATCCCTTAAAGATGCCCTATACAAGGTGAAGTGATAATTTTCCTCAGAGTTAACATGTGCAATGTCTCATTTTTCATTCTAGTCCTTGTGAAATGACATCGAACACTAAATTGGGAACTAATTTGGGTTGTGAGGTTTGGCTGCCTGCCCGTTTCTCTGGGAAAACAAGCAAATTATCTGTGCTTTTTAGTCAGAGAAGCTGGATGATACCTGGTTTTGCAACTTGCTATGAGAATTTTTTTTTCCCTTTCTTTTATCCCACTGAAGAAGCAAAAGAAAAAAAAAAAAGGTACTTGACAGGGCTTTTTGAAAAAAAATACCTATTTTTGCCAGAAAATTAGTTGTATTTGTGGAAAAAATATAGCTAATGCACAATTTAGGTGAAGGAATAAAGTGGCAGTATATTTGATGACAACACTAAAACATACAATTAATTCAGCATGATTTTGGGAAATAAGCCACAATTATTTGAGAGTAAAAATTCAGCCAGTCTACATATTATTTTCATCCAACAAGAAAGCCTGTGTGTAAATATTTCTTTTAAGATGAAACACAATTTTATAATTTACATCCTGAATGCACTTATTTTAGCATATAAATAAGGCAGACAATTGTGATATGTTTGGGCAGACAAAAGAGCTACATGTAAAACTAAATTTTAACTTGTTTTTCCTTGATGAATGAAATTAATCATGGGTTATAATTTATTGGGTAAGTATATTAGCAGCGAGGCAAATAAAAATAGGGAAGTGCTATGACTTCGAGTAATCATGTAAAAATAAACTTAGAGAAAGGTTGTCCTTCTTAAAGTTCATGATCATTTTATAAGATGGACATACTAAAGGAATGTGGCCATTAGTTGAACTGAAGTTCATTAAGTAATTGATATCCGAGACTTTCGCAAGTCATTCCTATGGGCTCTGACATCATGAAGCTCATAATCTAAATAATGATAAAAATGAATAGAGAAAGCAGTAGAGGAATAACTAACATTGCTCAAAGCTTACTGCAAATGCAATGCTCTATGTGGACAAGACCTCTATGAAGTAGAGACCATTAACTGCCTGATTTTATCATTGTCAAAAAATAAGATATAACAAGAAAAAAAATGATTTTCTCAAAATCTCACACTTAGTAAGTGGTGGAGCGAGAATACAAACCTGTCTAGCTCATGTATTTTTTTTTATTACTTGTTTATAGTGCATTGGTTAGACATTTACATAGTTTATAAAACGATCCCCCAAATTGCTCCTTCTCTCCTCTGGTTTTTCACCTAGCCAATATATGAATGCTAACTGCATTCCCTATGCTGTGTTCCCTATCCCTGTGACCATCTATCAACTAATTTGTTCTTTTTTAACCTTTCTCCCCATTCTCCCAGTCCCCCAGCTCCCCTCCCCTCTGTTCATCACCAAATTGTCCTCTATACTTGTGAGTCAGATTTTGATTATTTTTTTATGCCTTAGATTCTGCATACAAGTGAAAACTAAAACTAAAACTAAAAAAAAAAAAAAACAACAACAAACAAACAAAAAAACAAGTATAATAGGTGCCACCAAGCATTTAGTGACTCCCCAAAAGAATGGGAATGTGTCTAGAGAGGGATTGGAAAAAGAAGTGGCATTTCAACTGTAATTCAGAGGGGTAAAGCTTACTCAAACCCGCCTCAGGAATGGGAAAGTTACTGCAAGCAGATATAACTTCATAAGCAAAGGCAAGCAAAGATGCAAGTTCCTCTTCTCTGTAATAGCAAGCTTTCTAGACCACCTAGAGTATAAGCTTCAGGAAGAGGGTTTGAAGGAGATCAAGCCTGACACAAGTATTTGCAGTCAGACTCTTGGATCCAAGTTTTAGACCAAAGGGAGGTGCCAAAACAGAAAGACTTCAATGCAAGTATGTGTGTTTGTGTCCGTGATGGAATTTTCAAAAAAGTGTGAATATGGCCAATCATTTGTAAATTTGTTGGAGAAGTGGTTAACAAGAGAGAAATAACTGACTTACATGTTTACCTGAAAATATGTACTAAATTAAGTTTGAATTTAAGAGTTAGATGTAATTGGTAGAGAATTCTTCAAGTCTAGCTGAAATATTTTCCAGTGCGCCTTATTTTTATCGTTTTCTTTTTATGATCCTTAAGTAACAGCATTATACAATTAAACTGAAAAATAAACTATTCTACTTTCATAGCTTATATAATAAATATAAACCATATTACTTTTTACTTTTGTTTGTTTTTTACAAGGTAAATATCTCTAATAAGTGATTCTAAAGTGCAATTTTTGCATCATTTTTGCAGATAAAAGACTAGAATTTGCCACAACTTTACTATTACATGTGATATACTACACACCTACGTTTAGATTTTATTTCTTCAACTTGTTAGTTCATCTGTTACACTGAAGTCTGATATATTTGTGAAAAAAATAGAAGAGTAGTATTACTTCCTTTGTATTTTCACAAAATTTATGAAACTATGCCACTATACTTATTTTTCTTCTAACTTGACTGATGTTTGGAATTTACTCTGTAGTGACTGGTTTTCAAGCTATTACGATGCACTTATTTTTCATCTTTCATTTGTAGGAGTGTGTGGCTATAATACTAATACGGGTCACATGGGATTCTGGGCACACAACATTCCATGAAACTTCTGCCATCTAAATGAATACAAACGCTTTGGACAAAATATAAACAATACCTGTTCCTGAAAGGTAGTATATAAAAATGTTTATATTAAAGACAGTTGTATTTGACACTCACTTCAGAAAGAGTAGGTTAGAAGAATTAAAAGCCAACATTCCCAAACCAGTTTTTGCTGAAAGGACTTTCTCTGTATTCACGTTTGGTTCATCTCATCACCTTTGCAACTGTTAAACTCTGAGCATCCGCATTTTACAGGAGAGCACCTGTCAAACTCAGAATTCCATTTACTTTTTTTTTTAAGGAATTGCAAATAACTCAGGATTTTTTGTTATGGTTGTTCTATTTCCTTAAATTCATGTCTTAATCCCTCTAAATGCTAAAATTTTGATTTATATATTTCTGGAGATACGGTCTCTAGCTAGCATGACATTGTTTCCTGTTTTTGGTTTGCAATTCTATTTTCAATGTTCATATACCTTGCAAGTGTGATTTGTCACAGCATGGAACATTGTGTTTATTTCAAAGTAGACTCCCTTCATTTTTCTTTCGAGATTCTCAGTGTTTCTAAGAACCTCAGCAGGGAAGGGCACTTTATGGAGGTTCTGTGTTTTGCTGCTTTATTTGACAATTTGTGTTTACACAGTGAGTGACATTCAGATGAAGACTGAAAATACCCTGTTAATTTGGGTTGTTTACCAGTCTTTTCTTCTTTCAGAGTATAAATAAAAATTCAAATGAGGTTCAAATACCTCTGAAACAAACAAACAAAAATAACAGATATGTTAGATCACCAGGTGACGCAGAAGTAAATTTGTTTAAACATAAAATGAAAGAGATTCTGGGAGAATCAGAGAAAAAAAAAATATTTAGTAGAAAAACATCCATTGGTTCTAACTGCATTAATATTATTTTCTACTATAAACTAAACTAAGTCTTTAAAATAAAGAATATAATAATATACAAGAGTCAGTGAGAACACCAAAGGAAATGATTTAGAGAGTGATAAATGCACAGTATGTTATAAAGGAAGATAAGTTATAGGTGCTAAGTGAATTTTTAAATAACATAGGTAAGTGGTGACAGAACCTAGGTTTCTGGAATCCTAATCTAGTGTAATATCACTATCTCAGGGTTAATTGGACTAAAGTAATTGGAATCTTTGGTCTTTATGCCTCATTCTAAACAGGTTATTTGGAGAAATACACGTGAATCACAATAAGCCTTAATCTCTTAATCACATAATTTGCTTTTATTACTGATCTCAGCAATGTTGATATGTGTGTTCTCGAGAAAATATTATCAGTTTCCAATTTAAAAAAAAAAAAAAAACTATCCCATGTTTTAATACATTTGAATGATCAATCAGCGGAGACCCCTCCTGAGACAGTACCATCAAGGCATGGAAGTGGCAGGAATCAGCCACTGCCTCAACTCTCAATGTGGATCGCTGTGCTGCCCAGAACACTGCACCCCACCACGCCTGGGAAAGGCGTCATCTACTGGAATCTGCAATGAGGTGCCCCCTGAAATAGGTGGCTTACTTTACCCCGGGATGAGGAGAAACCACTCAGTCTCCAGTGGGATCCCAGTGTCATGTCACAAGCGGAACCCACTGAAAACCACTCTACCTGAAATGAATGCACCATTGAAAGAGGGGAGAAGATAAAGATCCTGGGCTGGCACATCCCTCCCCCCACTCATCTCCCCACGCCTGCCGCTGCTGTGTCCCCCGGCCAACATGCACGCCCTGATCAGCTCCCTAAAGCTCCGGCCGCCTTAACATCTAAGGATCTAACCACAAGTGTAGTCCACATATGAGCTTCTGCTAAATGTCTTTCTGACCCTAGATTTCTGTTGCTCCCGTGGAGTCTAGTCATGGATGGACACCTACTGGACACATCTTTCTGCAGCGGGGCCACTCATTTGCTCAACAATCAATCCAACGGTTGTGCACATGGGCAGCTGCTCTTTAGCTGGTCTGGACCGCCATGATGGGGATAGGAAGGCCCAGGAGCGTTAAGGAAGGACGAGCTAGGATGAGGACTCTTAATCCATCTGATGTGTCCAATACCGACCCAGAGACCTGGCCTGTGGCACACACTATTGATAATGCCAGCCTTGGGTATTCTTTTTCTGTCAATCAAACTACACAGGCAGCCTGTCAAACTGCTGATAGGAAGGACCCTGAAAGTATCACTATGCAAGTCACTGATGTCTGTGCTCAGATGTGGAATGAGTTTATGTGGTTCGCCCTGGGCATGGATATTTGGGCATCTAGGCAGCCCTATGCTGGGAATTAAAAAATCACTCCTAACAGAATCAACCCAAGTAAGCTGGGAAAGCGGGGTGGATGTCACTGGAACCGTGTAGTCATTCTAATACACTGAAGGGCAGTGACTTGTTTGGCACTGACCGGTTACACTGCCCAGGTATTTACTGGGTGGCCCCAAATGCGACCCAATGGTTGTGTGGCTCACATTTTTGGACACAGGTTTCACCTGGGTGGTCAGGCAGTTGCAGCCTTACTTTTCCCTGGGCACAGAGGAGAATCTGCACCACAGTAACAACAAATTGCCAACTTCCCTCTCCTCAAGGCCAGGTGGGCACGTTCTGTTTTCCACTGGTATGATCGTTTGGCCACCATTTTTTGTGTCTTCCATTGGCCTGGAGGATTTTGTAGCAAACACAGAGTCCTTAATAAGTTCATCCAGCCAGCCTTAAAGGAGAGCTGGCAAAGCTGTCGCTACTAAACACTGAAATGTCTCATGAGAAAAGCTGCCCTCCAAAGCAGGATGGCCTTGCACATTTTTATTGACTCACAAGGAGGTGCCTACATCATTATACAAACGCACTGTTTATACCTCATAAGTCTACTAATGTGTCATCTTTATTAAATCACACAAAGGCACAAGTGAACGCTTCGAGTGATCTGACCCCCATCTAGGGGACTTAATCGGTGGCTTCGATCATGAAGCTCTCGTTGAAAAAGTGGTCACTAATTTTGGGAATTATCATCTTAACATGCGTTTTCTCTTGCATGTGCCTGCAGCGTGGCTGTGGCACCTGCCTCCAGTGCGGCCAGACAGCTGTCAAAAAAGTCACTTTCATGTTAGTGAGATCCTTGCTCAGGGTCACTGCAGACGAGGCGCCACATGAGACTATCAGAGCCACTCACGAGGGACAGAATGTTGGAGGGGGCCGTCACAAAGACATGATCGCCAGGTGACCTAAGAGCTGGACCAGGGTAACAAGAGGCTTCCACCCTCTCCCTGCCCTTGCTGTGCATTCAGCTCACCTTCCGTGTTCCCTGGGACTTCTCCAAGGATGCAGTCTCGAGGTAGAACTGTGGTGTGAAGACTATCTGAACTGGGTATGTGACCTAACCCAGGTAAGGCCTCTAACTAAACTTTTAAGATCCTAGTAGGCGGGTCCAAAAATCTACTCTTATATCTCAACAAGGCTAGCTTTCTAAGTGACTTCCTTTGTTCATTAAACTTGTCACCTGCCAATATGGACTGTCTTCCTTTGGTCCCTTTCTGCTCACCTGCAAAGGGGGACCAGTTTCAGAACACCTGGGAGGCTCCCAAGGAGGCTGAGAGAAAAACATGGGAGTGCTTTGTTGGTATAAATTAAATTTTAAAATAACTATCAATAAACACAGAGTAACCTAGCTGTATTTTAAAATTTTTGAAAGTACAGTCTATTTGAAGGCTTGACTGCTGATAAATGCTTGCAAAAAGAAATCACAACTCAACAGAAACAAGTTGTTTTGCTTAAAAATAAAGTATCATTTTAAAGAAAATATTAAATAGAATGATGCTTCTTTGATTTTCACACAACTCATTTATACCAGATACGCTTCTTACATCCTTCAGTGGTATAAGGGCACTTTTACACTGTTCGCAATTGTCATCTTATTTATCACCTCATTGAAGTTTTATCAAAAGATTCAGTTTGATGTTCTTTATCTCTCTAAACTCACATAAAAAGGCTTCAGAAGTTCAAAAAAAAATTAGCACTGGGGAAAATAATTAGGGTAAATTACACTGGATTTGGAGGTCTTTCTAGAGATAAAAATAAATGCCTAACAACCAGTTAGTAAATGTCAACTGAAGAGAAAATACAAATGCATAAGTTAACCAATAAATGTTTATGTGGCTGTTTTAACAAGTGTGTGAAACTGAAGAAATAGAAACTAATAACGTTAAAAATTATGTTGTCCATTTTTTCATGTACATTATGTATCCACACTTTAAATGCTAAAAGAAAACCTAAGATTTTTCTGAATCTAGACCTCCTAGAATACTCAAACCTCGTTAGCTTACAGTTGATTAAAGGAGATGAACAATGCTCTATTTATGATTCTTTTGAATGTAAGAATGTTTCTGCAAGAATCGAATAATATGGGGGCATAGAGCACAAGGGGGCACCGCCTATTTGCAGAGAGGTGAGGCAGGGAGAGTAGGTATCCAGAGAAATGACTTTTATGTTATTATCTGATAAGAAATTTGATATAAAATCCTAACATATATTTTTAAATACTCCAGGGTAATATAAGGAAAAAAGTCTTATAAAAGCCCATGAATCAGAGACACAACATTTCCAGTAATGAATATTAGTTTATATTTGTATTACTTATAATTAATTTCTAATAAGTTTATTTTTATCCCAAATTATCAAAAAAGATTAGAAATAGAATGGTTCTTGATATGGCTTACCCACTTGCACTAATAAAATTTAGATTACTCTACTCCTATCTACAATATACATGTATGCCAAAGATAGTTTCATTTTTAAATATGCAATACAAAGCATCTTATTAACAATGACTTTTTCACATTTATATCTCCGTTGTTCAGTACAATGCCTTGAAGATATCGAATATTTAACAAATCTTTATTTTCTTCAGCATAAGCCTCCACATTGGAGATGATATAGCTAAGTGGTATGTTTTTGGATGATTTTAACTAAACTCTTCCACTTGACAATCTTGTCATAAATTGATTATAATATCTGGCTGTTTTTTAAAAAATAAAAGCCTGCCTTATTTATTGAAAATATAAAACTCAATGTTATGCTAATTTCCTAATTTAATTCAAGCTGATTTTAACAGGTATCTAAAATGTTATAATTTAATTATACACTTCAATCTTACGCATATTATATATTACATATATATAAAGAGATCTATTTCTATGTGCCTATCTAGACTACACAAAATATAACTGTAAAATTTTAATGTGAAAAAAATATATATGTATATATAAATGCTCCTCTACTTACAATAGCATTTTACCAAAAGCACACCTAATGAGTTTATATGCATATAGTAAATTTTCAATAACTATTTCACAAATTTTGGGTTAGGATAGGACTATAGTGATTACTAAGATGACCTACTATTTTATTCCTGAGAAAACTGAGAAGAGTTACATCCCAATAAGCCCATTGTAACTGAAAATATCATAAGATGACAATGCATTTAATATGCCTCACCTAGAGACCATGGCAGCTTGGCCTCACTCACCTCAACTGTGCTCAGAACCCTAACATGAGCCCAGCTGGGCCATTATCTGAGTTTCATCTAAGAGTAAATGCCTTCCCTTTCTTCATCTCACAAGGAAACATACTGTGGATATTACTGAGTGTAAAATAAAAGCTAGATGCAGAACAAGATGTATTGAAAATAACTAGATATGTGTCTGAAAAATGTATATGTAAAATCTCAGAAAACCTATACCAGAAAGGTTATCTGAGGCACAGTGAGTAAGATGCCGAGACTGGCTACGAGGGGAGAGGATAAAACAGAGAAAGGGAAACTAAGACATATTTATATACTCTTTTAGCTTTCTAAAAAAAAAAAATCTTCTTTAATTTTGTGATAAAAAAATAAGAGTAAAATGATTAGTTGATATGTTTACCTACTAACAGAAAAAAATATTTGTTTGTAAAATGAAGTATATTTTAAGGTATTTGTGAGGAAATGAAGCCTATTTATGAAATCTTAACATATATTTCTGTTCTCTGTGGCAGCTAGTAGAAGGCAGTATGTAGTCCTTCAACAGCTTGCCTATAAGCCCACCTTTCGAGAGTGTCACCATACATACCAACCCCATTCATTGCTTCCCAATGTTTTATTAACTGTTTCGATGTTATCTTTCTTTGATTTTAAGTATAAATTATTTACCTATGGCCAAGGAAGAATCTCTATATACATTTAGAATTAGTAAATTTGGAAACAGTTATAATAAAAGAAATTTTAATGATAAGAAGGTTTCAGAGGATTAAGAATCCAAGTGACAAAAACAAATAACAATTATACATACTTGTATTTATGTTTAAAAACCTGTTTCATCTAACTTATCAAGATGTGTGTGATAACTTTTCAGATAATAAACTGTTACAATTTTGAATTTCATATGATTAGATCTTAAAAAACTGCATGCGATTCCACATCCTGGCTGATCTGAGAACATAATTTGAACAAGTATAGAAAACAAAAGGGGAAATTCTTATGATAATGAAAACGGAGTTTCACGGAGGGTGTGCAAAAGTGATGACACTGCCACTTTGTATTTTAGGGGGATGAAAATTTAGTCATTACGGAGACTTAATAGGAAAACACTTCCATATATTCTCATGAAAACAGATATAATGAAATTCTATATTTAACAACATTTCTAAATACGGTGTGTGGAATGAGAGAGAATGTATGTGGTCAAAAAAAAAAAACAATAATAAAAGTAGCATTATATTAAAAAATAATGGCTAGCACTTTTCTACAATAGGCCAGATAATATTTTAAAGTGTTTAATAATTTAGAAAGATCTAAAAAGGGCCTAACAATTTCATTAACACAGAAAGAGCATTTTAGTAATTAGAAATGCTGAAACTGATTCTTAGCCTTCATATCTATTCATATCTCTTTTAAGTGTGAAAGTCTTTAAAGAAATTGGAATTTGCTAATGAAAAAGGAAAAGAGATAGAGAACACTGAGAAATTATCTGGTTTCTATTATACTTTCGCTGTATTTATTTTTTGAAGTCAAACATCACAGTAAGGTGTTAAACTAACAAAAGAATGCCTTATACTCTTCACCAATTACACATTCTGAAACTGCTTTGCCATGAAAATCCTCTATGATTATGTTAAATTATCAAACTAAAATGCCGAGTGGAGGTATGATGTTGGTTTGATGGAGGTCCGGATGACATTTAAAGGCTTTTCCCCCTTTATTAAGATTTGAAATGTGAGTATTTCTAAAGCTTAACATCATGCAATTTAATAAACAAAAATTTAATTTGTAATGATGTCTTTATTTGAATCAAAATCTACAAAATCTGAAAAGTTGTATTTACCCTGGGACCTGCAGGAGGCAGGTTACCTGTTGTCCTAACGAGATGCTCTGCACCTTTCACTAACTTTGAAGTCCTTAAAAAAGCACACCTAATGGACTTACATCTAGTATACTGTCAATAACTATTTCAGAAATTTTGGGTTAGGATAGGACCACAGTGATTACTAAGATGACCTACAATTTTATTCCTGAGAAAGTAGAGAGGAGTCCGTAAGTTTAAATGATTTGCTAAAAGGGTATTGGTTTAAGAACCTTTAATTATCTACGACCTATCCTGCCACACAACTGCATCTCAAATCGAGATCTGTGGACTCATGTAGTCATGCAAACAGTCAAGGAATTCATCAATCTCTTATTGAATGTTTCTGTCTTCACTTCAAATTCGTTCTAAGTGATGTCTATTTTAATAAACGGCAATTCCATTTGCCAGTTGCTTAGGTTAAAAAAAGGTGGTGTCGTTATTTACCCCCAGCATTATTTAATACCACACAGGTTGTCCATTGGAAAATCCAATGATCTGTACCAGAAACCACAAACTTTCTCTGTAAAGGGCAAAACTGTAAATGTTGTAGTCTTCGTAGGCAGTGCCATCATGGTCGCCACTGTTCACCTCTGCTGTGAGAGTGTGCAAACAACTATAAACGATACATAAACAAATGGGCAGAACTGTGTTCCTAATAAAATGCTGTTTACAAAACAGACATTGACCCTGAATTCAATCAAGGGCTATCGTTTGCCAAGTCCTCTGGCAACCTTCCAAATGCATCCGAATGTGTAAACCTCTTTTTAACATGCCCACTGCTGTCTTCCTCATATTTCAAAGTAAGGGATACAGTGTTCTCCCATCTGGTTTCTCTGAACCTAACCCACAAATTCAAATCCATTAAACTACATTTTGATTTTTTTTTTTAAATAGTGGACAATTTTCATGATTTACAAAGCAAAAAGTAGAAAAAGGCACATAGATAGTGGAATGTCTCTTCTTATTTCATCCTCTATCTTGCAACCACCATTACTATGTTGTTGTGAGTTCTTTTAAAAATTTAGATCAGCAGAAATGAATATTTTTTAACTGATACAATAATCTGCTCCTTGCATTTTTATTAAAAAAGCTTATAAAGTTTTCCATTTTGTTACATTATGAACACATTTCTTATATTATTATGACTGAATTATCTTCCATTTCACTGATATTTAGTCAATCGGTCACTACTGATGTTTATCAACTTTTTCTATTAAAAATAATACTATAATAAATAGTATCATACTTATTTAACATATGGACATACATACACTTATTTATATATTACTTGTGTACCTTTATACTGCTAATATCTCAGGAAAAAAAAGTTTCTTTACCCTGTTTTTTTAAATACTAGATGATATAGATATATAAAGAGAGATAGTGATTTTAATTTCTCTTTTCCTACATTAGAACGTAAGCTTTATGAGAGTATGGAGTTGGTATAAATTCTTTTCTGTGCCCAGATTCTGCTACATAGAAGGTTTTTAATCAATACTTGTTTTAAAAATAAATATATTATACAACAATATATTTTTTGTTTTATTCTGACATATTTTAACAATAGAAGCTGAAAATTTGCTCCTTAGATTGAATTTTGGTGTTAAAATATCTGGAACTCACACCGTATTATTTTAATGAGAAAAGGAAAAGTTGCCATATTCTACTATTAATGAGACAACAACAGGATATGTTAAACGTAAATTTTGCATTTCTGTCAAAGTGATTTAGGTTAGTGAGGTTTCCACTGAGGTCCGAATATAAATACTGGCAAGAAAATTCAGCTATCACAAAGCACAAGCTCATAGGCATGGAGAATTAAAAAATAACTTGAGCCTAACATAGCTGAGTATTACAAATAAAATTCAGAAAAACCTTGTTTGTGACATTAAATCAATGTTTTTAATTGGAATATTATTTTATGGTGTTTATAATTAATTTTAAATTAGTTTTTTGTTATTTAGTTGTATAAGCATATGGAATTTATACCTAGGTTTATGTTTTGAAATTCTTGACTAACATTAAAATAAGTAATTTAGGCCAAGTGGGAAGTACTTGTGTGTGTGTGTGTGTGTGTGTGTGTGTGTGTGTGTGTGT
>CM053516.1:5202933-5218759 GCA_028627145.1 Eidolon dupreanum | reverse complement strand
CATGCAAGGAAAGCTGAATAAATTATTCTGGCTAAGGTAAATGTGTATGAAAAGATATGCTGAAAAATACAGCTGAAAATGCAGACTGTCATGAGAACAAAGGAAGATTATAATGGCTGTCTAGTCTACAGAGTTTGGATTGATCCTATAGGCTGGGAGTAAGTAGGAGACTATTTGAATGAGGATGTTAAATGGTAAAATCTGTGCTTCAAAAAGATAAGGCTGTCAGATGAATAAATGCTAAACTGGAAAGCAGAGAGTGAAGCCAAAGAGATTGGTCAGGAAACTATAATAAGGCTAAGAATAATGAAGTCCAGAATAAAAAATCTGAAAATGGGAATAGATATTATCTACATAGTGTTTGCTATGGACTGATTTCCTCATTTCTTCACCCTAGAAGAATGATCTTACATGGCTGGCTCCTTCCCCAACATCCATGTTTTTCCCCACTCCAAATAACATCTTGAAAGGGCCTTTCCTTAACAAAGTGCCTTCACAACTTTCATTTCATGGTCTTGTTTGATTGACTTAACTACCATTTTCTATAATCCCCTTACTTATTTGGGATTTTATTTACTGGCTTTCTTCCCTAAAATCACTCACTAGAATATAAGTGCCAAAGGATCAGAGTCCTTTTCTTTTTCAATATGTCAATAAATAATGAACAGCAAGCTCTCAGTGAATGATTGTTGAATAAATGGGGGAAATCACTGGGATGAATACGTTCTCTTGAGTTCATGGAGTTTAGATTCTACCAAATCGTACATGATGTATTTAACACAAATAAGCTGTCACCACAATTTTTAAAAGAGGAATTTTAAAAATGTTCTGGCCACACTGGGTGCTTAGTTAAGATGGAAAAGACATTAAATTTGTGGATGGAAGATGGGAACAGAAAACATGTGTCCAATTATGGCAGCATGTTGTGCCAGAAAGCATGGAGCTTATACAAAACGTCTGCAAGGGACCCCTTCATCCCACTGATGAGCCCAGGTGACACCTCCATCTCTGACATCATGCCCCTCTGTTTGAGAGTCCCTAGGACAAGAACAAGATCAGCTGATATCCACAGAGTATTTCACCTTATCCACATCATTATTAAGATTCTACTCTTCTGTGGTTGCTCCCTTTTGAGCATTCACATGGAACCCAAATATCTTCACACTCTGTGCCCATACAGAGAAGTCCAACATACACCTCTCTTAGACCTCCTTATCATCAACTTTCTAATTTTGTTCCTTTCAGGCATCTGACAATGCTCAGTGTAAATCTGTTTTCTGGTTCCATTTATCTAAGCAAAACGGCAAAGTTCGCTGCTTAAATCTCTGGTTAATCTTCTTTGGGGTGCCAATGAAGGGGTGTGCTGTCATCTACTTTAAAGTAATACCAGCATATGTACAGAACCAGCTGTCAATCAGACCCATTTTTTCCCCCTCAATCAACATTTTATAAGGAACTCCTTTTAGGTTCATAGGTGCAGGTTTAGAGGGTGAAAGCCATGAAGTCAGAGTCAGGGTCATGAACATCTGTATCTCTTGACCATGTAACTTACACCTTCGGAATGTCTCTCAGCCCAATAACATGTCTACCACTTCCATTTCATGATGGAGTGATTAGACAGCACACGGTTCATTCCTAGCATCTCAGGTCCCGCAGTAACTCCCTGGCTTATAAGCAAGTTTTTAGTTTCCTGTAAGGCTCTATAGCAAGCCAAGGTCTGAACTGTTAAAGGAGTGCTGTTATTTGCAGTGGATAGTACATCTTTGCTTCAAAACCCCAAAGGTGTGCACTGCATTCCCCTTACAGAGTCCTGCCAGTGGCTCTACACAGCATCGTCATCTGTCATAGGTGTGTGGATCTACTGTGCCACTTGGATCAAGTGGCAGAGAAGCTTTATGGTCATCTACATCCCTTGCAGAGATACTATGAGCTAAGCCCAGGAGGCTAGAGAGCAAAAGAGTTAATGCAGCTCATAAAGTTACCCATGCCCCTACCTATGGCACAGGAAAAAGTGAAAAATGGTGGCAAAATAGATGGAGGGACAAATGAAGAATATTCTGAAAACTAAAAAAATATACGTAGTCATTGCATTCCATATGTGCTTCAGTATTGTAGTACATTTTGGGAATTCTTCATAGAACCAAGCCAATAAAAATATTACTTTCATAGATTTTTCACTGAAGTAGGTAATAGTGTTTTTGTGGTCTTGGGGAAATTATTTTGCCTAAACCACTGTTGCTTTATATGTAAATTGGTAATAATAGTTCCTACTTCAAAGGGTGACTGGAATATTAAAATAAGATTAAGCATTTCACCCATGTCTGACAAAAGTATACATTTAGCATACTTTGAGTTTAATGCTGCTGATAATTTAAGAAGAATATTTTTAAGGAGATTAAAAAGAAAAAGAAATTAGAATGCATTTGCTAGCAATAGAACATCAAGATTCTGATATGTATGACAAAGGACTTGGGGCTTTTTGATGCATAAAACCAGTGCTTAGTAAATATTCAAACAATACTCAAGCCTAACCGCTATCACCAATTAGGTGGTTGCGCAAAGAATCCTTTAGCAATTAATTCACTTTTGGACATTTTCCAGGCCAGGAAGAAGTTTCGGCATGTCACAGTGGTAATTTCGAAATGATAAAATGAGCGTTGTGCCCGTGTTCCATTAACGTAGAGGACACGGAGTGTTTTAGTCATAGAACCTCAGGCTCAAGCCATAAGTTACAAGCAAATGCAAGACTAAAGGGAACCTCATGAGAGAGGGAAACGTCTTCGGATTCCACGCATGTGAAGTCTGCTCTCATCTCAACATAATTCAGACCAGGAAATAAATCCACATCCACTTCCACACCACATCCTAGAGCATGCAGAGTAATTAAAGATGTCCCGAGGACAAGTTCACAGCGAGAAAAGCCATTCTTACAGAATAATAAGAAGCAACCTCTCCTCAGAATCCAGGTTGAATATTTCAACTTTATAGTTACTTGAAACCAGGATATCTAGTGAAGGAGAAAGGCTGCAGAGGAAAATTTTGTCACTGAGATGTGAATTTGGAGACATTTCAGATGAAGAGACTGAGAATTTTCTGCAATTAATGTTTTATGAACTGACCATTTCAAAGATGAGGAAAGCTAAAGAAGGCAATCCCATAAAACCAAGAGAATAAAAGAAAAAGTGCAGGAATATATTTGCTACCTGGTTAAAGGTTTTGTCAATGCTTTAGTTTTAGAAGTAAAGGCTGACTTATGGATGAAGCAAGTGTCCACTCCCTATGCTTCCCTAAGGCCCTTTCCTTACCCCAAGATATATGTAATGTCCACAATGACCCACGGGTGAGCATCGGGAGAGTCAACATATTGATTGGATTTATAATGTAACAGCATAGAAAAATATAAATATCTTTTTTTAGTTATTCAAAGCAGTCAGTAACCCCAAACTGATCAACAGCTATTATACACGCATCGTTTGTAGCTAGGAATATTTGTTTAATATTGGTAAAATGTCAAAGGTTACTTAAAGTAAGTATATGCATTTTTTTCTCATGAATTAAAAAAAAGAACTCTGGAACATCTTGTTATAAATGGAGCATTTTAAAAATCACAATAAGCTAACGAAAAGGTTCTAAAGTTATCCATAATATCACAAAAGTATAAATTTCAATCAACCCATAAAATTCATGGATATACCAACATGTCAATAATGTGATTTGATTATCCATAGACAAATTGTCTCTGAAAAGTTATATTCATATAAGGGGGGAAAAATGGCATCTTGGAAAACCTGAGTCCATGGAAATGTCCTATGATGAAAATTACACGTATTTTGAGTGATGGATAGAGTCACTGACTATGTAGACAATTTTCATTTGTTCTGATTATTAGGGGCAACCAGACAATGGACCTGCATTTCAGGAAAATGTTAAAATGATAATACATTCATTCCTCTATTGATACTAAAAAGGGTATTAAAGTCTACAAAGAAAGTGTAGCACTGGAATACACCACCTTCCTGAGAAGCACAAAGAAAGAAAACAGAAAGTTTCCATTTTGATATTGATAGTATCATCCATTCAGCGTTCATCTGAGATGATTAAACCAACTCATCATCCTCATTATATAGACAGTGATATTTTCACTAGTCGGTGCAAGAAAATATAGTGAATAGGCATGTCATATTATTCAGGTTTATCAATTTAGCATGTAACAGAAATATTAATGGAATTCAATTAGAAAATAAAGGATTTATTAGCTCTCACAGGTGGATAAATTAAAGGGCAAATGCAATCAGGGATTTAAACAGCAAGAAAACTGTTTATGCTTTTTCTTTCTTTTCCTGTGGTGCTTTGAAAAGGCCCAATATGTTCCATTTTGCTTCTCAGTCAAGGTACTATATCAACTGGGAGCAAGTCACAAAGGTTAAGGTTCTTACTGATTAACAGGAAGTTGAGAGATAGAGCTTAGATATCATGCCAAGTCGACTCTTTAAGTGAACCAGGTCGTGGACTTACCCAGAAGTCATGGGCAACAGCAGCGGAAGTGTTTTCAGAGAGGGAGGTCAGCCCCCTTGCGTGCGAGCTGCTCCATAGCAAAAGGAAGAAGTGGCAGAGCTGAACTGACGTCTAAGGTAATCCTTACAAACGTATCAACAGATAAATCTTTCACTGCCTCAAGTAAGAGGGCAGAAAGGCCACTGAGTTATATTAATTGATTTTTTTCCCAAATCAAAGGAAACGTGATATGGGAAGAAGTGGTGTTCCACACGTTGAGATTCTCTTTATCTCCAAAAGTCATGCTCATCCTCTCTTACCGATGATCCTCATGTATGGGAGGAGGCTTGATGATTAGTCGTGTTCTACTCACAGTCTCAAAGCTCAGTGGCAGAAAACAAAAAACAAAACAACACCCCCCCCCGCCACGCACGCACACACACAGTTCAAAAAATATATATATTTTCCCAGCTCCAAACTGAAAATTTCTATTGCTACAGTTTCACTGGCATAACTTAGGTCACATGCTTATCTCTTGGAAAGCCACGGTGAACTTCCCAGTGACACCATTATCACCAGCCTAGACTGAATTTCAAGTGTTCCCTGGAGAGCAGAGAAGGGGGATGTCTTCATAAAAAGAGAGCTGGAATAGCAGTGCTGAGCATACACTGAAATGGCCTTTAAAATATCCTAAAAACATGTCTTTAGTTTACCTTTCAATCGCTCAACAAATATCTAGATTGTGATGAGTGCTAAGCCCTCTACCAGATTTGCACTTCACCCTAACACTAGATGCTAAGATGATCTGATGGCCACTCTTTGTTAAACAGACCTGTACTGCTCTATATCTTCAATCATTCAGTATCTTCCATCTGAAAGCACATTTCAGGGTATTTACCAAATTGAACTAAAGTAAATACTGACCTTTACATTTCCATTCATCTCAGATTCTATAATTCTCCCTGATATCTCATCTCCATACGTAAATAACAATGAACTAAAACTTAAAATGCTGAAATTTGTAACTTAGCTAAAGAAGGGTTTTAGCAAGTTTCATAATAGAGAATAAAAAAGAAAAAAATGTGAAGCCTTTGGCACCTACAGCTACAGCATATAAAAACTAATCAGCATGCATAGAAAGGTGATCAGAATGAAAATTCACATTCCACTGTCAATGGCCTTTCCTGATGCAATGTATAATCAATAACATAAATTATTTAACTATTCAATAACTGATACAAAATGCTATAAAATAGAAATAAAAGACAAATGCTAAACAGTGCACAGGGAAGAAAACACAATAAACTTAAGGTAATTATTTTATGTTTGAATGGAAAGACTCTAAAGCATTGGTCCCCAGCCTTTCTGTCACCAGGAACCAGTGCTCCTATGAGAATCTAAAGCATGATGATCTGAGGAGGAGCTGAGGTGGTGATGCCAGCGCTGGGGAGCGGCTGCAGATACAGATGAAGGTTCGCTCGCCCGCCCGCCGTTCACCTCCTGCTGTGCGGCCCGGTTCCTAACAGGCCAGGGATTGGTACTGGTCGGCAGCCCAGAAGCTGGGGACCCTTGCTTTAAAGACTACCAGTCTTTCTTTCATATTTCATAGGAACATATTTTTCAATAAAATTTATAAGCATTATTTTGAGAACATAACAATAACACTGTAAATTATGTCTATTGTAATACACAGGAAAAGAATAGCTGAAGATTTGCAAACTCAAGGAAAACAAAAAGAAATCTGGTTTGGCATATTGTAAAACATGTTATAAATCTACTTTATGTAAACAGTTGGAGCTTCAGGAAAGTAATGGACAGTTTAATAAAAAGAGATTTCCAAAGGGGAAACCCTTAAGAATACAAAAAAACTGTTTGTAGAAAACTGCTAGTATCACAAATTATTTTTAAAAATAAGGGTTATTTATAATTTGCCACAAAGAGAAAAGGAAAATTATTCAAACACACACATTGTATGTAAACGCCCAGCCACCGTTATAGAAACATGAGGCAAGTAAAATGTGAGTGGAAAACATGTCTGATAATTCTATGGGAAAGGTCGTGATCAGAACTGCGATGGCAAAGAACGTATGACAAAAACGTACAAATTACTACTGACCAGAACACATAGTATAAATGGAAACATGTTCATTGTTCCAATACCCATTATGGCACAGATAAAATGACATTTTTATGTTGCCAAATGAAGAAAATGTTTTAGAAATATAACATGCAGTGCTCATGAGGGTATAACAAATGTCCAGTTTATAACCCAATATTAGCGAAGTAAACCACTTTACCCTACGTTTCAAGGTCATACTACGTATCAGGGTTTTTTTTTTTTACCAAAAAAAAAGATCCTTTGATAGATAAACTCTAGATATTTAAGCATAATAAAAAAATAAATAATAATAATAAATATTCAGGTAATTAGCTAAATAAAAGAATGTTCATGTTGGTGCTATTTTTAATAGTAAAATATAATAAATAACAAAAATACCTAGTAATGGTATAAAATATTAGAGGCAGAAAAATACCTATTTATAGAATGTTAACTTAAATCAAAAACTTTATATTCACACAAATCAATATTAAATAAAATGATGTTTTAGGTGAACCAATAGTGTTTCTTAAAATTATTGATGATATGATGCTGTAATCGAACTAGGTTCAATACAATGCTATATAATCTAAATTATAAAATATTGTGTGCATATATAAACCAAATATAAATATATTTTATATTTATATCTTTCATGTGTCCATACCTTGAAAATAGGTGTATTAGACAACCTTATTAACAGTGGATGTTTTTAAGTAGTTAAGATATGGTTAATTTTTCTTTTTGGTTTTTGATATGCATTTTAAATTTACTATGACTTTTTCTAATTTTCTCATAATGAATATTTACCATTTTTACAATCTTAAAAAACTCTGCATCGTTTAATAGCTTGATTTAATCTTAGTTCTTTGAATTGTGTTCGCCAAGTATAAGGGGGAAATAGTAGCTAGAAAGACAAAGTTCAAATCTTTATCTTCTTTTTTGGCTCATAATCTTCAAATATTTTGACATGATTCCCAGGTGTTTGTTAAAGCATTCTAAACAGGAAAGTACAACAGAAGATCAAATCCTTAAAATAACAAGAGTCAGACAACCTCAGTGAATGCCTGGGTTCTCTGATTTCCTCTCCAGCAGGAGAAAAGGAAGGTGTGTTTAGATCAATTTAATATAAAAAAGGTCCATTCAGATTCCAAGTTAAAAAGGGACATAAATCAGTCTCAACTTCCAATATAATCCCTATGAAACACTATCTAGAACAGACCAGTATTTGGCGAATGTCCGGGATACGTATTTCCACTCAGAGTGCAACGTCTAATAAAAGTACTGTCTACTACATGGCTGGAAGAACCTTAGCACCATGTTCAGATTCAGAGCGTGTAAGAGTGAAATCTTATTACACAAAAATTACACTTTAATGGTTTTTACACATATCTCCATTTTTACCTTAATTCACTAATATATACTACTCTTCAAAACTTAGCAGAAATCATTGCATTCCTCTTACAGATTGAAAAAGGATGTGTTAGTTGAAAAAAATGGAACCTAGTGATGTAAGCAGAGCTTCAGTAGATGTCATGCTCAGCTCACAGACTCATATGGAGGGCTACCTCTTCAGTAATGACTCTGGAAGGACAGCTGAGGACCAAGCTAAAAACAACTGCTGCTTCGGCCCAGGGCAAAGGAATGCTGAATTAGGAAGCCTGACAAATCAGACCCCAGCACTCACTCTAGAAACACACTTCCTCTACTACCTATTGTACAGTAAAATGGAACGTGTGTTATGTGGAATGTTAACGACTATGTCTTGTTAAGTTGCAATAGACAGAATGACAACACAGACTAACCAAAAAGGGAGGCAGTTTAAATATGGGCAAAATCATCAAACTGTACATATGAAATTTCTGTGGCTCTCTGAACATCAGTTATAACTCAATAAGGCTGTTAAAAATACATATAACATCAAAAGCTCAAGAATCTTGAATTTAACCACATTTTATCTAAGTTTAATTTTTCACCTTACATGTACGTTAATGGTGATAAAATTAAAATTTGTTTTCTCATTGTTAGAAATAAAAATTCTCCTCTGAAAGCTCTTTATAATTTTAAATAAAAAAATGATAAAGCACGCAAAATTGTCATAGCATGCATACAGAATAATATATGTTTAAAATAATCAATTTGTGACAAAAATATTGAAGCTTACTACAGAATTTGGGGAAGAGTTTAGCTATTACAAAATAATAAGCAAGATAACTTTTTATGGTTCATATATTGTAGTAAAATAAACCTTTGTTGGCTTTCTCAGTGTTCCTATAAAAGTCTCAGTCTCCTGAGTAATGGAGATTCACCTCATAAAGACAAAGAATGTTTGCTTTCGCTTCCCCTAGAAATATTTCATTCTCCACATACCAGAAGGGTTGCATTTGCAGCCTAATGGTCCAGTGATGGTTTCTATCCAACAAACTTTTTCTTACCTCTACAAGAGCCAAAGTTTACGTTCCTGGATAGGCAACTAGGTTAAGGCATCATTTTTCTCTCCACAGAAACTCTCAGAAGGAGAGGGGAGAAAATGAGCTCTTTCCCTTTTACAAATGGAGGAACTCACGTTTCCAATCCTCGTAGGATAGTTTTATATCCGTTTCTCATAACCCTGCTCCCCATGGTTGCTGGGCATTAAAATCACTGAGATGTTACTTTGCTCTTGATAGTGCTATGTATAGAACACAGCCCTCTACTCTGACCTGGGTTCCTGTTCCTGATATATTTTTTCAAGCAGAATGACATCTCAGACCTTCCACAGTTTCTGGCCACATATATTTAAATATCAGTTTCGATATTTAATTTAAATAGAGCCATTTGTTAAAGAGTGAGACCGTAAGTGTAAAATGGTCTATTTGCAATCTTTTTTCTGATGTTCTTAAAAGTAATATTTCCCCAAACTGTAACCTTTTAAGCCATACTTAAACACAACTTTATGACATATAAAAGCTCCAAAAGATAAAGATTTATAAGGGACATGTTGGGATTTTTTAACTACAATGGCATATAAAGGAGCAATGCAATTTATAGCTCAAGCTCCATTTACAAGGTGTAGTCAAGGGCTTAATTCCCACAATCATTCCATAGCATTTGTTATGAATAGGGAGCAAGACAAATTAGTGACTTATGCTAACATTTTTCAAACTTTCTGGACTATTTTGAGGAGGGTTCCAATATCAAAACATCTATGATTTTTTTTGCAGGTAGAGCAGGATAGAAAATCCATCAAGAGCAGAGAGGGTTTCTTCTTTCATTCTTTTACTACAAATGTTAAAGTGAAATGCTTGATTTAAAAACAGCTGTAATATGCCATAAATGCACTCCTCTGTAACACAGAAATGTTGTATGCAGTTCTTTAGCTACAAGTACTAAGGAAAGAAGGTGCAGGACTAAAATTCTGATTATTTTTAAAAAATCCGAATGTTGATAGGATTAGTGTATATAAGAGAAACCTCTATGAATTCATATTTCAAAGTTACAAAACTCATTTAACACTTGAAGTATACTTATATCCCATACCAAGTTCTATTTTATTTACATTTTAAAACTGTTTTTCTAGCTTGTACGTTTCATATTCTGTAGCACCATAATAAATGCAAGTCACAATCACTTCTAGAGGAATCAATGACCCAGGCACCATTACAAGCTTACTGTATAAATCTACCTAATAGAGCGACTTGCATATTTTAATTAATATTTTCTAAATTGTGGATCGTGATGACTCTTTAAGTACTTTTCTATGTTCTTATGACCATGGAATTAAATTCTAAAATTAAGACAAACATTTAATGTACTTTTAAGCATGCTTTGTAAAATAAACTTTGAGAACTAAAACTCTTCCTGTGACCAAATGAAAAGACATTAGCAGAGGACATATCAAAATGGTACGATATTTTTCTTTTCTAATAGTTAATCGATGAACCCTGCCATCAATATTTGAAGTATATACTTAGTAACTCTGGTTTATAGTCTATACATTGACAAATAACAGTAAGTTGTCTATTAAACTTCCATCGTATGTACATTATATGTACAATTTGCAAAAGACATATTGTCAAGGTCAGAATTCTGAAATTAAAATATATTTCTATTTTGTTAAAAGATGTGTCTATAGTGCTTATCTCCTCTTCTTCCCTTTACATTATCTCTTCTACCTTCTCTAAGGAGTTTCTTGTTTTTTTTGGTTGTTTTTTGCCCCCCTTTCTTACTTTCCTGTTACTTCCCTGTCACTGGAACTCCAGTTGCTGAATCCAATGGCCACTTCAATACCCTCACCTCAGGAGATCATTCAGAAGTGCTTGATATAATGAATTCCTTCCTTCTGAAAAGAATTTCTCTGAGGCCACTCTCTCATCCTCAGTCTTCAGCACTGGTCACAGGACCGTGTTCTCCCTTGACATGCTCCCCATCCTCACCCCTTGTTCCAACCTCTACATCTACAAGGCACCCAACTGCGAGTGCTCTGCATTATGCTGCTGTTTGATCCAAGCATCTCTCATCTCTCACCCAGACAAGTACCAGGGACGCGTCCTAAAAGGATGCTCCACCTCTACCCTCCCCAAATACTTTCTGCATGGGGCAAATAAATATCTTTTAAAAATATAAATTGGATTTGTCAACTCCATGCTCAAAACTTTCTAATAGTTCATTATCCTGTTTAAAATAAAACCCAAACTTCTCCGCATGGAATTTGGGGCTGGCATAAGGCTCTAGGCAACATCCCTGCTGATATATAGTGCCACTTTCTTCTTTACACATTGACTTTTTTTTTTCTCATTTGCAAACGTCCAATTAACTCCTATCTTGATGTTTTCACACTGTTTCTTCTACTTGGACAGTGTTTCCTCTGACTTCTCCACAGATGGATCCATTTATTATTAAAGCCTCAGCTGTATATTCTGTTCTCAGAGTGACCTTCCCTGAATCCCCAGTATCTTAAATATGGTGCCAAGTCTCAATCATTCTCATATTTCGCCATTTATTTCTGTTATCTGAAAGCATCTTGAGATTATCGTGAATATGTATTGCTACTTGTTTTCTTTGACTTAATCAAATGTCTCCCCTATAAAAACACGAATTGTACATGCCTGTCCAGGACTGTATCACCAGGATGGTAACATCATATGAGCTTTAAAACTCTTGTCAAAGGAATGGACAGACTGCTTGAATTTTCAAAATAATCTGTGGTAATTTAAAATAACTACCAACGTTTTCCACTTTAAAAATAACGCTGTATAAGCATAGGATATATAGTCAATATTAATCTGGTAACTACATATGGAGTCAGGTGGGTACTCAACTTACCAGGGTAATCACTTCTCAAGGAATATTAATGTCTAATCACTATGCTGTACACCTGAATCTAATATTATATATGACAACTGTAATCAAAAATACATATTTTAAAAATGCTGTGAAATAATCAAGATAAAACATTCAGCAAAAAGTCAGTAATTACAAACAAAATTCAGGAAAAAAAAGGAAACTTTTTCACACACTAAAGAATTAAATATTTGTTTCTGTGGCACTATCTATGATTGTTGAACAAATGCAATATTAAAAATTATTTAAAGTATGCAACAAAAATAATTTTAATAGGGTAATGTCTATTTCCAATTTGCCCCTTTGATTTTTTCCTACACTCTTCTTCTCAGCTACATTCTCACTAATTGCAAGTTGTTCTTTCTGTTTTTGTTTATTGACCAATCCCTCAACTTGACAGTAAACTCTATTAAGGATATCAGCATATACTCTAGTTTACCACTGTTGACGCATGGCCAAGCATGAAGTCTACATATAAAAATCATTCAATGACTGTTGAATAAATGAATGAAAAAGAAAAAGGTGATTGTAGGCCAGAAATACTTTTGTACTCAATTATCAGTAATCATTGCCATCTTCATTTTATAAGACCCAGCACAAATTTCATAACCTTTTGACTGTGTAAAAGTGATTTCTTCTTCACTTACTGTTTATGGTATTGCATATGCCTTTTCTGAAGAACCTATAATATTGTCAGTATTTTTGTAAATATCTTGCAAATCAATAAGTATGTTATTTCTTTAGTGGCAAGAATCCTCTTTTTTATTGAATAAATTTGATATATAATAGGATTAAAGTGTACAATGTATTACTTTAAGGCATTTATAAATTGTAATATGATTGTTGTGATATTTATCACACTATGCAATTATAGTTCACTATTGTTTCTCTGTATTCATTATGCTGTGAACTTACTTATGATTCATTGCAAGTTTGTACCCTTAAATATCGATCTTATCCCTCAACCTCCAGCCCGTTAACTACCATTTTACTGGTATGTATGTATGTATGTATGTATGTATTTCGATGAGTTTAACTCTTAGATTTCACGTATAAATGTTCTTGTCTTCTCTGTCCAACTTACTTCACTTAGCATATATGCTCAGGTCCATTCAAATTGTGGCAAATGGCGGATAAGAGGCAAGAATTCTTTTGATCTTTGTTTTATCCCGATATGCCTATCATAAGATGTTACATTAATACCATTTTATTAAAATAATTGGCAAAGTGAATTCAACTATGGCAGAAAGTTTACACAAAGAAAGAATAAATGATGTGGCTGGGTAATCCCATTTGTGAAATTCATAATTTGGGACTTAAATATAGGACTTGGACTTGTATTTGCTGCCATTAGAGTGGACAAGCTTCTATAGTGATTTGCAGTGCAGTGAGAAATCAAAGTTGAATCTCAATTCTGACAGCCTTCTCCAAGTACCAGCCTTCCCAGGGTAGGCCCCCATAACATAATGTTCCAAAGGGAAAATAAAGAAGATTTGTATTTGCTTGTCTGGTTTTCAGAAATTATCTGATGAAACAAATCACTCCCGAATTGCCAGTTTGAGCTGTACAGCAACAATTCCTGAACATGAGCTCTGGAACTCACTGAATCCAGTAAGATTCTAAACACCCAGCTAGAAGAACTGGACAACCTCTTACCCAGCCAAGGCATCTCTTCCATGTTGACAGCAGAAATTTAGCCTACAGAGGCACTCTAGTACAGAAATTTGAGCCATATTTTCTAAAAAATATTCCAGGGGAGGGAAAGAAAGAAGTATTTCTAACCTAAAGGAAGATTTCGAAGTAAAAAAGAGCCTGATCCACGTGGTGAGGGGAAGCGAGGAGCACTTTGGCCTAAAAACCAAAAGGAATGTTTTTGTAGAATAAGTTTGAAAGAGTCGATTCTCCAGAACTGAAAATAGAATTAATTGAATTGGCGCGGGTGAAGTTTATAGAATGGAAACAGATGAAAATAGGAACCAGTATGATTCAAAAACTAAAATTATCACTGAAGGCTTTGATGAAACACGTGGGCATTTTAAATGTCCTCCAGCATTACTGAAATACTCTGTACAAGGTGTATGAGAACTTTGTAAAGGGCCAGATACTGACTATTGTAGAGTTGCAGGCCATACGGTCTCCGTTGCCACAGCTCAGCTCTGTCTCTTGCACCACGGAAACAGCCATAGACAATATGTAAATGAACGTCCATGACTGTGTTCCAATTAAACTTTATGAACCGAAACAGGCAGCAGATCAGATTTGACCTGTGGATGCTGGTTTACTGACCACACTGCTTCAGACAATAATTATGGTAATTAAACATTTTTCCAACGTTCTTTTTATTTGTTTCCTGAAATTATTACACAATTAAGAGATGCTTAACAACCCTGAACCAAGTCTGAACTACTGATATTCAGTAGAAAGAGTAAAATTTTTGTCCCAATGTGGAGAGAGTGATGAGAGACATTAAAGTCAGATGAATATTTATCAGATTAGGCAATATCTACCTCTACTAATGGTTTGAATAGTTACACAGAGAAAAACTAATGGCAATATGTACTTCATTTGGTCATGAATCTGTCCTACCTGAAGTAGACTTTCTGTATAAATTGTTGGCAGTTGAAAACTTCTGTATACACTGATTAATTTCAATCACTTATTGTGCAAAAGCATAGATTGAGCTCCTCCTGCCTAATGCCTTTTTTTATACTCTGTTCTCACCCTGGGTTTTTCTTCTTTAATGACAATAGCATTGACATTTACATCTTACCTCAGTTCCTGATGTTTTGTCATCCAGCTCTCAGCCCTTCAGAGAGGGCTTTCATGGCATCTTAGTAGCATTTTTCTTTATTCCATTATTTTGTTGAGTTTCAGTTAGAGTGCTGTTCCCTATGTAAAACTATCTGTTTGTCTGTTTTCTTACTTTCTGTTTCCTAACCAAAATGAAAGATCTGTGAAGAAGGATGTTGTTTATCTTACTTGCAGTGGCATTTTTAAATACTGGTATGTGACTGACATTAAAGGAAAATGCTGAGCTCTCTGAAGAAAGTTATCTTCTGTTTTTCTATCACCCACAGTACCCATAGGAGGTTAGTTTTTTATTGTGGGAGTTCTAAACAATTTTTACTTTGAACTGGTTAAGAATGGCTTGGATTTTCTTCAGTGTTTTCAATATTGGGCTGAATGACAACAAAAAATATCCTTTATCTTCATAGATTAGATGTCCTTTAAGCTATTGGATTATTCAAGGCCTCAGAAATCCACCTATTGTACATAGGCAACTTTGCAATCCAAGCTTTTGGCTGTTTTCTAAATTCATGTTAGTGTTCCAGCATAAATTCCCAGCTTCTACTGATCCATCTGGAATAGCAAATAGAAAGGCAAATTGATTTAAACTCGAATGCCAATTCTCATGGATTGGTAGTGGCTGTTTAGCACACTAAAGTGAGAAATATTCTGAAGCTACATCTGGGTTCAGCTGGAGGGACAGTGCCCTGGAGGATTAGTGATGTTGTTTGGGGGAGAGGACAGAGACGGGGTATGTGATATGCATGTCGTATATTTCACATCATTTATAAAAAAGCATGATGTATTATCTTAAAACTTTTCAAAAAGCAAGCACATTACTGTTGTTTAAACAACACTAGTGCTTTCTCTTTTACATGCAAATAGGTTTTACATTGTTCTTTCCATCTTTCTCTTTACTGTTAGAATACGGATGTCTAATGTATTTCAGTTTTGCATTAGTTATCAGTATGAGTATCTCTTGCTTGGTCGAGTTCTTAGACACAAATAGATTTAAAACTTAATGAACTATATTTTTCAATTCTATTTTGTGTTAAATATTAAAAAGTTATATAATAGTTTCAGTTAAAAAAACAAATGTTAGCTGATGACATAGTAACAGCCTAG
>CM053516.1:5171132-5202433 GCA_028627145.1 Eidolon dupreanum | reverse complement strand
GCATCGCTACAGATCGAGTGGGTTAACCTGTAGCCCTCGGGACTGTCTGTCTCCATGGAACTCTGCTCATTCATCCTCAAAGGCACCTTTCCTTTCAAAGCCACACGAGCAGAGATGTTTTTCCACAGAAAGATAATTAATCATGTATTTGTCACAGTGCACACAAA
This sequence comes from Eidolon dupreanum, assembly GCA_028627145.1. Lineage (NCBI taxonomy): Eukaryota > Metazoa > Chordata > Mammalia > Chiroptera > Pteropodidae > Eidolon > Eidolon dupreanum. The sequence goes on along the minus strand of CM053516.1, from coordinate 5,202,266 downwards.
ATAAGTCGTTTGACACAATGACGCAAACGGTTAGCTGTAAGTTAGTGCACTCCAATAGAGTTTTACAATATGAGGTTAGTCACACAGTTCTTAAGAGACAGGTAAGATTAATGGTAGATTCTCAATTTACACAAATACAGCACTCGACCTCAAAAATGCATTTTTATAGTAATTCTGGTAAGGAGGCAATATAACACATAGACTATATTAATTATATTTCTATTGGGAGATCTAATGCATTGTTCTTGGGTCCAATCTTGAGATATTTAAGGTCATAATGGTGCTAATATTTAGGTCACAATTTATTTCTAATAATACACTACTGTTAACATTGATTCTCAGTGGTTTAAATTGTTTAGCATTTTACAGCAATCATTTTTCTTTTATCTAGAAAATGAACTTTTTTGTGTTTTATCTTTTTTCTACAATTTGAATTACTAACTATATTGAAACTCATGTGAGCAAATTTACCTTCTTAAAACTTGCCCCATGAGAAATAATTTGAGAGAGAAGCCAATGAACTATATTTCTCTTTAAACAGCCTAAAGAGATGTAGAAACATGGATTCTAGCCAAGAGAGGAAAAAGAGTAATGGGAAAATAAATTAATTTTAGAAGCTATAAAGAAATAAGTACCGGTAATTGGTAGATATAATATTAGAGTAATTTAGAAATACACATTTTAAACATTATTTTTAAATGAGAACTCCTTAGACGCTTTCTGCAACTATGCTTAGGCTCTTAAAGATGCAATTATTGTACAATCATTTTCAAATAACTTCCTTCTCCCAGACTTTCAAGAGAAGTTTCAATGGAAAATAGTGGGTGACATTTTTCAGAGTTAATGTGTTGGAAGAAGTTCTATATGGAATTATAATTCTCAAAAATGCTGTGTCTTTTTACTTTGATACAACCATCAGTTTTTGCTATTCAAAGAATAGCACAAAAAGCCTTTTTGTCTTCAAACCCCTTAAGACAAAATTGGCTAGATGATGCCCCCTCACAGATGAACACTTAAATCTGTATCGTTTACAAATAAAAACATACTCTTTTATAATCACAATGGCCTTAAATAAGGTCATAAAGTCTTTGGCAATTGATATATTAACTACCATCTAATCTAAAGATTTAAAGTTTTGCCATTTTTTCAGACACGCCCTTTACAGTAAATGCGATCGGTCCAGTATCACCTCTTACACTTGTCATGAACAGTCAGTTTTCTTTGGCGCAGTTGTGTGACTTCCACGACCTTAACGTTTTGAGGATTACAGAGCAATCATTTTCTAGGATATCTCTGAGATTGCATTTGCCCAGTATGTCTGCACCGTAGTTTTGGTAGAAGCATCACGAAAGTGCTGCGTGTTCTCCCTCCGTCCTGCCAGGCGGCTCACCATTTCAATTTGCCCCATGTATGCAGTGCTCAACTCAGCACCTGGATTAAAATGTTCCCCACCAAGTTTCTCCTTGGTACAATAATAATCTTTTTTGTTTTTATAAGGATTTTGCAGGGAGGTAACTGAGACTTTCCAATGCCTCAGAAAACTTTCACCCACTAGTTTAATATCTCTGTTTCTCAGATGAATTAATTATAACTATGAGTGATGATGAATGACTGTTATTCAATACCATTATTCCTTCTAAAGTCTTCTACTGGCATACCATTTAAGGAAAGGTTTTCTCCTCTGAAACTTAATTTATTCATTTATTTTTTCAGTTAAAAAAAAAAAAGAAACATGCATTCTTTTATTCAGCTGTCTATAATTTCTATCATTATTTATCCTGCTGATTAAATTATTCCTAATACAGCTGATGTTAGATCCTTCAAGCTGGTATGCGGTTTTCACACACCTTAATCTTTCTCAGAGAATGTTTTACATTTTAGTACAATTAGATATTCCAGCCTTATCTGATATTGCCTGTGTCTCAACTTTCAAATCAGCAATTTATCCAAAACAGCTCTGGTTCTTTTAAGCGGACAGTGGTATTTAAAAACCGAGATGTGAACCCTACTTGTACTTATCATGATTGCTACTCCTAGACTTTTACAGACTTTAGAGGACCGAGCTAAAAAATATATTTATCCACTCCCTTTCCCCCATGTATTTATGTCTTTCTCTATGTGTTTAAAACCATAACTTTACACTGATACCTCTAGTTTGAACTCAGCATCACAGAAACCATTCTTTGTTCCTTTCCCTGTTATCTTGACAAAGAGAATCTTGACCACACCATCCTTAATTCATACTTGCTTTTGGACAATTCCTGCTAGCATGTAACCAACATCTAGTCACCACTGCAACCACCCCCGTGCAGTGGTCACATCACCCTGGATGGTCCCCGGGACTCAGTGTCAGGCAGCGTCCTCTGGGCTCTGACACCCCAGGCAGGGTGCTGCCTGTGACTGCCCTGCTGAGCAGGCACCCTCCTCACCCGTGGGCTTGACCTCCTGTGCCGTGCTGCCCGCTCCAGTGCAGACAGAGTCCCACCTTCCTGCATCCCACATAATCACTTTTAGAGTGAACTACTCAGGAAGGAAGAAATTAAGCCAGGAGAAAAGGCAGAGGAACAAGAAAGCCAACAGGCATGCAGGAGAGCAAGCAGGGTATCCAAATTAGGCTTTAAAAGTAAAAATTTAGGAAACCAAAAAGTTGTTCCCCCATAATTTTTTTTTGTGGTACTTTCTCAAAACAAGATCCCTTGAACTACTATTTGTCATGATGGATACCATTCATGCATGCCAGTATGAAGGAAAAGAAATTCTAGAGTTGCCATAGTGCATTGCCTGTCTCTTCAAACTTCCCCAGAGAGAAGGCAGATTTCAAAATGTGCCATTCTTCTCTGAGCAAGCCCATTCTAGAGCAGTCGATAAACAACAGTCTATAGTGATAACAAGACTACGTATCGGCTCTGCCTGATTTTCACCCTCTCTATCCCCTGCGCAGTGATCAGATAGCTCATCTGATGTACCATAGTTTATTTAATGAACTATCGATTAATAACTCATGGCATAATGTATTATCCTCTGGAGATATTTTACACTCACAAAGATCTGCATATAATTCATATTTCTTCATATAAAGAAATCCATGTGAAGGACTGGGATAATGAAACAAATCAGTGTTGCTTTTTATAGGGGGAGGGTGTTGCCTTTTCCTGTTGTACTGGTAAAAATCTCTCTTCTAAAGTCACATTTTGTGGTAGCTGTGCGCTCTGTGCATGTAACAGTCCAGTTCTGTATGCGAGCAGTTTGTTTGGCCTAATTTTTTTAAGCGTGTTATCTAATGCAAGTGAAGGTTTATATTCCCACGTGATCCACTCACCCCAACAAATCTATAAGGCCATGGTCAGACTTTCAACTGAGTAACAATCAGCAATAAAAGAAGCAGTAGTTTAAAAAAAAAAAAAAAAAACCTGCAAGGCACCAGCAATAATAGATATTTTGTTATTGTTAGGTTAGTTGGTTTTGGTTTAACCATTTTCTGAAGGGACGACAAATTATGTTTTCACAAAAGCCTCAGAAAAAGTAACAGGCAACACTATGTTTCTGATTTTGATTTTACAATGTACACATGGAAGAATGTGGAAGCATGGCAGGAGAAAATGAATTCACTAAACTTGGAATTCTACCGAGATTGCTATTTAAAATAATCAGCTGTAGGAGTACTATATGAGAAGGGAAAAATTCATGCTGACTTGTTGTTAGATGAGTTTTCAAAAATAGTTTTGAAGCTGCAACTTAAAAGATGGAATTATGAAATTATTGTGAATATATGTCCTTGGGTGATAACAGTTGCATGGCTCATAACACCAGCTCCATTTCAAAGACTTCAGTGTAGGAAAAAAATAGGGCAATACTCTTCCTCGTGAGGTGGAATTTATTATTTAAAAAGACAGCCTTTATCATGTGAAAAACATATTCTGGATATTTAGACAAATTTATCTGCTTATAAAATGTTCTGCTTAAAATGAGAAATTATTTGAGTAGAGGATAGTTAATTAATAAATCACAATTAATATATCCGTTACAGTTGAATGCTATATCTTTACGTTGGAAGAAGCTGCGGTTATACCGAGACTAGCACAAGATTGCTAGTAAAATTGTTCTGGTTTCTAAATTTCATCTCTGACATTTACTAGCTTTTTGTGTCCTTAGGCAAGAAACCTACCATCAGTTTCTTCATCTGTAAAAGAAATAATACTATTTTTTTTCCCAAATAGCATTGAAGTTGCATGAGGTGATGCATGTTAATAACACAGCAGAGTGCCTGGGGACACAGTGCGGCTCAATATGATACCTTACTAATATTAATAACTGTGCCAGTTAGGAATTTACTCAGCTAAAATCTGTTTTGTAACCAACACTGTGTCTAAGCAATACAGAATCAACAAAAAACCTCTTTTCACTTTTTCTTTCTGCTTTAGAAGCTGTAAAGCCTAAAGATTTACTTTCCCCAGTATCCTCTTAGGTAGAGCTGGTCATGAGACTAGTTGTGACCTATGGGATAGAGTAAAACACAGGGCATTTGGAAAAACATTTTTTAAAGGGCAGACTTGGATGACCTAAGCTTTTCCTCTTTATTCCTCCTCCTTTCACTTTTCTTTCCAATACCTGCAATGCAGATGTGGTTTGGAAGGGTTCAAGTTATCGTCAAATTATGAAGACGAATACCACTGTTGTAAGATAGTAGAGAATAAGAAAAAATAACCCGCATTCTTGATGAGAGTTTTGAGCTAAAATAGGAGAAGAAACATGTCTGCAGTTAATGTGATTTTACTACTTCGAGAAACTCTCGTCCAAATGATGTTGCAATGAACTTTATGGCTTAGTTTCAGGTACAGACCCAGTCTGGTTATCTGAACAAGAGACTACTCACCTAGTCCTCAGTTCGCTCTTCTCAGAGCGACGGATGGTACAAGCCAGCTTGTCAACTGACTTTTGACTCTTTTAAATCCTCACCTCCCTGTGGTCACTAATCATAAACTACTATATCTTGAATTTTGCCCACTCTCAATTCAGTCAGGCCCTGAAACTGAAAGAGGTGACTTAGCCTAGATGCCCCAAATCTCTAGCTGTCCCATCTGTGGCCGCCCTACTCAGTGGTCTCACTCAAGACAGTGAGCAGCAAACGCGCCTGTGGCTTATAAAGAAGGCATTTTGGAGGACTTTTCAGGACTTGGCCAACAAACACAAGCTCTGGCTTACATACTGCAGAATTCTTGATACCAGGAAAATAAACATCTGCCATTCATTACTAATCCCTTCTCTAAAAAATGACACAGCTATTATTTTGAGTGAAGGAATTCAGATAAAGACACTAGCACAATATTTAGCATGTAAATATTCAATGAAAGTTAGTTTTCTTTACCAAATAACCACCCATTAAAATTAGTTCATACGATCTTCATAAAAAAAAATATTGTGAAAAGCAACTTTTAGAAATGATATGCCTCTTTATTTTCAGCCAGACCTTGATTCAAACCCTCACTCTGTCATGTACTCACTGTGTCACTGTGGACACACTGACCTACTTTAAGAGTTCACCTGTATGAAAGGATCATAGCAATCCTTCACGATTCGGGCAAGAAAAAGCAGAGCATACGACCATTAAATGAATGTAAATGACTTAGGAGGAGCAACAGTTCAAATTATGAAGGATTCAATAAATCAGTTTCCTACCACATTTTCAGAGCTTCAGGTTTCCTTATGGATGTCCCTTTCCACATCTAAGTGGCTTGCTGAAGACTGAATCCTCTATTCTGAATTACTTTCTTCTTTCTCCACCCTAAAAAAGCAAGAATTTTAACTCTATATGCGTCTGTAAACACCGATTTATTCCTAATAAAAAGTTATGAGTAGTCAAGTTCAATATGTTGTTTTTTTGTCCTAGAATTTTGCATGCTAATGGTAGACTAATGACTATATGATAGCTAAGTAATTTTTTCTTCTTTTGTCAGGGAAGAAAGGATGTTACTCTCTGAAGTCAAAATCATTCTAAGTAAACATTTATCCGTTCATGTATAACTCCATTGTGCCTGTAACATGTTGTTATTAAATATTCACATTTAAAGAATGTCAAGTGACTAACTCGGGCTGCTGAAAGCCCACATATTTACATTCGGGTGTACCAGAGCTGCGGGAAAACTGGCTTTGGACATTTTCCTTTATAAAAATCATGACAGACTTAACTCTGCAAGTTCATCACTTTCACTGATTTCCCTCTTTCAAAGTGTCCGTCTTAACCTTTTTTTCCTTTTCTTTGCATCAGCAAAACGGCCATAACACAATTTCAAGATCTTTCAAAACAAAATACTCAAAACAGTACATTCTGAAGGTTTATATGTTTAGTTTTAGATGTTCTCAATACTGACAGTTAGTTATATTTATGATGGAAGAATATAGCCAAAAAAGAATTGACTTGAAATACATCATTATTTCAGGTTAAAAAGTTTACATTTGTTTTGAACCAACCGATCTTGGTTTGGACCTGTGTTTAGACTCAACCTTGGCGCTGCTGACATCTGGACTGGATACATCTTGTTCCATGGGGGAATGTCCTGAGCAATGTAGGATCTTAGCAGCATCTCTAGCCTCTACCTACTAATGCCAGTAGTGGCTTCCTAAAGTCTTTGATGACAACCGAAAACATCTTCAAACACAGCCCAATGTCCTCAGGCAGGTGGGGGAGAATTACCCCCATGTGACAGGCACTAGTAGACTCAGTATTTGCACTTGACATGTATCAGTGTCTTGTTCAGGATTTGAAGCTCCATGTAATTTACTAGAACACTGCAAAATCCTGAGCAAGTTTACATTTGTTTTATCATCTTCACTTTATTTGTGAACCCTCGTGTACTACTGTAGAATGTTTGTATTGTGGACAATCAGACAGGCAAAATTAGGAGCTTTATTCAATGACACAGGCCTGGGGACATTAAAAAAAAAAAAAGAGCCATCTTAAGGAGAACTGGAAAATCATTCAGGTTACAATGACTTCCAATGACAAAAAGGCACTTAACTTTCCCTCGGAGCTACCTATGGATTCTTCTTCCGGCCATACTCTTCTCATCATACAAACTCTTTTCTTCTTTTTACTTCTAATTTATGGTCCCTGTTTATTCATTGATTTTACTGCCTAACATATTCTGCTTACTGCCCTCTCATTCTGTGTTCCGTTATTCTTTTTTGCTTTAAGGTTATTGGGGTAACATTGATTAATACAATTACATAATTTTCAGGTATACATTATCATTTAACATTTGTGTATTATATTGTGTTTACCACTCAAAGTCTAATTTCCTTCAGCTACCATATATTTGATCCCCTTTACCCACTTCACCCTCCCTATAAACCCTATATTTGACCCCCTTTACCCCATCTACTTCCCCCGTACTCCCCCACCCCACTACTAACCACAAGTCTATAGTCCTCTTGTAACCACTAGTCTACAGACCATGTTCGTTATTCTTAACTTCTCTATTTCTCCCACTGACCCTGCCATAGTGAGGATATGAGTACATGTCTGTGTTTAATGCACACAGTAATCTTTCCGGGCTGCTCCACAGACTGCAGATCGGCCTCGACAGCAAAGCCTTTCAGTTCGGCACCCTTGCTTGACTGTCTGTGGCTATTTCCTTAGAAAGCTGCCTGTGGCCATTTCTTCCAATGTTTACTTTGGACAGGAAAGGCACCCCAAGTCATCTCAGATTTAGGGTGTTATTCCAGGCATACATCTTATCTGCCTTATTATTGTGTATGGATGTGCTGCTTGAAATTCAAAATCTCAAGAAAGGGGTGCTATTTACCCTTAATTTTTAAAGTGAATCTCACAAGGGATGGTTCCTACATCCTGTTCTACTTCCTGTGAATGCCTTCTTATTTACTAGAGGAGGGCTTCAAAGAGCCTTTATGAGGTCACGATGGGAACAGTTGACAGGCTGAAGCCCTTGGGCAACGTTCCTTCATGGAGAGAAATCACGCAGGGCTCGGCCCATGCAAAGAAATTATGATTGCCCGGTGTTTCCATGTCAATGACAACAGATACTGCACTGTGGATTGACTTTCAAACAGTAGAAAAAGCATTAGGTTTATGATCAAACATTAAAGTTCCATCAAGTGTTCTCTTGAATATAATTAGGCAGTAGTTAAGAACAAAAATCTCAGAAGCGTGAGTGATTCAAAGAGGTTGCATGTCTTTGGGAAAAAAAAAAATTGATCTTGAAGTCAGAAAACATTAAATCAAGGCATATTTGTCCTTCTAAATGACTCATATAATTTATTCAAGGCTAATCTCGTCTTACACTGTACATCTTTTAGTTTTGAGATATCGATGTAAATACATAAAGTCCTAGAGGCACTTTACCTAGGATTCCTACTAAAGTCACCATCGTACTATCTTGATACTGAATAACACTATTTTAGGGGTTTTAATTCTCATTTTCCCTTGTGATTACCAAATAAGTTGGATGTGCTGAGAAAGATGAAAAACAAAGCAAGAAATTCCTCATTTGCACTGTGCATCCATGAGGAAAAAGCTTCGGCTCTGGGTGGACATGGGGGCTGGGGTACTAGACCAGGACTGAGTAAATCTTTTGACTCTTTTTGGGGAACAGCTTTGTTAGAAGCAGGAAATACTCGAGGTCCCCTGAGAAAATCAGCTATCCTTAAGGTACTTCCTGAGCTTCATTTCAAAAAGAGATGAGGTTTTCCCTGAGTACTCACCATTCTACTCTCTCAAAACATACCAGGGAGAAGACCGAACACTCAGTAGCCCTGCCTTGAAGTTTAGTCTGTTTTTTCCTTATATAAAACAATTTAACATTTATTTTTCCCATTAGAACCTCCTAATAGTTTATGACATAATTTGGAAAGATGTTACCAGTTTGGCCAAATGAAAGAAATTGCTTACTTATTCTCAAAGAAGAAACAATACTGCCCAGAAGCAAACACTATGATAAACAATGACTAGCAGTGGTGGTGATTTTTATCTCTAGAAATTGTAGCAAATGAATCATAGAGAAGATATAAGATGTGCAGTTATATTTCTTCCAAATATAAAGGAGAAATTATGGTATATTGTTCATCATCCTATCGAATTCACTCATGGTGTCACCGAATTCGTCTCAAGCAATTAACGTGGATTTCAAAATATGTTCACACATTTTGAAATATTTTCCATAAAAATATCCAGAGAAACATCCATAAAGATATAAAAATGCATAGCTGCAATTATTTCATTACTCTTTTTTCTTTATCCTCTATTTCTATAAAAGACAGAATTGCCAGGATTTTAAATCTTCACTAATAACCGAGAGATAACATTTGCATCTTCATATTTAGCATTTTTAGTTACACAAATGTAACATTTATCTCAAAGGCAAGGCACTTGCAGCCATGGCCTTGCATCTACCAACTAAAACAGCAGTCAGTGCTGTAATATCTGTACATATACTATCTTTGCCACATGGGAATTTAGTGGTGTTCAATCAGATGCCTGCCTCTGAGAAAATATCATAGCTATTTCAAGGATAATGAAATAAAATCTTGCCTAATAAAATCATAAAAGTTATTTATTTATAAATATTATCAGCAGAGAAAAAAGAACAATATGAGAAAATTTGGAAGGCAAAACTTAAAAAGGTAAATAAAAATAAAATGGAAATTAAGAGTAAGAACTTATAATTTGAATGATGGCTACATTTTTTTCTATATATGTCATTGTTTCAGTCTTATAGCTAACTCTCTGAACCCAGTCTGAGTTACTTTTTGTGCATGCTGTCAGACAGCAGTCTAGTTTCATTCTTTTGTATGTCCGCTTCCTGTTCTCATCCCATCCAAACTGACACAGATGGCGTGGGTCAACTAGGAAAACATCAGATACTTAGAGATATAGAGAAAATCACAATGATAATTTAAAATTAATGTTCTCCTTTTACATTAGAAATCATAATTTTTCATATCTATCATCCATCATCCAGCCAGCCAGCCAACATAGTAATAGCAAACTCAGTCTGAAATAAAGGTGAACAGACAGAAATAATATAAAGCAAAAATGACTGATTTACGTGAATAATGACTTGTAAATACAAAAGGTTCTGTCTTTATTTTTATGGAATTGAAAATTTAAAATAATTTTCAGAAAGTACCTTACTTTTTAAAAGTTTAGTTGCTACATATATAGAAGAGCCATAAAACATTTTAAAGTTTTAACATATTATAAAGGTTTTGAAAGAAAAGTATCCTTGGCCTATAATTATGCTTCATTTCATAACTTGTTAGGTCCTATACTCAGTGTAGTTAAAAACCTGAGAGTAATTTGCATGTTTTGACAGGAAAAACAGGATGAAATGTTAATATCTTCCTATATTTGATTAGAAGTGAAAACTTGAATCAGTGTATTAAATGTCTATAACTTTCATTTGTCCTCAATATATAGGATTTCATAGCTTTGACAACCAAACTAACTCCACGTCAGACAGAAACACAACTTAAAAAGTCACTTCTACCTGATTCTTTACAACTTGCTGATTTCCCAGTGGTCATCAAGAGCAGCATCCATCTGATGTTTTCATTTGGCTTTTACGTTTTGACTCGTTTTTCATGTCTAAACCTGAAACATCAAATTTCTCTCACTTCTTATCATTTAAATAATTTTTAAATATCTTGCCAACTGCTATTTATTGAGAACCATGAGACATGTAATGTTTTATCTTCTAAGAATATATTAATGAACAAAACAGACAAAATATTACCAGCCTTCATTGAATATTCATTGTATTTTATATCATAAGCCTCAAATTTTCTCCATTTTTCAGTTAAATAACTTCAGTTCATAGCACAATACATGATTCCATATCAGTCATTTTACTGCACAGGAATCTGGGGCAGTTGTAAATATAGGTGATCCATGGACAGCGTGGTTTTGAACTGTGAAGGTCCACTTTTATATGGATATTTTAAAATAAATACTGTAAATGTATTTTCTCTTATAATTTTCTTAACATTTCTCTAGCTTACTTAATGTAAGAATACAACATATAATACATATAACATACAAAATATGTGTTCATGGACTATTTATGCTATTGGTAAGGTGTCCTGGTCAACAGTAGGCTATCAGCAACTAAGTCTGTAGATAGTCTAGAACTATATGTGAGTTTTCAAGTGCACATAGTGGGTGCCTTTGACCCTCACGTTGTTCAAGGTCACCTGTAATATCATGGGGCTTGTCCAGGGATGGCGACCCCTTTTTACTCTTGGTACAAGTAGTAGCTGGGTTTGAAAAGGCTTTAGGGTTTCCAGGTCAAGGTGACTTCCATTGGTCACATTAGGAAAATATGACAGCACAAGCGGGTTGAAAAGAAGTATATATATTCTTCACCTAAGGAGAAAATCCAATGGGATCTAAGACTGAACCCCTCCCAACACACACACACATGCAGACACACATAATCCTGTGTACAACATAAAGACTGTCAATAATGACAGAAAATACTGGCTTTGGTGGTTACAACAGTCCAGCTCTCGCTTCACATCCTATGAGGGATGCATGAAAATGCAGGTGGCATCAGGGAGCTCCTTGTCACAACCCTGCTCTTTACTCTTTCCTCAGCTTTTGCCTGCCGTGTATTCACGGCACACTTTTCCACAGGCAGTTCCATTGCTAACAATGATTCTTCTCCTTCTCTTCTCCCCAATTTCCCCAAATGAAATACTCCAGACTGAGAAAAATGAATTTCTAGGTGGGTAGTTTTGAACCAGACTCTGATATGCAAGTTGCTTGCCTGGGAAAAACCCTGGACACATTCGTCATATAGAAATATAGAGACAAATTAAACATGACCTAGTTTGAGCATTAATGAGTTCACTCACTAAAAATGCAACAGGACATAGTGAGGATCACGGAGTCAAAAACAATGGGTGTTAGTTTAAATGTCTCTGCCTACTGAAGACTTACATAGCATTGATTAAATTATGTAAGTAAAGTGAAAAGCACAGTGCGCCTGTCTCATAGTAAGAAATATTAGCCAGAATCATTACCAATTTCATCAGAATGCCTATAATTTTATTATTATTAATTTAAAACAAACAGTAAAATAGTTTACAAATTAGGCATATCATGATTCTCTTTAGGATGCAATTATAAATATATCCACGAATCATGTACAAATGGCAAAATTCTAAGTTTGCAATAACAAGGCAGTGCACTTATGCTGTAGTACTGAATATTTTTCCTTTTCTTAATAAATAATTCATTTAAATGGCATACAACAAGTAGCCCTTGGGGCAATCTTTCCAGTCTCCCTACTAAAATATCTGTGCCCACAGAACAAGATTGAAAACTCACAATCCTAAAAAAAGTTAAATCCCATGCAAAGTATTTCCAGAATCTAGGAGAATTTTTTACTAGCCTATTATGGTTATGCAAATGCATTTTGGGGGAAATTCTTTCCTCTAAGAAACCCTAAGACTTTGTGAATCTGAACACCTGTTTATATTTGTCTTTGAAAGCACTGCTCAGGTTAAATGTTATTTTTTTTCAGAGAAGACATTCTGCTTCCCAAGTAATGAACCCCTTGATAAAACATTAACTTTTCTTTTCAGATTCCCTATCTGGATTTTGATTTTCATATGCATCAACTAGACTACCCCTGTCTCATCCCTCTTACTCCCTCTCTCATAATGTTTATGCTCCTTTAGCAGCAAGACAAAGGACTAGTTTTGGTCGTTACCCTTTCCTCAGAATTTGGTATATAGTACCTGATGCATAAGAGAAGTACAATAGGCATTTTTTGAATGAACAATGGTTTTCTTTCCATCAAACATCCTTCAATGAGCACATGCAAGAGCAAAAGAGAGAGGAGAGTAGAATGGCACACTGTGTCTTAATATTAATCAGTAGAATCAATGGAAGTCTAACCCAAATCCTGACAGTTTTTCTGAAAAAATGATAATCTGGCTTTATTTTTTTAAAAAAGCAAATGGATAAGGATATTCTAGAAGCCCTTTAGGGAGAAAAACAAACTGGAGGGAACCACCTTATTGAAATTATAACTATAATGATTAAGACAATGGAATTGGCGGAAAAAAAAAAAAAAAAAAAAAAAAGGATGGATGGATAAATGAAACAGAACAGAAACCCAGAAATAGAGCTAAGCATGTATGGAAACTTAATTATGACAGACCTGGTATTGCAGAAAAGTGAGAGAAAAATGGGTCTTCAATAAAGTCTCAAAAACAGTTTGTGTCAATTTGGGGAAAAAATGAAAAGGTCTGAAATTTGATACATACATTATGCTATATAGTGATATCGATTGTAAATGGATTGAAGACTAAAATCGAAATGCAAACATTAAGTTAAACATGGACCTAAGGAAAAAGAAGTTCTCAGATTGAAAGTACAAATACTGAACAAGTAAAATAAAAATGATTCTACATCTAGACTGCTTATAATCAATCAAAAGCAGCCCAAAAAGAAACATCTTAAAAGCTAACAAAGGGGTAAAATATACTAGCTACTGTGGACTATCAATTAGAATGACAGCAAGTGTCTCATAAGCAAAATGTAATTCCATAAAACAGATTTGCTGAGCAAATATCACTTCTCTTTAAAGTTTCATTGCTAATTAAACTGTGATTCATAAGAAGGGAAAAATAAATTCCTATCTGGACATAAAAACAGTAATATAATTTAGTCTATGCAGACTTTCATTATAATTTTATTAAAGGATATTCAATAAGAAGAAAAATGAACCCTTGGGGTAAAGTCTGTATTTAGAAACAATGATGAGAACAAATATTGATAAAAATACATGAGCACATTTAATTAAAAATTATAACTTGCCGTTTTATGATACTGAAACAAAATTTCAAAGAAAATTTGAGGAAAAATGTGCAAGATTAGGGTGAGTAGAATAAAAATAATAATAGTTAAAGTCAGATATTTTGTGTCTAACCCTCACTGTCAGAGTTTTTCTTAATAAACTCATTCCTGATACCAAGAATTGAAATAAGATAGTATATAATATTTGGGCAGCTCACAAATTTAACAGTGTGATACCTAATATGTACAATAGAGCTTCAATAAATTAACCTGGAAATAGTTAAATTAATTTAATCATTTTATAAAATGATGTTTATTGTGACAACATTTATTATAATAAGTCTCAAAATACTTTAAAAGAATTCTTGTAAGTAAGTAGAATGAAGGGGTAACTTCAGCTTTTGGTACACTATCAGTATAATACAAATAAAAATATGCCAATTAATTAGAACGTAAAGAGAGCAAAGGCAATAGCAAGTGGGGAGTTTAGGAAAGCGAAACTTTTTTTTTTTTTTTTAATTGAAACTTGACCATGGCTCATCAGTATGCTATGCTAGGACTAGTGAACATTTCAACATCATTACTGTCCTAAAGTTGAGTTTGTTTTGAAACAGTCTATACAATTCTGGTAAAAGTACCAATGATCTGAGGGTTATAAATAAACCAGACAGTAGGTATGCAGTTATTTTATTAATATGTACAAATCTCTAGTTATTGGTTAAACCTGTTTTCATAAAATGTATTTGAGGTTTGTTTTTTTTTTTTTTTTCCTTTGAGAAAAATATGCATTCTTTTTAGCTGAAAGCCAGTTATTCTATACTCAGGTACTGAGAACCGAAGGACTACTTGTTCTATCTTTATGTATTTAGAAACCTTAAATAAATATAGCATTTCTTGTGGGCTACTACACTTAGATATGTGACTACTTTATCACTCATGAAACCATCAAGGACTCAAGAGGAAAAGAATAGAGTGTAAAAGAGACAGATTAATAATTTGTATATGAAACTTTTGGTTTACATTCAACTACTATTTTTCTACTCATTGAAATTCTTTATATTTAAAGGTAATGCTAGTGAAGATAGATTCACTTAAAATAATGTTGATTCATAAACACTTCACTGAGCCAAAAGTATAATAGCAAGAGAAGAAGAGCTCTGAATGGAGCTAAGAAGAAAACTGTATTAAAATGTTGCCAAGAAGTTATGTTCAATTGACTCACATTGCTTGGGACACTTACTCAGAAGTATCTCATATTTTTAAAAATCAGGTCAAGTTTGTTATTGCATTAATGCACTTTTGTGATTAATCTTACTAATAAAGAATATCCGTTTTCACAAAGCACGTGTAAAAAATACATTACTTTTAGAGAGAAGAGATCTGCAAGGTCAATTGAGTTATTAAATAATACAGAGTGAATTTATTGTACTCTTTTAGAGAAGAAAACCGAATTATTACGCCAATACAGAAAACAAAAAGGCTTTTAGTTTTTTATCTGATTATAAAATTAAGCAGCATAATACATAGGAGAGTAGATTTAACTATTTCAATCATAGTATTAGATAAATTTAGAAGTATATCAAAAACAATATCTCTGAAGGAATTTTAAAGTTTCATTGTTTTAAAGATTTATAATGCTATGCCACACGTAACAAAATATATTACTTTAATAAGCAAGAATTAATTTCTTTTTAATTTTAAACAAAAAGGTTAGAATCAATAAAAATTGTTTATTTTACTAGAGCAAGTTTATCACTTGGTTCAGATTATAACTACAGTTTACTTTTTTTAAAAAAAATTCTATTTGTATAAATTTCTTACTTTAATTCTGACATATTTGTTGAAGGGTCGAAATAGATGAATTTCAAAACATTGCCCTTGGAGTCCTGAAGCCAGAATTTTAAAATGTAGCAGTGATTCCTTTGAATACAAAATGTGGGCCAGACTCCTCAAAAGAGTGTAGTAGATATTGAAGAGTGTCAGCATTACAGCCTACAAGAGAAAAGCTAAAGGAATCAGTACTTCTCTGCTTGTTTTGTTTTATTTTCTCAAGAACATGTAATTATTTTGTTACTACATTCAGCATACATATATGCTGAATGTGTTAAATATGCTGAATGTATACATATATTTAGTATCTATATTGAGCACAATAGATGATATATATAGATAAACAGATCCATGTCTAGCAAGGGAATTTAGAAAGCATTATGCAATTATTTAATTTACATTCATAAAATTATCTGAAGTGACTTAAGTACGCGGATGCTGACAGGCGTTTACAGCCCAGGAAGCGCCCTCCCCAGGTTCTCTCTGGATGCCAACACCGTCTGCGTCTGCGGCTGAGCAGCGCTGTGTGGCATGTAGAGGATGGGGGAGGAACACAAGCCTCGTCTTTACTCTTCCAACATTTGGGGCAGGTGTGTGGGGCTTCAGCACTCCTTTGATTTTGTGGTGACCTACGTCTGGCCTCTGTGAATCACCTCCCTCTCTAGCTGAGGTGGTGGTGACCACCAGCAGCAGTCTTCTGTAGATCTTAAAACTTCCTGACTCCGAAAGATGGCTGTGACTTGACAGCTAACACGCCGCCAGCGACCCTCTCTCCCTCAACTTATCATTTTTTGATTACCCGTCCCTTGCATGAACTCCTTCCCTGCTTGGAACTGCGATAATGGCCTCAGTTTTCAGGTTTAAACTCTGATAAATACATTGGTACTCAGAAGCTGTGACATCAATAGTTTCTAATATGTTGTCAGCATTTTTATTCAGACCTTTATATGATTGTTAGCCTTAGATAGAAAGGCTAAAATAACATAATTTTTCCCACTTAGTTGTACCTACACAAATATCAAATCAAAACTCTTTCACAAACAAGTCACGGCTTTGTCTCATAGTTACAAAATACACTCTACCCAAATAAGTTAATAAATAAGAGCTTAAGATAAATATTTTTTATATCTTTTTCTTCCCCTGTGACTTTTAATTTTCATAATTACAGTAATTTATTCAGTAAGTATTTATGAAACTTTTACTATGCTCAAAGAACTCTCCTTCGTGTTATAGTATATAAGAGATGAATTCAGGTTTTGCAGTTATAGATCCTTTTTTACTTCCCCAAATTAATGTAAAAAGAAAAAAGTCACACACTAAAAATAAATTCCTGAGAAATAGAAGTGCAGCTGTATGCTTTCTGCTCCCCAGGTCACAGAGAGGTCGCAGCATGGACCAGAGGCGGCTAGGGGCTCTTTCTCACCTCTTATCGCTCAGATTTTTTGAAAAATGGAATCCTAAACTTTCTATTATTCTCAGAAATGAAGCTGAGTTCTTACTTGGTGTAATCAAGACTGGAATATGGTCTTTCCAAATGGTAAATTGTGGATCAATTTCTTTATAATTCTACCAAACCAAATCGAAACAAATAACACTAACAACAAAAATATCTTTTAAACTCCCTAAATGTTAATTAATTCTAAAAACAACATCTCAAGCAAGTAATTAGGTTCAAAATCCCAGCATTTACAGTCACTTCACCAAATATGACACTTATTCATTTAAAATATATGTTCACACTGTCTTACAGATAGATAGCTTGATAAACATAAACATTCATCATCTTTTGGTTATTTTTACAGAATCCTACAAAAATTATCCACTTAGTTATAATCCAGTATACATATATTTTGAAAGATGAATGGCAGTTTAAACCCTTTAAAATAAAATTGCATATTACTTTTATATATGAAACTGAGCATTGTATTAAAATTATTTTTGCAATAATCATTCCTGACATTTACACTGAGAATTACAGAACCTTCACAAATTACCTCATTTGATTCTTATACCTACTTTGTAAAGAATGTAGGACAGGAAATAGCCTTAGAAAGGTTAAGAAGCTTGTCCAAAGTCCAAGTATTAAGAGGTAGCAATAAATCCAGAAATTAGTTGTTTTTTTTTTTTTTTTTTTTGTGTATTAGGTCATTGCTCTGTCCATACTAATACTATAATGGACCTAACATACAAAAAAATTAATATATATCTCCCTTATAAAAACATTTTTCTCAACAAAATAGAAATATTTTTATTCTAGAAAATGAGACTAAGCAAACTAAGAAAAATTAAAATTTGATAACAACTGTTAATGTATAATTCCTGTTTGTATATTATAATATGTAATTTGTTATTTACAATTATTTCTAAGGAAAATATATTGTATTCAATGCATAATGGTTCAAATTACTTTAGAAAAAAATAATCTCGCTGTTACCAAGAATAAAATTGAAACTGAAGCAGGGTCAACTTCCTGTAGACCTCACGAAATCTTGAAAGACACTTCCTGTCCCTGTGTTTCGCATCAAACTCCAAATCAGAGTCTCTTGGGTGGTTCTGGCCAGCTCACCTCACTGTCCTGCTGTGGTGACAGCGCTGCTCTGTTAGTCAAGGAGGGGCCAGTAGCTTAGTCCTCTGCGTTCATGGCTCTGCACACAGTCGTTCTTTTCAACCCACCCCTGCTCTGCCACTTCAGCTCAGGCTGGCAACACTCTGGTATAAAATGCCCCAAACCTGTCCGTCTCCTGTGCAATTCAAGTGGGCCGGAGACATTGACAAGTGGGTCTTTTCTAAATAACCACATCTCTATTCCTGGCTCTTGCTGAGATGTGACTGGATACTTGTCTCATACATTTAATCTCTGCACCAAAAGGTGTCCAGCAATGACTTTGGTGATCATTCCAGAGCACGCTCTCTCATTTTCTGCAGTGTGGATAGACTGAGAATTTCCCAAATCTTCAAGTTCTGGTTTCTTTTTGTTTTTCTGTTAGTATAGATTTAGTAAATATGCCATTTTAGGCTTCTTTTAAAAAAACAAAAACAAAAACAAAAAACAGGTTTCTGTACTTTCCATGTTTTTGATACCATTAAAAGTTTTGAGAATTTATTTTTTTTTTCTGTAGAAAGACCATCAAATCTGTCTGATTCTTTTCTCATGATCAGACTGGGATTATATTTTGGTAAATGCTGCTGCTGTTTTTTGTTATTTTCAGAAGGACTACCATAGAGATAAAGTGCCATTTTCATCACATACTATCAAGGGTACATAGTATCAACATGACTTATTACTACTGATGTTGACCTTGACTACCTGGCTGAGGTAATATTTGTAAGGATTCTTCCCTGTGAAGTTATCAGTTTGACCCTTTTTAAAGCCAATTTTACGCATCCAGAATTGAGTGCAAGGTATTCTACATAAATTATTTGTAATTCTACTGAATGGTAGATTTGTATCTTCCCCCTTATTTATTTAATCATATATGCATATCATTATGGACTTGTGTATACCTATTTTATATTCTTAGCAATAATCTAAAACAATGCATTTGTCAAATCATTCCCATTCTAGTTATTGTGACCTCTTTTAATTGGGTTCTTTATCCCTTTGATGCATCTTTCTCACTGTAGAATTTTTGAGCACTTCTTTAATTTTTTAAAGCACCATAAAATCTCCAGGATCCACTTGTATAATAATTTCTGGTCTAGTCCTAGAACTAGCTATTTCTTCAAGGTGTTTAATTTTTGGAAAATAGCATTAGAAACCAAAATCTGGATGCTGGGTGATAGTTTATTTTTATACAATAGTTTATATTATTAAGTACTTAAAGATACACACATAAATATATTAAAATGAATAAAAATTCTATTTCCTCTCAATAACTACTTTAATAAGCTTTGGATATAAATTTTGGTTGATTTTTTTTTTTTATCATGTGCCTATCTTTCTCATATTTCATTCATCTTTTAACTTGGTTACTGGTGCCTTTTCCTGTACAGATTTAAAACATATTTAATGTAATTAAATATATCTATCTTTTACATTTTGATTTATGCTCTGTGTTTTTTTTTTTTTTTTGAAAATTTTAGTACCCTGAGAATATAAATACATCCAACTGTACCATGTTTAAAGTTTTAACATTTCATTTTCTATGTTATAACATTAATTGAACACGTTTTTTGAAGTATGATGTACATATACATTGTCAATTGTTCTAGAACCATTTATTAGTTTACCAATAATGAACTAGTTTATAGTACTCTATCAAATATTTTACTTCTATATGTTTGCTTTGTCTGTAGGCTTTCATCTTAATTCATTGTTTTAAGGTAATGTCAAAATCACACTTCAAAATAAATCTTCCTATTTAGTAGATTGACCATTTCCACAATTTATTGTTTTTCAAACCTGATTAGGTCAGAATTTTATCTTACATTAAGAGTTTGGACATCTTTAAGGGTTTAATAATGGGAATGTAATTAATCAGGTAGCAATCAGTGGATAGCTCATTCAATTCCTCTGTATGAAACTGCCTCTCCTTTTCCTAAACCTACTAATTCATTTAGTCTAAAGCCTTAGGCACTTTTCCTTCAGCCTCTTTTTTATGGCTCCTGTATAAAAACAGAAATTTCTGTACAGCTTCTGTGTATTCCTTTATAGCTCCTGACTCCTGACTTCTGCCTCCTTTGGAGGCTATTTGTTTCTTTCAGGAGATAAATTCCTAATTGCCTTTATCTATTTTTGAACCAAGATATCCACAAGTCTAGTGCCTCTATCAACTCACGCCTTTGATTTTTTCCCCCGATTTCTTGTAAAGAAATACATTTTTCTTTGTGTGTGCGTGTGTTCAGAGTTTAAAAGAGGATGAAAAATCAAGTGTTAATTTTAAAAGTCTATTATACTGGAATATTAGTAGTTTTCCTTTCCACTTGCTAAAGGGTAAATGAAAAAGAAAATGGAGAATTGATATATTATATAACTGCAAATGAAATAGTTTTGTCAAAACAGAGCTTGTTAGGTATGAGCATTGAAAAAGAAGTCTGAGGAATGGACAAGTGGTCCTTGGCAAACAAGAGTTTCGCAGTAACAGTTCTTTGCCGTTCTATATTTAATGACTTCTTTAATGAGCTTTGCTTTAATTCACTAAGACTGAATAATATGCCATGCAACTCATACAAACCATTCATAAAAAAGGGCTTGAAGCAGAACATAATGACAGATTTTCAGTAAACAAGAACAGGTTAAAGAGATTGAATGGAAACTAAAAGCTAAATCCCATAAGCATTCAGCCAAAAGTAGATAAGTCTTCTGTCCTCAAACATTCCACTCCTATGCTTTTAAAGCTCTGAACTATTATGAATACATGTTGGTATGGGAAGGCACTCATTATCTATACAATAATAGCCTCAGGAAAAGCTACCTTTGCATGCCTCCTGCACTTTCAAAATTGGAATTACTACAATCTCTAGTAGGCTTCCCCTCCTTATGTCATATTAATACAGAAATCTGGAAAGTTAGGTGGCTTTGAAGTATTTACTTTTTGTGCATATAAATGCTTGTTTGCTATTTGAAACATTACAGATTAGGGAGTCAATACTCTAAACATTTGCAAAGCAATGTCACCAGTAGGCTGTTCCAAGAAAAGGTTTTGAGAATTATAAAATCTATGCATTTTGGTATCCTAAACACCTTTATGAAAATGTCCAGCTCTTTATATTTAGTTTTTAGCTTTATTTAGCAATAAGATTAGAAAAAAAAATTAGAAAAAATAAAAGTTTTTGTTGGACATTTCCGTTTAAAGTTTGCTTCTTTATTCTTTCTCTCCACTTCACCTCAACTTCTTTATCGTGACTGGGAAAGTTGTTAGCTAGAATATCATTTGATAAAGAATGCACTTGCTCATGAATTATGGATTGCTTGGGTATAATGTATGAAATATTTTAATAGGTAAAAAACTGGATGAGATAGCAGGGCATTTTCTCATATTGACTTGGTATAATATTGACTTTTTATGTCTGTAGAAAAGCTATACCATCCTAAAAGTAAAATAAACAATTAAAAATAAAATTTATAAAAGGCATGCTTTTATATTTTATGTTCCTGCTTCATATGATTTAAATACATTTTTAAAAATTCCATAGGTGTAGCCAGTTTCATTAGACCAAAATTAAATTTCACAAAGCTTTCTGAAGCTTGGACTTAAAGACATTACACCTAACACATGAACTTGTCTTCCTTCTCTCCTGAAATTTTCTTAAGATAATATATAAAGAAATAGAAAAAAAAAAAAAAAAATACAAGCTGATAGTAGCAGAGTCAGGATGAGGTGATCAGTGGACAAAGGATTTCCAGATCTGAGAAAGATAAAAGCTGATAAAATTGTGTTGGCAAATAAAAGCAGAGGTAAGGAAAGCAGTAAATGAGCAAGTCAATCTGTCCTGGGAAGTTTTGGATTCTGAGCCTGAGAAATAGTGGAGGAAGATAGGGAGGAAGGGTGAAAAAAGAGAAGATGAAAGTTCGAATAGGTGGATGAAGAAAAAGTTGCTTTGTTTTAATATACAATTGATTCTCCAGTCTTCAAATGCCATGCAGACAGCCAAGAGTTTAGCCACGGAGGGGATGAATCGATGCTTTTGCATAAGGAAATGGAAAAGGAAGAATTAAAGTGTCAGAGAAGCTTGGTGGGTACCAGCATTCCAGAAGAAAACCCTCCTCCCCATTGCATTTCCATCCATGAGAATAACAAGTAAACTCTGAATGCTCACTCTAAAAAGATGTCCATTAAAAAAAAAAAGTCTCATATTCTCATTTTAAAAAGTTGTAGATTGCAAATAATCAGTATATATTTTCTAAAACATAAACAGTATGTATGTATGTATGTATGTGTATATACAAACACATATGTGTATATATACACACACGTGTGTATATAAATATATACACACATATACATATGTACATATATATCTTTAAATTTTATTACCATAAATAAGACAATAAGAAATGGAGTGAATGACTTAGAATGGAATACTCAGAGACCATCTAAATTTTTTATTAAATATGTATTAAATGTTATTTTAAAAGTGGAGAAGTATGGCACATTCAAAGAGAAGCAAACATAAAAGACATAGCCCTTAAAAGCTAAAAGGGTTTGCTGAAATAAAGTTCTAATAATAGTAAATTGAGTTTACAAGATAAAGTGACAGGAATACCCTGAAAAGTAGAGCATAAAGACAGAGATGGAACATAGAAAAGAGATTGTAAGCCACCTAGCAGATACTCTTATAAGGGCACTTGTCTACTATGACACTATGTGGAAGAAAAATTATTATCAGAAATAACAGAATTCACTCATGAGGCCATCTGGTCCTGGTATTTTCTTTGTTGGTTTTTGATTACTAATTTAATCTCTTTGATTGTACATCTGCCCAGATTTTTATTTTTTCTCGATTCAGTCTTTGTAGGTTGCATGTTTCTAGGACTCAACTCATTTCTTCTCTGTTATCAAAGTTGTTGGCATATAATTATTCCTAATAATCCCTTTTGATCCTTTTATTTCTAAGGTTATCTGTTATACTCTCTCTTCTTTCATATCTAATTCCATTTATTTTAGCCTTTTCTTCTTTTTTCTTAATTAGTCTAGCTGAGGGTCTGTTGATTTTGTTTATTTCAAAAAACAAACTTCTTTTTTGTTGACTTTTTCTATTGGTTTTTTAATTGCTTTATTTATGCTCTAATTTTTATTTCTTTTTTTGACTTTCTTCTACTAACTTTGGACTTTGCTTAGTTTTCTTTTCTAGTTCATGCCTTTCAAAGTCCAAATGAACTATAC
The DNA here is from genome assembly GCA_028627145.1 of Eidolon dupreanum. NCBI lineage: Eukaryota > Metazoa > Chordata > Mammalia > Chiroptera > Pteropodidae > Eidolon > Eidolon dupreanum. The sequence goes on along the minus strand of CM053516.1, from coordinate 5,178,791 downwards.
TTACCAAAATTATCACTGCTTATGATGCTACTTTTTATTTTTACTTAAGAATAAAGGACTATGGTACTATGAAAGACATTAAAAAGTTAACTATTCTGTTACATCATACAAGATCTAAGAAAGTGACAAATGAGAAATCTCAAGCCCTAATTTTTTAGGACAATTAAGACAGGTCATATATTTAAAAACCGATTTGGTTTTAGTTAATTTAGGGTACGAATATGGTAGAAATTCGATAATTTATTAAATTTTCATTGTTCTCATTACATAGATACAGGAGATGCCAACAGGAAGCAATGTGAATAACTTACCTTTACAAATAGTATTTTGAAAAAGCAATAGTAAGATGTTTCTAATTTACTTTAAAACAGATAAACAAGTCCCTTGTGCAATGTCAACAAGCTTTCAATAACATAAAAAGTTTCAGGCTAATTAGAATCAAAGCATCAGGACCTTGTTTTGATTGCTAAGACATGAATATATGATCGAAAGGTAAAATGTGAACAGTACTCTTGAACATAAGTAGCTTCATTTAGAAAAAGAGATAATAACAAATAAAGAATGTCCCTGACACCTCGTGATTCGTATTTGATTTACAACACACTTTGCATTTAAGTCTCCTCCATTCCTTACACTTATTCTTCCTGCTGTCATCACCTTTCATCTCCTCACTGCTGGTAAGAAATATGTCACTGAGATAACAGCATCATGTCCCACAAATGCTGTGGTCTATTTAACTGAAACAGCAATATCCAATAGTGCACTGATGCTGACACAGATATAGTAGAACAATTTCACCTGGGAATTACTCTCCTTGCCCAACTACTGAAGCCAGTGCTACTGAAATATAGGTAGCGAAACTACAATTATTAAGAATTGAACTGTAATCTTTTGTCAGGGTCCTATAGAGGTAAAGGTTGGGGTGCTTCAAGGGCGTTTTAGAGAATTTCAATTTACCTATGACAGGTAAATCACGGTTAAGAAACCAGCCATACAGACCTGGAACATGTGAAAGATAGATGAGCCACCCATAAGGGATCTCACCCAGCTCGCAGTTTATTATGTTCTTATTTTTATTATGTAAGAGAACCATCACAATTTAATAGTCATCAGCCTACATATTTCAGCATATTCACAGCTACAAATACCATCTATCATGTTTAATATTCTGCTTGACTGTTCTAGAATCATTCAACATGTAGCAAACCTAACTGCAAGAGTTATTAAGATTAATAAGAGGAAATTTTTGAAACCCTCCTAACTCCCATTTGGCTCTTGCTTTATTACTATATCCTAGCAAGTGTAACACAATATAATCTACTCTCAATTATTTCCATAACAAAAGAATAATTATATCACATCTGATATCAGACGGTGATGCACTTGATTCTATCATCACATTCTTATTAAATATCATTAATATTCATAGAAATAAATATGTTAACATGAAGGTGAAATATTTGGGCTTCTTTTGAAATTCCTTCCTGTCCTTCTTCTCAACCCTATAATCTGAGAAAAGAAAACATCTCAAGTATTACCTTCAAATAATTTGTATTTTAAGCCCAGTCAAAAGTAATGACTAGGTTTTCACCTCTTAGGAAGATACAAATTTAATATAACATTGTTTTATGCATCAAGAAAAATATTGTTCAGAAAATCGCAAAATAAACAAGGCTTAGAGAAAACATATTTAAATATGTTTAAAAAGACTTTCACTTGAACCTACATATTTCTTTAATTTTTTTTTTTGGTGTGAAGTTTTAATTTAAATTTAAAAATATTATTTACCCAGGAAATATAGTGTCTGTGCGACTGCTACTAGAGGAGATAATTTTCTACAAGTATTCAAAATGAAAAATGTGAAATAACAAGTATAGTTTTATTTCCATTAAATTAAAAAAAAAATATTTTACATCAACTACATGCAAGTTTTCATATCATTTATAGAGAGATTTCAATCTAATCCTTCCAAAATACTATCTGTGTACCTTTTATGTCCCAGGTACTGTGTAAGCCAGTAATAACTGACAAACAATACCTAAGAAGTTCACTCAAAAGTTAACACTCCTACTGAGGATTATTTGTCTAATTGACAAAGAAATGGAAATTCAGTCTGATAACTGTAATAACAGAGAAATACTCAACTTTGCTTGAGTGAGGAACACTGGACAGTCAGATTGGGTGACGGTCAAATAGCTCTTTTCTATATGGCACTGGAACATCATGTCCTCCCTCCTGCAAATCTCTTTTTCAACAATGTCTAACAAAATATTCTTTATGTTATACATATTTATTATTTAACAGGCACAACTTGATCTTAAAAAGTAAACAAGATAAGAGATTAAGAGAAACACCTTTCAAGCATTAAAGTTGTATGAAAATAGAAAAATAACTCTTTTTTTTCTCTTGACACATTAGGGTCAGGTACATCTATAATCTGAATTTTTATACCTGAGGAAAGTGACAGACCTAATATACTCTAGCCTATTGAGGGAAACATTCTAAAGACTGTCAGGGTTATCAGATGCATGCGGGAATCGACTTGTGTTAAAATTTCAACAGTGGTCACATCAGTAAAAGCCCATTGGCATCTATCAGCACAGGAGAAAAACTGAGGTTATTGATGCCCACCTTCATCAGTTAAACAAGAGAGAGAGAGAGAGAGACTTTCTGCCATTGAAGAATATAAAAGAAGAGAGGGTAGACCTTTATGCTGATGCAGTTGACTACTAAATATTCCATATTTGCCAAACACAGCAGACGTTAAAGATAGAAAAAAAATGTTTCTGGAATAAACTCAGAAACTTCAATGAATATTTCCCAAAACTGTTTTCTGGGTTCTTGTGATTGTCGGGGGCCAAGCGGTGGCAGCAGTAGCTAGAATTACTGCCATCTCCAAGCTGGAACTGCTGCTACGCATTCTGAGATGCTGAGCTTCCCAAAAGCCCTCTTTCCTAAACGTCTGATTCTTTGCCCTCCCCTAAATCGCAATTTCAATTTCACTGTGGCAATATTTTTTTGACTGTCCACCAAAGAAAAAAGAAAAAAAAAGTGTCAATTACTTGTTTTTAACTCTCAATTTTTATGATATTACTGTAACCATCAATAATAAAAAAGAATGAAAGAAGCAATAAGGCCATCAGTTAATGCATGAAGAGCAAAGAAGAGAAAAATTAGATAGATATTTTATGTGATTAGTCTCTTTGAATAATTTGGTCAGGTTAAATACATAATCAAAACTATCTTTGGTGGAAATTATATGTCACTTGTTTTGTATGATACTGTAACATCATGGTGACATAACAGAGTATCTTGCTTGAATATGAACAAGGACTTAGATAAGTGATCATCACCCCTCAGCTTCAATGGCCCATGTGAAAGACCGTCTGGGTCATCTGGGCAGACAAGCTTGCTTAACTGTCAATGACTTAGGGAAAAAAAAAAAAAATTATTCCTTCAACAGACAATCTTGAGTGTCGATATGTATCAGCCATAGTTCTAAGTGAGCATGACAGACACACCTTGCCTCTCCATGCAGCGAAAAATTTAGTAGAGGAGACAAATAGAAATGAGCAAACACATAAATAGATAATTAGGTTTTGTGATGGCTATGAAGAAAATTCAAGGATGAGAAAAATAATAGCAGGGATTCCCTGCTTATACAGCACAGTCTGAAGTCTCCCTACCCAGCTGGATGGCTGATACCTGAAAGAATGCAGTTCTCAGGGGAGGGGAGTGACTGAGAAGCCACATGGCCTGGGGGAGGCAGAGACACAGCCACACCACAGCCTCTGCACACTGGGACAAGGGTTTGGCAGAGGCAGCACCAGCAGTTCCAATTAGAGGAATAATCTTTCATAGTCACTTTCTGATTACTACGTGCCGGGCATTGGGTGAAGTCTTACAAAAGAAAATGATTAAGAGACTGTTATAACAGTAGAAGAATGTTCACTTTAAGAGCCTTTCTATGGCCAACTTTCTTTGTCTCTCACACACACACACACACACACACACACACATACACACACACACACACACACACACTAAAAAAAATTAAGGAAACACCATATACTTTAAATACATTTTCATGTTTAAGGAAAACTGTTAGCACAATGTAGAAATTATATATTACTATCCATATGTCCTAGGCATGGAAATTTAGTACTAATTTATGTATTACTGTATAATAGGACTCCTTAAGCATCAAACAGAATGTCAAATACGATTCTCTGAATCATTTCACTTAACTCAAGGCACTTTTTTTGTTTGTTTATATATATATATAACCTATTCATTAAGCTGGAATAGATAAATCATTTTTAAATTTATTATTTAGCATTCTTTCATCATGCAAGTAAGTTGAGATGGAGATGAATAGAAGACAATTAGTATGATATGTTGAATCCTTATATATACACATACATTTAATATATATATATATATATATATATATATATATATATATATATATATTAAATAAGCCAATATAAGTGACAGGGTACAATGCGGTAATTTGTAAGAAGTGGAGAGAAATATTAGGGGAGGAATTTAGTAACACAAAGTAGGCAAAGTGAATTGTTCATTTAGGGCTGTTACTATAAATGCATGGGCATGGCTGATCAATCAGATTGTGTAATTTGTATACAGTGATATTTAGTTGCTGGGGGACTAGGTGAAGAAAATCACTGGTTGTATTTCTCCACAGTTCAAGTGTTGTCAGGTAAATGTGATAAGACAGCTGTATGTGTCGAAAATGTTTGGAATAGGGTGTTTAACAGTATTGCTCCATGGAATGTCAGCTGAGTGAGATGAGAAGATAAACAGAAAAAAAAAGAAAGAAAAAACAGACTATCTACACAAAAGGATATTTGGTTGGTAATGCCTGAAGCAATATATTTACAAGGTTTGAGTTTGCAAAAGGGAGTGAGTTGAAAAGTTAGAAAGGAGGAGGTCCCTGGAGATGAAGTCAGGGAATAAGAATGCACGAAAACATAAGGGTGCCTGCCTATGTCCTATAATTGCTCTCTATGCCCATGGCTTAACAAAAATCCATCAACTTCAGACAACACGGCTTCATCTCTTGGTCACAATCAAAAGGTCCAGAGATAGCATCTGCTATAATTTAGCTTAATTAGTTTATTTCCCAAGATTTTGAGCCCTGGCTCAATCACACTGTTTCTAATGACTTGAAGCAGGAGATGAAAACTTTCGGGTTTCCATTGGGCATTTTTCTTCCCATGTGGAAGATTATCAAAGACAATTTTTTTTAGATACAAAGAATAAAAATACCATCCCCATAGAGAGAAGGAAAATAAAAGAGTCTGTTCCAGTGAATTTTTGTTCTTGGATTTCATATGCTAATATCCTTATAATGAATTGAACTTTTAATTAAACTTGCTTCTAAGAGAGTCTGAACTACTATTTGGATCACTTTCTAAGAGGCACTGAAGTTAAATAAGATTGTGACATGAAAATAAATGAGCAAAACATTCTCTTGACAGCTGTTTCAGTTGCATTTGCTTACTACTTTGTGATGCAGTCTTATTTTGTATATTCGAGGAGAACTCTGTGTCTCCTCTAGGTACAATTTTCGCCTGCAGGTATATGCATGTCTCTTGGAAATAAACGTTAAATCACGTTTGTATCTTATTTGTGAAATATCAATAGCTTAAAATGGTATGATAATATCTTGAAATATGCTCCTATCATGTCAATTCTTTTATAGAAAGGAATCAAAATTGACAGTTGAGTCTGTTGGCTGGTTTGTTCTTTTTGTTAAAAAGGTTCTACTTCTTTTCTTCCATTTATCTGTAATATACTAATAACTCATTTATTGTTGATACTCTAATGACAGAGGGACTAAGAAACAGAAGAAAATAAGTGAGACAACTATAACACATGTATTCTTACAATGACCTAATAAAAGTATCACATATTTCTCTGGTATCTGAAATTATCGTAAAATGCAAAGGAATTAGAGCTGAGGTGGGTAGACAATCTGCTTATAATGAGTTGACCTGTGAAACAAATTGGATATGTGTTAACCCTAAGGCAGAATTCATGTTTAGTTATATATTCAAATAATTACTGTTGAAAGGATTCACACATAAAAGTGCTACATGATATTCTTTTCCCCAAGGCAATAATTTCTTAGTAAACAGAAAAAAGTAACTTTCAAAATAAATTCCCTGTGAGCAATGACAAACAGAATGTATATTCTCAACTATATTAATATAGAGCATATAATTAATGCATAATTATTACTGAATCTATTAATTACTGTGTTTACATATTAAACTTGAGGTCTTGTATGTATTTTTCAAAAGGTTATATGGAAGTCACTCAGAACCTAAAAATTCAAGTCTGTGTAGAAGAATAGAAAATAATCTTGGAAGATACAGTCTTTGAGAAGACAAAGAAAAGTAATACAGTCAAACAAACAACACTGTATAATGTATAGCACCAAAAATATAAAGTTAAGGTCTACTTTTTTACTCAGTGATTTAGCATAGTTTCCTTATGTTTGTAATTAAAAATAATTTTAAATGTTATAACAAATATACTGAATTTCACTGTGGGTGAACAATAATAGTCAGAGAGGCACACTTACTCTTCAAATACATGATAGTCAATTTTCATCTATTGTCAGCTAATAAAAAATAATGTAGTTTTCTTAAAAACAAAAATCAGATCATTTAATTCTACCATAGGAGAAAGTAAGAAAAAAATCAATATTTTGTCAATACTTATGTTTTTCACAAGTACATTTAATCTTCTAAGACAATACAAATACATGTTTTAAAAAGTCAAGTTGAAAAATTCGAGTTATTCAGTTTGTGTGTCATTTTAAAAGTTCGAATATGCATCCAGAAGTAAAATATAAATTGCCTGCATGATCCAAAAGAATGTAAAATTATATCAGTTGAAGATTACAACAGAAATCTCTTAGGAAATAAAACCAATAAAAAATATTCATACTTTATCTTAAGGATACTGTTCAATCATAACTATTTTTCTTCTTTGACTCTATTCATTCTTTGGTATAATGCCTAAACAAAAATTGGATATTTCACTATGCTTAGTAGTTTTAGATAAATACCTGCAGCAAAAATGAACTGATCACATTTCATCCATTAATGAAAATGAGTCACTTGATTAATGGGTTTTCCCAATAATTTCTCAGTATTTTAAACTCTTCTACAAATTAGTAATTTCAATTATAATATGAAATGGCATTAAAAATGAACCAATTTTATAAAAATGAGATCATACAGGTTTAAAATATTTACATTAAAAAATTCCAAAAATAAGCACTGATTGTGTTTTATAAATTTTATAAAGATTTATATATCAACAATGTCCATAATCAGATATGAATGCACATATATGCTTATAATTTGTAGCAATAATTATCACCCCCAAATATGTAATTATCCATATAGTATGACAAATAATAATGTCGTGAATCTGAATCCAAAGAAAATAAGTAATTATGTTTATTTTAATAGGATTATTAAGAATTTATCATTTTGATAAATATCTTTGATTAAGACTCCTAAGTCAGCGTTACTTTTTGCTTTTGAGATATTTGTGACATATAACATTAGTCTCCAGTGTGTAGCATAATGGTTCAATATGTGTAAAATGTGAAATGATCAC
>CM053516.1:5112390-5170632 GCA_028627145.1 Eidolon dupreanum | reverse complement strand
ATTTGGTTAAAATATTATAGATGGAATTTGTTTAAGATCAAGGCATTTATTGCTCACAGTACACACACATGCACATACACATGCACACACAAATGGGCAAACTGTTCTTGTATAGGTCTTTCTTTGGCTTTAAATTTATAAACTTTGTTTTTTTGTTGTTTTTTTTTAAGCTGTTCTCATGAATTTGTAAAGTGATTCTTCATTCTATATTATCACTCTATACATTTCACTTCATGGAACTAAATAATTGCATATCTTTCATCTTTATGCCAACTCTGCAGAACCTTGACTGCATGCGGCATTTACTGTGGTACAGAATCTCTTAAGTTCTTATTGGTCTAAACTATTCTGATCTATTTATAAAATCACTGGTGCCATTAGTGTGATGCTCACATATCCAACACAAACGTATCAGTCACACAGTGTTTGCAAAGCACTGTTCCAGCTATTTTGAAGACAAAGAGCCCAGACATGGGTTCTGACTTCATGGAGCTTTCAACCAGAACATGGAAACATGACCATTGCACACATAATTAAAATACAAGTTAGAACATCACTGGTATCTTAATCACGGTCCAAAGGAACTGCCATGAAAGTACAGTTGAGAGCAAGAAGGTCATTCCTAAACTGGGTTCTTGAAAGAAAGATCAAATTGGGGAAAGTGAAGAAAGGAGGGAAATGGAAACCTGGGTACCCTTACACTGTAAAGGCAGGGACATCAGAATTCTGGAAAGTCGTGGAAAACAGACTAGTTTTGCAATTCGTTTTAGATAGAGTAGGTTGGTCGATGGAGACTACTGACGAATGAAGCTGAAATGTCTGGAAAACGAGTTGTGACTGTGGAGATCCTAATGCAGTAGGAATAATCTCAGATGCTACTTTTCAGGCCACAAGCAGCCCCTCTAGCCCTGTCAGTATTATAGAAAGCTCCCGTGAGATTGTCTTCCAGCAGTGTTCTGGGCACATGGTAGCCCTTGATAAACATTCCTATTTATTTTACTTTCATTGAGTTTTACACTGTATTCAATTTGAAAACTTTCCAGAGCTTACCCAACTTCATCATTTCTTTGTTTCTATCTTCTTTATCTATCCCTTCATCAATAGAGAATAAGGAGATTATAGCATTTTCTGGAAACTTTGACATTAAACGTTTTTAAAAATTACTATTATTCTCTGTGACAGTAATTTAACTCTTTGACTGGTATAGCAGACCAAAGTAGAAAATATTAATTTCAGTCCTATTTAGGCAATGCTAGAATTCAAAATTCGAACCTTAGCAAATAGGTCATAATTAAGCTGGCAGGAGAATAAGGAAATGAACATAAATGTTCGAAATATTTGTGTTTAACTTGTACAGGATATATAAATCTACTTAAAGTCCAATGTTAAAATATTTCATAAGCCAATCATAAGTTTATTGTGTGTAAAATCTTTTCATAATATTATGATATATTAAGAGTTAGGCCATCATAGCCTCTGGGACACTATTATGTAATTTAAAAAACTATCCATTATAAACGATCACTTGTGAAAATTAGGAGTACAGAATGACTGTCTAGTTTAGATTGCATATACTTTAGAAAACATTCTCTGTTAAAACATAGCCCTTCATTTCAAATTTTTCATATTTATGTGCTATGTAATTTTAGAGAATTAAAAACAACGTTAACAATTACTGCACTGCAAACCATCTTCACTCAGTTGCTTTGGCTATAACTGATTGCTCTCCGGGAGAGCACCCACAGAGTCTGCAATGCCCCCTCTTGAGAGCGCCATACTTTCCATTTTCTATTCCATTATTTTCTAGTGTTTGCTTTATTATTGTCTTCCCTCTAATTTCTTCTTTACTTACGCTGTTTTTTAAATTTCAGTTTGTGAAATGGTTATCTGTTATTGTCCATCTGCATTATAAGCATTTAGCACTAAAATTGTTAAGTGCAAATGACCTTTGGTTGTGTGGGTGCAATGATTTTTTTTTTTTTTTTTCAGTTCTGAAGTCCTGTTTATCTGCAAGTCTTTTTTCTCTCAGTTGTTTACTTACCAAATATGTTTTGTACTTTGTTTTCCTAATTATTTTTTGCTGGTTGAATTTGAATTCATTTTTGTTGGTGTCAGAAAAATTAGTACTTTGATATAAATCCAGAACTACAAAATGGTTTTGTTTAGGTTTTCTGAAACATGGCAGATAGCAGAAATTCAATGTGGAGGTGACATTTAAGTTCTGTATAGTCTCCAGACATTTCAGGGATGGAGGGTAGGGCTCAGATGTTAACCGCACTGAGTCAGTGATCTAAGGTTTGTGTTTTTCCATATGATGTTTTACAGGCTAAAGCCTATTGCTAAGATGAATAAATAGCACCTTCCCTACTTAAAACTTTTGTTTGGCATTTTAGACCTGCTGACTTTTTCTATTGTCTCCTGAGCTCAGCTATTTATACAAAAGGCCAATTTATATATGAACCAGCATCTTTATTTATGTATTTCATGTCACAAGTTATTTTTTAGTATCTGCTCTATCATAATTCTAGATATAAAACTTAGACAATCACAACTCTACTACAGCATTCTTATGTTCTATTTAAGAAATCTTCCACCACCCATGTTTTCCTTTAAAAGTATTAGTTTTGCTACTCACATTTAAATCTATCCATGTGTGATAGATTTTTAATTGTAGCATAAAGTAGGAGTCAAGGCACCATTTTTCCAAACTGAAAGTCAATGAGTCTGTAATATTGAAAAGGTCAGGTTTTCTCTACTGAATTGCAATGTCACATTCGTCATAAGTCAGTTTTTCTCCATATTTGAATCTTTTTCTGAACTCTACATTTTATTCTATTGATCAGTTGATCTATTCTATACTAATCATATACTGCTTTAATTACTATGGATTAATGATATTTTAAAATATTGGGTAATTTAAGTCTTCCAGGTTTATTCTTCAAATTGTTTTGATTATTCTTGATGTTTTATATTTCTATATGTATTTTAGAATCAGCTTAACAAAATCTGGAAAATAAACCTTATAGAATCATTAACAATGTTATAATAGTGAATGTTCTAATCCATACTTATACTACATCTTTCCGTTTATATAGGTCTAATTTCATTTATGTCAATATTCTATTGTTTTCAATGCAGAGTTCTCATTTCTTAGAGTTATTCTTAGATGTTTATTTTGATGCTATTGCAAATTGAATTATTTTAAAAATCTTATTTCTATTTGTTGTTGACACAGGAATATAATTGATTTTTGCACAAACACACATATATGATTTTGTATATTGAATCCTATGATCTTTTTAAATTTTTATGTAATTTAGCTTTTCTTCCATTACAAAATCTGGTGTTCAATTAATATTTGTTTAATTAAACCTACAATTTAGTATCACTTAGCTCCCATACTGTACGCAGACATGCTGGAAGATATCCGGGAATCTGAAAACCTGATTGATAGTGGTGATTATCATGGCTAAGATGAGATTTGGGCTCTCATGTTGTAGACTAAGCTTTTGTAGGTATTACTGCTACAGGGCACCAGGAGTTCATTTACTCAGAAAGACAAACAGGGCACGTTATCCCAGAGGTTGTATCAAGCTGCCTGGCAGACATCAGCTTACCCACTCTGTTCTTGCACAGCTGGGCCACGTCTTTGATTTTACCTGCTCCGTGCTCCTAAATGCTCACTTCTGATGAAGTATTAGCAATCAACATCAATTACTTCAACTTGGGTTCAGCCCAGTTTTATAGCAACTAGCAAACACACAAGGACTCCTCATGAAAATAACCCAACATCTCTCACCGGTTCTACTTCGTGGATAGAAGTGAGTTCATTAACATACAAAATAAGCACATTCTTTATTCATTTGTTTATATCCCACACAATTCTTCTTATAATTCACATTTAAAAATAAAAAGTGCTTTATATTTAACAAAAATTAGATTTTTAATTGTGTAAGAAGTATTATCAATTAGAATTGAATAAAAATGTTTGCATTGCCTTAAAAATAACCCTATAAGATATCGAGGACCTCATAATAGATTATAAATCCTTTATTAATGTGGTAAGATGTATAACTAAATGTGAGTCATTGTGATTTTCTGGGAAAAGGGGCAGATATTGTGATGAGTTATATTTGTTTACTGCTTTCAAGTACCCAAGACTCTAAGTTTCCCATAATCGGCTTCACTTTTAACCAGAGAACCTTGTCCAAATATAATTACTTTGAATTTGAAATCACATTAAATATAAGAAGGGGAAATTAATGAAACTAGTTCAAGAACATGGCTACACCTCACCACTTCTCTGTTGATACCTAATTATTTTCTGTGGGTGGAACAAGGACAAATTAAACTCTATCCTTTGTGTGGAGTAAACCTGTAGATTCTTTCTGCACAGAACCAAAATCCAGGTCTTCTATTTAAATGAAAAGATGAAGTTTTAATAATTTAGATGTATTATGATGAAAATATAAAATGCAAAGTCATTTCAGGCAGCTTTTAGTTCATGTTAAAATAACTTTAAATTATAAACTTGCAGAAAAATAGCAGTTTTATTTTTAATACCCTTCACTCAGATGGGCAAAATATATTTTGAAACTTTAATTTAGTCTGTCTTGTCTTTCTCCTAATGTAGTTTTCTAGTTATATATACACATGCACCATAAGCAAAAAGTGTACACTTTCACTCCCTCATCTCTCTCTCTCTCTCTCTCTCTCTCTCTCTCTCTCTCTCTCTCTCTCTCTCTCTCTCTCTCTCTCTCTCTCTCACACACACACACACACACACACACACACACACACACACACACCAATGCTGTTGCTATTTTTACCTTTTATACCTTTTGGAGACTGTTAAGAGATTTAAAAGCCTTGGCTTTCACAATAAGGAGCAAAACACTTTAGAGAAAAGTGATTTTTGTTCTCTAGAAAACTGGACTAATAGTATCAACATGAAAGCCTGAAAGAAGTAATCATAGATCCATAAACATTAAAGAAATGCATGAAGTTACTGTTTTCTTATCAGATAAAATCCATTTTCAAGATGGAAAATGAAGTTTCAGAGAGTAAGAAAGAGAAGGAAGGGAGGAGGAGGGAGAGAGACTGGTGTTTTGTCTTTAAGACTTTCCTTTTGAGCAGTTCTAGGTTCACATCAAAATCAAGAGAACAGTACGGCATGTGTCCTTTACCCCTACACATGCACATCTCCCGATATCTGCATCCCCCACCAGAGTAGCTTATTTGTCACACAGTTCATCAACCTACACTGATACATCATCACCACCCAAAGTTGATAGTTTCTATTAGGGCTCCCTGTTGTACATTCTGTGGGTTTGGACAAGTGTATGATGACATTTACCCAGTAATACAGTATCATACAGAATATCTTCACTGCTCTAAAAATTGCTTGTGCTCCACCTATTCATCCCTCTCACTTCTCCCTCCAACTTGAGGCAATGACTGATCTTTTAACTGTCACCATAGTTTTATCTTTCCCACAATGTCATATAGTTGGAATCATACAGTGTGTAGTCTTTTCAGATTGACTTCTTTCACGTTGTAATATGCATTTGAAATTATAGAGCTCATATCTTGATTTTTTTTTTGAAATTTACTTAGCAGGAAAGGTGACATAAAAAAGGGATAAGAAAGACAATAAAAATAGGCAAAGGGAGAAAGTAAATAAAAATATATAGTTATTAGGTGATACATGTTATGGAGAGAAACACATTAAAAAGGGAGACAACATTCTAGATTGGTTGGGGAACTTAATACAATTTTAAATAGGTTAATGAGTGAAGACTGCTGGGAAGTAAATATTTGAAAAAGATGTAAATCATGTGAGGGAATGGGTCATAAGAACACTTAAGAGCAACTGTTACTGGTGATGGAGGAATGAGTATAAAAATTCAATAGTAAAAAATGCCAAGCTGTTAAACCTCAAGAAAGCCAGTATGAATTGGATGAGTAAAGAGGAAGATTAGTAGGAGAATAAACAGTGGACTCTGTAGACCATTTTAAGGACTGGATTTCATTCTGAATGAGTTTAAGAACTACTGGAAGGCACTGATCAGAGGAATGACGTGATTTCGTGGACATCTTTAAAGGAACAACTGGCTGGTGAACTGAGGATAGGCATGAGGAGGAGGCAGAAGCAAATGGGTGAGTCAGAGGCACAGCTACACTGCAGTCAGAGATCATGCTGACTTGGACCAGGGAGACATCAGGGAGGCATGAGGTTTACAGTCTATGTATATTACAGATATGGGACATGTTAATTCTCAGTGCCATCCTTAGCCCAATAAGTTATTCTCTTTGGAGCAGGGCTAAAAGTCAGGCAACTATATCACCAGGATTCTCCTCTCACGGTGGCATTTTGCAAGATTTTGCCAATAATCACATTCATACAAGATTTAGAAGGCAGAAAAAAACAGAAGCCAGCAACCCTATTTCTCTCCCACGGCATCAGGCGTATTTGTGGGTAACTATCATATACGATATTTACAGGTTCTCCAGGTGAAATCTTGGGTGTCTGTTTTAATGCTGCAGGTAGCTGAGATCATTAGGGTTGGCCTTCCTGCGATTCTTGCATTCACAGATTTCATGACATCTAGCAGCACATTTTTGTCATTGGTGGTGGGGGCATTTTTATGTTTTGTCTCTTTTCTGTGATTTTATTTCCCCAACATCCGCAGAGGGCCAGTAGTTCAATATGCTCTGCATATACAATTAATTACTGCCAGTGAAGACATGAGAGACCACACTGGGCAGTTAGTAGTGCTGGCCACACAGTGAAGAGTGTTTGGATATCGTGCTAAGGCCTCTGAATGTATGTTTAAAGGGTTTATAGATTGCAAGCAAGGGGAAGGGCATGGTCACATTGGCGTCTTATGCCATTAAACCTAGCAGCACGTGGAGAACTGAAGAGGAACAGCAGTTCGAAGGCAACCAAAATAATCTAAGTAAGAAATGAGAATATGGGCTGAGCAGATGCTGGCATTGCCATTTGGTAAGAAGCTCGGAAGATTAGCAAATTTAACATAGCAAATCAGTTTTGTTTTCACACTGTTGAGACGATAAGACATAGAGTGGGGTAGTAATTAATAATGCAGACTCGAATCTGAAAGGGTGGGGGCAAACCTTGCTCAGTCACTTCTTATATCCATCCCTGAGGTGATCTACCTAATCCCCGTTGGCCTCAGTAGGTGCTCTGTAAGTGTGTTGTGAGGATTCAATGAAATGATAAAATGATGCCTGGAAGTTATCTGCACAGTACCGGGAATGTAGTGAGCATGCTACCCATGTTAGCTGTTATAGCGATGGAGATGAGAAGGACCCTGATTTAGATGATGGGAATTCAAGCCAGAAGACAAGAAATGAGATATATGGTTTGAAGATATGAATTTAAACTAGAGGTTTAGAATGCATGCTATGTAATTTTGATTATATTCAGATAAAGAAAGTGATTTTTCAAAAAATTGTATCTATCCATCCATCCACTCACCCATCCAGTCTCTCATTTATCTATCCACCCACTCATCTATATGTCCATTTGTTTCTGTCCATCTGCCCATCTATCTGTCCATTTATCTGTCCATCATCCATCTATCTATCTATCTATCTATCTATCTATCTATCTATCTATCTATCATCTAGATTTCCTGATGGTCTTTAAGGCAACAAGTAGAGGAGTTTCCTTGTACTATAGCCAAGAACACTTGATGCAGCATCAAATCACCATTTTTAGTTATGTGGCTTTGCTTAGCAGCTCAGTAAATTAACTGAACTTCTAAAATGAACTTAATAATAGATCATTTAAAAAATAATAAATATCTACTGAAGTATTATTCTATAATATTTGTGACTGTCATGGTTCTTATGCTGAAAAGAGTAAAATAATGATGTGATCATGTGGGCGTTTAAATTTATTGACCGAGTTTTCAAGATGCCATTTCATACAAAAATTAAAAATATTTATGCAAATTATAAATGTGGATTTAAAATTTATGAAAAAAATTATACATACTGTTTTCTCTTAGTTCTTCCTAAATCTTTGATCACTAAAGTAGCATGGTCAAACAACATAGGAATTGTGAAAGAGTGTTTTTTTAATCATCAGTTTTTGTATGACCTTTTCCAAATTTCCCTAAGGTAGTGTGCTCATCTATTTCTAAATTAAGTGTTCCTATGTTGCATCTTTAATTATGAGTGGAATTTGATTTTTTTTTATTTCTTATAATACCTTCTCTATTTTAATCTACTATATTACACTTTGAGGTGTGTAATGACCCAGAGCTGCTTAGAAATAAAGCTGTATAGTAATTCAGATATAATAATTAGAGATTACAGTAGCTTAGAATAGATTTAGTAGAGTTATGTTGCAAAAATCAAATTATTGGTGTTAACTATGCATACTCAACAGAAAAATAGAAAGTAAAATAAAATGTAGAGTGTGATACAATTAATCTATTTCTTTCATTCAACTTATTTTCATATAAAACCATGTTAAATGTTTTCAGTACAAGAAAGACAGGAGAAAAGTTAGAGCAATAACTACATTGAATAAAAAAAAGCCATTTAATCAGTAATTCAGGTTAAGTAAAGTGAAGGTGATCCTTATGTGCTTTCACAGAATCATTTCATTGTTTAAATAAGAGAACTCATCTCTTTGGAAATCTAGTCATCGTTATTTGGAGGCAGAAGATATCTGGAATATGTTATGTGATCTAAACCACAATGAAGTTTATTGGCTAGGTAACTGCAGGATGAAAAAAAAAAAGATTTCTAAACGTTTATGTGAAACAGTACCATCATAAATTAATGAGTTAGTGGCACACAATTCTTTCTCACCCCCACCTACATTTAGATTAGCACGACTGTCTCAATGTTTATTATTGCATAATAAACGTTTTCATCACCACCACAAATAACACACTGCCACTACAAATAAGTGGTGGATAGAATGTTCCAGAAAAAATATACTTTAAAATAAAAAAAATATATTAAAAGTATTAATGCGATCCAATTTGTTCAGTGAAAATATAAGCTTGATAAGAACCCTCTTCAAGAACGTTTATTAAAGTTCTTCAGAGAAATAGAACCAACAAGATTGTAGTTTGAGCTGCAGTCTGAATTCAATGACAGGCTGCTGGCAGAATTACTTCTTGTGTGGGGATGTCTGTCTGTATTCTATTAAGGCTTTCAATTGACTGGATGAGACTCACTTATATTATGGAGGGTAATCTACTTCAAAGTTTACCAATTTAAATGCTAATCTCATCTAACTAATAGCTTCACAAAAGCATCCAGAATGATGTCTGACTAAATGATTGGGCACTGTGGTCCTGCCAAGTTGACATAAAGCTTGGAAAATTTTCATCATAAGCAAGTGCAATGGAAGTAAAATACTATGCGTTATATAAGCTATGCTCTTTGTGGTGAAGCAAGAGTCACCATTATTCATAGGTGGGAAAATATTTCATCTACTAACCTGTCTGCATTACTTTTTTTTTTTTTTTAAGTATCCCAGAAAAATAAAAATGCTTTGTATTTACTCTCAAGCATCAAATAATCTATTATTATTCAGAAAAAAAAACTAAATGTTTATAAAGCTTATATAAACTCCAGAGTGATAATGCTACACAAATAAATGGTTATATAAAGGTATTTTAAACCTAAAAAAAAGAAAATAAATTGAATATATGAAGTTTAAAAGAAAATGAGAAAAAGAATCAAAGGAAAAACCAAAGCAATAAAGCCTACTAAGTTATACTAAATAGTTGCTATATTGATTGTGCATGACAGAAATTATCAAAATGAAATCAGTGAATCAAAACAAACTTGAACAGATCCAAAAGCATAATTTACCCATATATGGCAACCCTTAACTCCAGTCTGGGTAAATTAAGAGCACTGCATGCAAAATAACAAAGTTCAGATCTGTGAATTAAAGATCAAGACACAAATTCTCAATTCAAATAGAATTTATAAAATAGAACCTAAATCATGAGTATTTATTAAAAGAATAAATCAAATAAATTAATTTGTGGTGTTTTAAGAATTGCATTACGAAAAGCACATTATAGAATATAGTTGTCTTTATCTTCATGTGGAAGATACAACATATGTGTTTTTTGTGGAGAATAAATAAGATCTTACTTGAGAAGAATATTAAGAACATTGAATTCTGGGCAGAAATGTACTTGATTTGAAGGAGTTCTCCCTTAGAAAAATCAATTCGCCCTATTTTATTCTTTGCAGATGATAGGAACATGTAGGTGGGGTAAACAGGTGCAACACAGGGAAATGAAACTACTCCGAATGGTGGATACATGTCATGATATATTTGTTGAAATCTATAGAACATGCAAAGCATAGTGAAACCTTAGGTAAATTATCAACTTTAGTAAATACATCCAAAATGTGACACGGTTTATATTTGTAGTAACACTTCGTATTTAAAATTTATTTTGTGTAATGTTGACATAGAAAGTTTTTGTTGATGTCATCATTTTGTTGTACATCACTTCCACTCATTTGTTTTCAAAGTCTCTCTCTCCTCACTCCTCTCTCTCTCCTCTATCTATGCATCTACTTACCTGTCTCTCCATCTATTATCTATCTATATGTACATTTCTTATTAACAACACTTGGTTTTTAAATTTAATTAATTCAAGATGAAAATATTTGTCTTTTTTCTCTATGGTTTTATTCATATACGTTATGTATAACATTTGATATATACCAAGTATGATATGACATCTTATTTTGAGTTTTCTTGTTAGCCAACCTATACTGCACTTATTTTATCTCCCATTTCTTCTCTTTTCTTGGGTTGATATCTACCATTATATTCTGATTGGGGATTTGGGCTTTCACACATGAAATTTTGGGGGACACAAATCACTGACCCTGTCCCTTACGATAGTTCCACCTACCTTCTTTTTGATGACTAACCACCACCTCCTGGGTATTATTATTTCAGGTCTTCCCATTTCCAGTATGAACAGAGAAGGCAGTTCCACAATAGCATCTTCTAAAGTCAGCCTTGACCCATACAAAGTAAACAACACTGAGCTCCCCCAAATGCCAGGGCCTCCCTTTTACTAGAACATTACTTAGCACTTTGATGAACAAAGTATTTTCTGGGCCCTAATGTGGCACATACTGGGCTAGCTGATTTTCCTGCCCCACATAACATGTCAAGTCAAGCACGTCTACTTCTGTGATGAGAAATCTGACCCCTTCACATCCATCTATTGTTGCCCTCTGCCATTTCTCCTTCCCTTAGTGAGCTGTCATTTTGTCTAGACTTCCAAGATGTAGTCAAGTAGCATATTTGTATTAATTTTTGGAGTCCTCAACAGCAATTTCAATCCTTTCTCATGAGAGTGTTCCAAGAGCGATCAACTCCTCCTTTCCCAGGTCCCTCAGAATTCAGCTCCTTCAGTACACACCAGATATGTTCTGCAGTTTGTGTACAGTTCCTTTTCCCCCCTTAGCAGGCCTGGAATGCCCTAAAACAGACTATAATCTGACTTGCTCCTACCCATTGGTCTAGTATGCAGGAAGGGAGGTGGAGTAGATTTCTGTGGGAGACACATGTTTTCTGGCATAGCAAAAGTATTTCATAGAAATATGGAACAAAATATTTTAAAATGTGTTTTTCAATGTTTAAATATCAAAGGCATTTTAAAGTGACATTTTGGCAGATAAAATGAAAAATATATTCAATTAAAACTTGGAGATTTTTACATCTCTCATTTTATAAATGCATTATAAAAATGTTAATTGGGCTGTTCTACATATTGAAATTGTTCTTTTACTAAAGACCATTAAAGACTATTAATGTCATGGAAGACTGTAACAATAATAGGAGTTAAAGATATTTTATATTTTCCATGTGCAAATTTATCACTTTCTAAATACAGCCAGTGAAGGTACTATACACAGACTACTTACCTTTTGGGAAGAAAAAAAAAGTGTGTGTGTGTATGTGTGTGTATAAACACACACACACACACACACACACACACACACACACTCATAAAAAACATGCCTTTGAATTTATTTTAGAGAGCCAAAAGCTCCACCTTTAATATATCTTAGAGAATATGCCAGGGCTGTCACAGGTGTAAATGTGGAGCTAATTAACAGAAGATATTATGATGAACATGTGGCCAAATGAAAATCTTCTGGAATTAACAAAGAGACACTTCTTAAGAACTTAAGCTCATTTTAACCTTTTCACTTTAAAACCAATTTACCAGATAAAATCCTTTATGTTTTGGCCTGGCAGTATAAGTAGTATTCTCTGCTTCCTGTCTTTGTCTTTTTTTTTAAATCTCTTAATATCAATCAGTAAGGGATCACGATCCTCTCCTAGTCCTCAAATATAAGCTTTATTCCTCTTCTTCCTTTCCTTTCCACCTCTTGAAAGTTGGCTGCATGCTCTTCTCCGCTTTCATGGGACTAGGTATTTATCAATTCACCTTATTTGCTGCAACTACTTCTCTGTTTCTCTCCCCCAGAATATGAATTATATTAGGCAAGAAGTTATGTCTCTATTTCCATAACCTAAGACATTCCTGATACACAGAAGGTAAGGTATATTTAGGTTTGTTTTTTTTTTTAATCAAGTATATATTTGATTTCAAACTATAGATAAATATTTCTTTATTTCTGTAAATAGGGTAGATAGATTTGGGAGAAAGTATTGAGGGGATCATATCTGACCCGTCAAATCCACTCTCCATCCCTCTCCACCTTGTTCTTTGTCCTTGGAGGCTGACCTACTTGAGTTTCTGTGACCTTTCTCTTCCAACTGGAGCTGGCCCGTCAGGGGTATTGGCTGGAAATTCAAGGCAAGGAAAGGAGAGTGGTCACTGAATTCACTTTCCTGGCTTCATTTTGGAGGTTATCTGGGATTTGTGTCCTTCACTAAAGGTCACTGACCTCTTCTAAGTGGTAAATCTATTTGACACTCTCTATTTCTCTTTCCTTATACTTTAAGGCCTAGAGGGTGTTGACAGCTCTATTACACTGTCCTTTGGTTCTTACATCAAATAAATCTTTCTTGGATGCCCTGTTTTAAGCATGCCATCTGTTGTCCACCGGGATAAAGACAGAACAAAAAAATTCTAACAAAATATGCTAACTATAACAAGAACATAAGAGAGCAGCAACATTAAAAATAATCCACAAACATTTACTAAAAACCTACTGCTAACATAATAACTAATGATGAGAAACCTTAAGTTTTTTTCTAAGATCAGTAAGAAGGCAAGGATCTCCTCTCATCAGTCTTTTCAACATCATACTGAAAGTCTTAACAATTGTAGTAAGATAAGTAAAAGGTTAACAAATTGGAAAGAAAAACAAATCAAGTTGCCTTGTTCACTGATTAAATGATCATCTATGTAGCAAAACCAAAGTAACTACTAAAAAACTTCATAGAACTAAGAAGCAATTATATAGCAAGACTGCAAGAGATAAAGTTAATATACAAAAGACAGTTGTTTTTCCATATACCAGCAATGAACAAGTAGAATATGAATTAAAAAATATATTACCATTTACATTAGAAACTAAAAAATGAGTATTTAGGTATAAAGCTATTAAAATATACACAAAATTTATAAAAAGCAAACTACAAAACTGATAAATAATATCAGGGAATAAATTAAGACACAGTCAATGTTCATGGATATGAAGACTCACTATTGTCAAGAAGCCAGCTGTTCCCAGTTTGACCTATAGATCCAATATAATGTCAATTAAAATCCCAAAACGTTATTTTGTGGATATCAAGGAATTGATTCCAAATTTATATTTTGAAGCAAAAAACAAAACAAAACAAAATAACAGAATAGCTGACCCAATATTTAAGGAGATGTAGAACAAAAAAGTCAGAAGACTGACACTATTCAACTTCAAGACTTACTACAAAGCTAAAACAGAGACAATGTGATATATGGGGGAAGAACAGATAATTAGATCAATGAAAGTGAATAGAATCCAAAAACAGACCACATAGATATATTCAACTGGTCTTTGACAAATGAGAAAAGGCAAAGGAATGGAACAAAAAATAGTCTTTTCAAAAAATGATGCTAAAAACAACTGAACATCCACATGTGACTCTAGACACAAAGCTCATATCTTTCACAAATATTAACTAAAAATGGACCACAGAATATAAAACACAAAACTATGAAGCTTCCAAATAAGCTATGCATGCCTTTAAGAAAGATTAATACTAACAAGGAAGATCATTTTTTTCCAACCCGCTGACCTCAGTTCAGAATCTCAGGTGGTGGAGGCCCGTCCCAGCAGCTCAGGGAACACAGCGGAACCCACCACAGACAGGACACCCCTCTGTCACAGGCACAGTCACGCACACTCACACTCACTCACGCACATGGGGACAGTGTGGACATGCTAGCTCACCTCATGTGCACATCTCTGGGATGTGGGAGGAACTGAGGAATCTGGAGAAACCCCCCAGGCATGGCAAGAACACGCACACTCCACACAGACAGTGGCTCCACACAGAAATCAAACTCTTTTATTCATCAATGTTATAACAAAATGGCATTTTTCGAGGACCTGCTGCATAGTTGAGGTATGTGTGTGTGTGTGTGTGTGTGTGTGTGTGTGTGCGCGCGCGCGCGCGCATAGCTGCATATCAATTAAACACTTGTAATTAGAATAATATGTAAATGAAACTGGACATCTTGATAAGATGGTATATACCACATTCTAATTTATTTTCTTCAATGCTAAAACAAGACTTTTAATACCTTAAGGAAGTTTAATTAATGTCTGTGTCTGACAATATAATCATGATGTTTGTTAGACTAGATGATAACACAGGCAAGGTATTCTAGTGAATGAATTTTGTGATGTCACAGATTTTACATAAAAAATTTTCTTATGATAGTTGTTGAGTAGGTGAATGAAAAACTAATGTACCCCTTAAAATCAAGAAATGGAGACATAAGTAAAATAAACAGTACATTGAATTTTTTTAAAGCTTAGCATGTCTCTTACACTTTTAGCTACTATAAGTCTATTTAATGCATGTATTTAAAATAAGATGAGGTGGTACCTATGATTTTAATACATATACTTTACGTTTTGCCATTGTCACCAAAAGACAACTTAGAAAATAAAATTGAAATATGTATACCAATTTTTTAATTTTGATTTTAGAATGTTTTTCATAGAGAATAATTAAATATAACAATCCTTTTGAAGCTGTTGAGATTTCATATTATTTTGATTAACTATCCCAATCAAATGAAATAAAGAATTTTGATTTAAAAATTCAAAAGCAACATTCTTCTTCTAATAATTTTAACCAGCGCAATAACAACTTTTTCCATTCAATTGAAAATAATGCAAAACAAAGGAAAAAAGAAACCCTGCCAAGTTTCAATTGGCTTTACACTAAGAACACAGATAAGATTGCCTACTCAAATGAAATATTTTTCTTTGTGCAGATTACATTTCAATGCATCAATGCATCTCTGGATAAGATAGTTCATTTTGTGTTTCTGCCACTGCTATGGTTAATGCACATTTCTCAACTTCGTTAATAACCACCCCAAACAAAACATTCACCTTTAAAACACATTACAGAGATAATCCTGATTATTCCCCTGGCGACAGCAATTCTAAAAGTGTTAAAATCAATTTAAAGGATCACAATTCATAGAAACACATATCTGGTCATTCAACCTTTCATCTGTAACAGTCATTATTTCTTACCATGATTTCTGGAGGTCACTGACTCGGTGTGTCAAACTCCAAGATTCTCTCACTGTGTGAATTTCGGCGGGTTGTCTAATCTTTCTGTTTACTCTTCTCTAAAATGAGGAAAAATATAATCTCAGTTTTTTGTGAGTTTTAAATGAGCCAATACATGTAGCATACTGAGAATGTTGTCAGACATGTAATAAAACTTTAATAACTACTATTATTTTGTTAGTAAAGATTTTTTTTGCCAACTCCGTACCTACTCCCAAATTGCCTGATTTATATTCTTTTCAATATTATGTTTATATATACTTAAAACCAAATATTTATTATTTTCGCATGTGATCTTGGCTCTCTGTGGATTCTAATTCTGAAAATTTGTCCTAGGGACAACCGCAATTCAGAGTTCATGTATAAGGGTGCATGCTGTGTGTATCTCTGGGGATTGGCTGGCAATGGATACGTCATCTATGGTTTTAAAGAAACAACAGTATAAAGCAGATTTGGACTAATACTTTGACAGTGAATCTTGAAACTGTTCCAAGTTTTTCAAGAAGCTTAAAAAAAAAAGTCCAAGATTACTCATATTACTTTTTACTTATTCAAGAATAATCTAAAATATTTAGGTTGGGGTAGAGAGGAACTTATAAGAGAGATTCAGCTGTGGGAAGACACATGGATAAACTTGTATAAATAATTAGTAATGTATAAAAAATCCAAAGATTCTTTTTAAAATTCCATATATACAGATGTATATTTTAAAATACTTGCATACATATTCAGTCGGCCCTTCATATTCATGATTTTCTCATCCATGAATTAAACCAAACTTGGATTAAAAATATTTGAAGAAAAGTTACATTGCTGTTGAAATGTACTAAGTAGTTTGACACATGGTACTTTCATCTGTACTGAACCTGAACAGACTTTTTCATTATTCCCTAAGCAATACAGTTTAACCACTATTTACATAGCACTTACAACACATTAAGTATTTTAAGTAATCTAGAGATGATTTGAAGTATACAAGAGAATGTGCATAGGTTATATGCAAACACTATGGCATTTTACACAACACTTTTGAGCATCTATGGATTTTGATGTCCATGGGAACCCTGGAACCAACCCCCGAGGACACTGTTGAATGACTGTGTCCTCAGACAAAACTAAGACTGAAACTGAGTATGTGGAAATGCGTTGTTTATTAGTTTTCTAAATAAAACTGGGAAGATTCTTGGAATAAAGATACTCTTAGAAATCAGATTGAGGAATGGTTTCATAACTCCTCACTTGAACCATGAGTAGTATTCATTGTTATTGAAATATTAAACTATCTTTCCTCTCTTGCAGCTCCCTTCTCCCCAGTAATTTCCTACAAATCTAGTTGTCTGAAATTCGCAACATGCCAAACGCTGGCTGCCCAACCCCACCGCAGGCCTGTGCTGGCTTTCCATTCCCTGCTCCGTGGCCTGGAAGCTGTTACCGGGGAGTAAATTAATATTTTCATACTCATCTTTCTTATTTCCTTTATTTTATAGATTACAGTTCCAAACAGTCCTGTTTCACAACGTATATAACATTTTCATATTATTTTTCCATTTTTTCCAGTTTTAAAAGTGTGAGGTCAATCTGATTATGGCTACCCCATTACATTCAGAAGTGAAAGGATGGAATTCTTGTTTTTTGATAACAAACAGATATAGCTGGGTACTAATGTTTTAGTTAATCTAAGAATAATCTCCTTTAATAATTAATTTGTATAGTCTATGCAGAATTATTATGGCTAATGAATATTATATAGATATTTTGTAACTTTTAGTTTCATTTATCATGATTTTTGTTTCTTTTATGAATTCTCTCTCACTTTTTTGTACTATTTTCTTTTTAATTTTGGGGGAGTGCTCTTAAAACTTGGCCATGAGTAAATGCTTTAGCAAAGTCTAAAGTTAACATGTATGTATGTACATACATGTATATATATATATATACATATTCATATATGTATGTGTGTGTTTGTGTGTGTTTCTGTGTGTGTGTGTCTGTATGATTCTCATGTGGTAAAACCAAAGATCTCTTTGAGGCTGCCTTTTTATTTTTATTTAGGGTACTCTGTCCAATTTTCTTTTAAATTTTAAAACCCAATAGCCTTTCAGATATTTTAACATACTTACCACCATTTGCTAATGAGTATGTCTTGCTTCCCAGACCTTCCTTCTAAGATTAATTTTCTCCCATAAAAATTTCTCCATTAGTATTTCTCTCTGTAAATTTTTATTATTGAAAAATTCCAGCTATTTATTGGATATTTAATTTTATTCATTTTTTCTCATGTTTTCCATTGTTATTTTTCTGTGCTCATTATGGAATATTTTATATAAATTTATCTTTCATTTCATTAATTTCTTCAGATTTCTATCATCATTTGACTTTGTTTCCTCTCCTATCACTATTTCTTATACTTCTAATAATATTTTTGACAAATTTCCCTAGTCTACGTTCATATTATCCTGTTCATTTACATTTTTAATCTCTCCCTTATTTAAATTTTTTTTAGATATCTCAGATTGTTCTAGTACTTTAACTAGAGTTGGTAATTAATACAATAACTGACACTTATTTCATGTTGTATCCTCAGTGTTTCCAGCTCTCAAAGATTTCTCCTTTCTTAATACCTTGGCTGTTTTCTAAGATTGTGTTTTGTGTGTTGCTGTTATATATGCTTTGGCTATTTGTATGTGATAAAAAAAGAGGAGGACCCATTTTATATTACTCTGCCATAATTCTTACAAGTTCTTTCATTTTTCTCTCTTTTCCTCATTTTTTTCTACTAGATTACCTCTCACATCTTTAAATATAATTTAGAGCATATTTATCTTGAATGCTATAATTTTTAAGTATAATTTTGAAAGTTAGCTTTAAAATAAATAAAATATTGAAATAATAACAGGTAATATTTGCATACTACCACTATATACTAGATTGAAATGCTGTGCTAAAATGGTTTATTCGTATGATGGGGGTTATGCACTGACCCCAAATCAACAAACATTCCCTAATTTATATGATGGCAGATTAAAATTTTATCTAATAGAACACAAAGCAAGTAAAAATTCATAATTTTTAACTGCAGAAGAGTTCATCCTTGAAGAACTGGAATATATTGTAAAGTTTAGTTTAGAAATTAGATAACCAAAAGTTGAGAAATGATACTTAAATATGGAGAAACAGTGTCCTCATGTGTGTAATAGGTTGTTTCTTCATGTGTGTGATTGCTTGGGTTAGGGTCAGTGAGGAAAGAAAGATGAAAGCATAAGAAAGAGATATGGAGTGCATTTTTATATACCCTATTTTCACTTATTTTCTTTTGGAATTAGAACTCGCTGAATTAGCTTTAAAATTTATAGAGAAAAAACACTAGTAGAAGAGCAAATAAACAGAAAAAACATTTAAAATATAAGAAAATAAGATGTTACTTTAAAATAATACAGTTAAAGTATCCCACGTAATTTAAGTATTTTACATTTTTTGTAGTCTTGAAGTTCTATAAGTAAACCAAACATTCACATTCCTCTGTCCTTGTAATTTAGAGAAGCTTGTCTCCTAGTATTCACCTAATGCCCTCTGAGACTCTCATGACCTTAGATAGGTTTGGTGAGTTCTGAGAGTACCTAGTTCAGGGTGGTAACTTTTTCCTTCTGTTTTAGTTCAGCTACCATCCTCATAGTTTCCCAGCTTCCTCCCATTTTTTAGTTGGAAATTAATTTGTCAACTTTTTTTTTTAATGATCTATTTCCTCAAGTCCCATCTCCCATGTATGGTTAAAATACAGTCATCTGTATTAGATGATTAATCTTAAAAAAATGCAATTTTAATCAGGTGAGCATATTGAGATTATGAATGAAAATAATAAAAAATGAGTTCAGGTAGCCACTTGAGATTGAAACATGGGGATTAATTTTGACTCCACGGATATAAGACAAATGTGTCTGCTCCAGTCTATCCCTGCAAAAATGCTGCTCAAACTCTTTTGTCAGAAAGGAGGCATTAAAAGAATTGGTAACCCTTTAAAATAATTGTGCGATTAATCACTTCTGAAATCACTGTTGAAATCCCAAAGAACTAGTTATGACATGCACATTAATATCAAATGAGTTCATCATGATTAATATTGTGACAATAAACACCAGAAAAAAATTAATAATAATCAGCTATTATTTTAAAGCCCTCCTACATAGTTCAAATATTTCACCTGGAAATCTGAGCATGTTTAAGTTACATACTACCTAGAATTTTCCTTAACTGTGTTTTTATTCAACTTAATTTAGTTTAATACTTTTAAAATACTTTTATTTCATTAACATTTAATACTAGAGAAGATTGTTTCTTCTCATTTTCACTCAATGAGACGTCATTAAGGCACTGGAATGATTTTTAATCACCTGGGACTCATGCTAAAGACAAACTGAGGCTTACTGAAATGTTTAAGAGTTTATGAAAAAAAAACAACTAGAATCAGGCAGCATCCAACCTAGCAGACATAAAAGAACTCTGGGAAGCTGGAAAAACTGACATTTATAGGCAGAAGGGAATGAGAACAAGGAAGTAATACTGTTCAAAAAAGCGAGTTATTTGAAAGTTACTTTCCTTTACGGGATGGCAGGGGTCTACTGGGCAGATTACCCAACTAGTGCTGATGAGGTGGTTTGTGAGGTGCAACGTAGCACAACAAGCAACTTCATTTGGTGGCTGTAGTCTTGTTTCCAATAACAGACATATTTACTAAGTCTTGAATTCTAATTTTGCAGTCTTTTTTTTTTTTCTTAACAGTTTGACAGTCTTATCTTACTGCGTTCAAGTTTCTGTTTTATAGATAAGGACTCTGCTGTCAGACCCATGTTGTTATTTCACTAGATTTCATTTTCTTCCAGTGACTTTCAGCCCTTTCTGTAGAACAGCCCATGGCCGATGTACACCAATAGGCCTGTTTTCATGAACTGTTTCTAAGTCATAAACTCATTTTTTAATCCTAAATCAATAAACACATTTTGTTGTTGTTGTTGTTGTTGAGGGAGAGAGTCTAGTGTGTAGGTTAAATCTCAACTTTAACCTTTAAATTTTTTTCTTTCTGTACATGGGAGAAGAAACAGGCTGCTATTAGGTGATCGATTCATACTAAAGCAAATTCCTGCTATTATCAATACATAGACTCTCCACCCAGAAAAGACCTAGCCTGGAAACAGACTTCTCATAAAATTAGCTACTATACAGTCTTCTTACTTGTTATAATTTGGCAAACGAGAGTCAAAGCCATGCGAAAAGAAAAAGTTACATGAAAGATAAAGATAAAACTCATACAAAAACACATACACAGACTCTGATCTTGGGGATGAAAACATATTACAAGAACTTAGTAAAATTTTAATTAATATTCTCATGGTTTTTAAGAGAACCTTTCTCCATAAATTAAGAATGTGACACTATTTATTTATTTAGAGGAAACATTTGGAGAAAAAGAAAGCAGGCATTGAGAAGAAAAGTATGTTGCTAAAGTAATATAAAGTTAATTTTGGCTCTATAGTTCCTGGTTTTAAATAAACACAAGCCATTACAAAAAAAAAAAAAAAATTAGTAAACAATGGGCTAGAAGAAATAGTATATAAATAAAATGGCTCATCTCAGACACTAGCTTGCCTACTGTTTCCTTATATATAATATTAAATTTGAAATAAATTTCTCTTCTTAATATACAGAACTGTAATTTTATGTTGTAGTACTAAAATCACCTCACTTTTTCCTTTAGTCGACTTGAAATTTGAATTTAGAGCATAATTCCAATTTTTATTAATATGATATGATTTACTAATGCAGTGAAATTCTGTGCTGCGTGAATGAGGTCTTAAAAATGTCAAATTATAATCAGAGTTGACAGGGAGAACTGAAACTGCAAAATTCTTTAATCACAAAGCATTGTTAATTTATCTTCTGCCTCAGGACCAAATTTATTTTTCCATGCAAACTTTTAAATTGCTAAGACTGTAAATGGACTGAGTAACAAGGAGATAATACTGCATTTTTTATAGTATTAGACTCTCTATTAAAACAGTTATTGCCAGAACAACAAGAAATGCCAGGTTGGCTTTTATTATTAGAAATAACTTATAGTTAAAATAGAAATAATTATGATAACTAAAAGTTATGAGTACTTCCTGTTATGGAGTGTGCTCAAATTTCTAAGGAACATACTTATTGGTTGATATTATTATCCCCATTTTACAGATGAAGATATTCAGGCTCAAAGAAGAAAAGCAACTTGCTCAAAGCATGCATAAAAAATAAGTATTCAAAAATATTAACTATTATTAGTCTTCATTATTTAACTCTGTAAATTTAAAATAAGATGTTCAAACGTGTTATTGTATCTATGATCTACAATCAGTGTTATCATCGAACTAAGTATGGTTTAATAACTGTAATAACTATTAAAATTGTGGCTTTTGATATGAATAAATGCATGGAAGAAAGTGAATCGATATGTTTAAAGAAAACAAATTTCATTTGTGAGTTTCAATCACATGCAGATAATTAGAAAAATCTTACTTTGGGAATATGAAACAATCGAGCTAAAGAATTTTAAAAAAATCAGGATCTAGCTTGCTTTATGCTATATATTTTTTTCCAATGACCATAAAGCTCTGCAGAAATTGAAATATGAGAATGTAAGGCAATCACTGGGACCTAAATATTCTCTAAGAGAACAATAATTGTTAATAACTTAGCATTTTACATTTTTTTGTGTAAATTATAAAACAATTGTTATATATTTGTAATTAATACTGAAAATTTAAAGTATTTTGTGTCATTATATTTTAATTTTATATGCAAAACTCAGCACTTTTAACAAATGTTGGTTGAGAAAAATAATCACTGAGATTAATATAATTGTCATTGACAATTAGTTTTGATTAATATTGGTTGAATTTGGTTACTGCTAATTTCTTAATAAACGGAGCTAAACCATCATTGCTAAGACAAATCCATACAGATGCTCTGTGCACATAATATTGAATCTCAAGCAGAGCAATTTCAAGGAATGGCAAAGCTACTATTTGTCCTCATTCCATCATGAAAATATTTCAACAAAAACATTTTTTCCTCTTTAGACAGTTTAACTGTTATTTTTTTAAATGCCAAATTAATTGTGCTTGATATTTGTATCTAAAACTCCTGCTAAACAGCCTTCGAATAGATATGTCATCAAATTCAGGTTATAACCCAAAGCTTGTAACAAAACATTCTGTATAGATGAAAACCTCTTTTTACCTGCTTATAATTATTGGTCAGGAATTTCTACTAGTAATTGCATTTTCCTTAATGAATATATACTTTCTTAATTTCATATTCTGAAATGCTATTTTAAAATTTTTATTTTATAACTTACTAGAGAACTTAAAATTATGTTTTATATTGTGCCTGTGGTCTTTGGTAGATTGAAATACACCTTAGAATCAATAATGTTTTTTTTTTTTTTGAAACAACCTCTGTCACACGAATAAATGTGAATTATAAAAGTTGTTAGAATGGAAAGCTCATTAAAGATCTTCTCATTTTAGGTGTCATTAACGTTGCAATGGAGGTATAACAGTGTTAGAAATCGATCTAGGCAAAGTCATTATTCTTCAAATACAGGGCTTTCTAGAAATATTTATGACCATAATAACTACATTGTTTTCAAAATAATGAATTTTATAGGTTAGGAAAACATCATTTAGAAATATTTAAATGTAGCTGTAAAAACATTTAGCTATTACAGTAGACATCTAATAAGACATAGAGTTTACTTGAAGATCTGTCTTACCAGAACATACTTGGTTGGCATACAAAAAACAAGTAATTGTAGTAGAAGTTTTCTTTCTACTTAATCAAAATGATTGAGTTCATTAGACCATCAATTTTATCAATAAACTTTGTATGGTTATTGTAGCATGTCTATCCTTCATAGATAATTACTATGTTACAGCTACCTCTCTTGCTAGCAATTAAGTTTATTAATATAGTAAGATATCTCATTAAAAATAAGAATATGAACACAACAGAGTTACATCATTCTTCCCAAAACAGAAGTGATAAATCAAAATGAATCATTATTAAGCTAAGAAAAGCAGAAATTCAATGCCAGAACAAGCTAATAAAAAAGACTGTGAATAAAGTATGCGTGATAAATTATAAATATCTACAGAAAGTAAAAGATAATTAAATAGGTTTAATGAAGGCAAAAAAAATTAATATATGTTAGAAATGTCTGAATACGTATAGGAATGGTCTTAAGACATATCTCAAATCATAATTTTCAAATTCCTTTCTAAATTTCTTATTGAGTTTTCAGAGCTATAATATTTCTTGCTTTCCTTTTAAAATGTTTGTAAAATGTTAATGGGAAAATTAAAATGTTTGTAAAATGTTAATGGGAAAAATTTAATTAGATATAAAATTTGAAATTGGTTAACCACATTACAGAGGGAATGCTGAGTAGATTTCAATACATGCCACTCTGATCATCAAGAACAGCTATTCAAATGGAAATCACATACACATACAGATTTAAAAAAATATATATGAAAAGTGTGTCCAGTTCAAGCCATGACTGTAATTTCTGGTTATTTTATGATCTCAAACTTCTTACTCAGAAAAATATTCTTTCAGATAACATATCATTAATATAATAATAATTAGCATGACACTATGATCTAAGATATTTGTAACTACCATGAAATAAATGAGTATATCAATAAACTGTGAAACAGATAGGATTGTGACCGTTTTCCTTTAACATAATTTAGAATTTGAACTAATACTACTATACATATTTAATGGATATCATAAATCCAATGCATTAGAGGCAGTTAGATTTTAAACTAGTTAGAAGCAATCTCCAATGTAACATTACCACGATTTTATTCTTTTATTTGGCTCCATCACTGACAAAGACATTTAAGAACTAAAATTTTTATAATACCTTAATGCTGATGTGGAAATATCACTAGAATTATCTGAGCTACAAAAAAAAAACAAAAAACAAAAAACAAAACAAAAAAAAAACTTTGATACTAAGATTTAAAAAGTCAAAAGGCATTTTGAAAGAACCAGGTTACTCTTTGTTAAGCTTGTGTAGGTAACAATTAAGGATGAAAAAACCATTGCTTATTTTGCATTTAATTGCAATTACCTAATTTTAATAGACATGAATTTCAATTTCATTTTTTTGTGATATTTGTACTAGTTATCTATGACTGCCTTACAAAGTACTCCAAAATCTAGTGACTTAAAACAACAAAATTGATTATTTCAGTTTCTGAGAGCCGGGAATCTGGGCAAGGATTAGCTGAGGGCCTCCGTTCAAAATTCCTCATACACTGAAATCAAGGTGCAGACCAGGACTGGGCCTCATCTGAAGGCTAACTGGGGAATGACGTGCTTCCAAGCTCACTCTCATTGTAGTTGGTGGGATTTAATTCACTAAGTGTTGTTGGGCTCAGGGCTTTTACCTCCTAATTGGGTCTTGGCTGTTGGCCACCCTCAGTCCCCGCCATGATGGCTTCTCTACAGAGAAACTCACAAAGTGGCAACTGGCTTTATCAGAGCAAATCCACGAAGAGAGCCAGAGATACAGGGTGCATGCAAGATAGAAGTCAGTCTTTTATCATCTAATTTCAAAGGTGGCATCCTATCATGTTGGTAATATTCTGTTCATTAGAAGTAAGTCTCTAGGTCCAGGGCACACTTGGCAGGAGATTACACAAGGGCCATAGTGTCAGGAAGCAGGAGAAAGGACCACTGGGAGCTATTTTAGAAAGCTGGCCATCGCAAGACTAAAAAAAAAAAAGTTCTTAAAATTAATTTAAACATATTTATTTTGCCGGTTTCTTTTCCCACTCACTTATTACTCGTTCATGGTAGAACCTTTCAATGTTTCTATATTTATATCCTTTCAATATTTTTATTAAGATTTCCTGAACTATAGATTTAATTTCAATATTGTGACCTTTACTGAGTGAGTTATTTGCAATAGTGGGCTGGTAAATGCTTAACAATGAATTCTCTGAAAGTAATGTATGAGTTTATTATATTTTTGTGCAGATATAAAAAATATATAGGACACAATTTACAAATAATAATAAAAATACAATTTCTTCTTGTGATTCCATATAGCCAATTGATTTTCACAGAATGCTTTTATTGATTTTTGTTCACCTTGTGTATCTGTAGCAAACTTATGTTTGCAATTTCACCATGATTTGACAAAATCAAACAGCAAATAAACACAAAGAGGTTGCTCATATTACTGATAAATGAGTATACTTTTGACATGAATATTAGTTAATAATTTTGCTTATTTAGCAAGTAAGTAAAATAAAAACATATTTTTGGGAAATTCATTCCTAGTCATTGATATGAATGGGTTCTTTGCTGGATCAGAGGATACTGTTTGGTTACTGAAAGAATGATTTCTCACTTGTGCATGCTGTGTACATGAGCACATGTATGTAATACTAGTCATAATGTAATGACTACAGATGTGGCAGCTTTTTAAGTTTAATCTGCATTAACATTTTCCCATCACTTTCTTAAGTCTAGGAAATCAACAAAACAGTGAATCAAGTTCTTATTGCCAGTGGTTATCAAATTCCATGGTATAAATATTCTCATCTTGGCTGATGTCTATCTGCCAACATGCTGTAACTTAATACAGAGCCGGAAAAAAGTGTGCAGCACCATACTAATGCTCAGTATTTCACCAGACAAAATAAACAAACAACGTCAAGAACAGAGCATAATCAACACAGAGAATATATGAGAAACTGAGTTTTAACTATTTATCACCTTTGCTTTTTATTTTTTTATTTTTTAATTTTTTATTGATGTACAATTGACATATAATATTCTATTAGTTTTCACATTATAGTGATGTGTTACTTATCTAAATTATGAAATGATCCCCACAATAAGACTAGTTACTATGTTATCATGCAAAATTATTACAATAATATTGACTCTATTCCCTATGCTATACATTTCAACCCATGATTTATAACTGAACACACACATATATGTGTGTGTGTATGTGTGTATATATGTGTACGTGTGTGTGTGTGTGTGTGTGTGTGTGTGTGTGTGTGTGTGTGTGTATAGAGAGAGAGACAGAGAGAGAGAAAGATAGAGACAGAGACAGAGGGTGGGGCGGGGCTGTGTGATAAAGTTGGCAGACAGATTATTCCTCCTGAAGTACAGTGTGGAGCCAGGCTCAAAAGAGACTGACGTAGCAGCAGTACCTCATGCAAGGAAGTATAATCTTTTACATCATTTCAGTTTCAAATACTTGGGCCAAACACTTTCTTCAATGGATAGAAATGAGCTCAACAAATATTCATGAAATTTAATATTCCTTCCCTAACACAAAATAATCTTACCATGGCAAAATAAGCATCTGTTTCGATATTGCGATGGCAATATATCTATATCTTGAAATATGCTGTCTACGTAATTCACAATATACGGCTCTAGTAAATCAGCTTTAATTCCAAATTTATTTGAAATTCACTTCAACTTGTCAATGCTAAAATATTCTGTAAGCATCAAATAAAAATAACTAAAATTTACATCTTATCATTTTCCATGTAGTAGAGTAAAACTCATGTTTAGTACTCTTTATGAAGAGAGACATGAGCAATTTCAGCAAAGCCGTATTTTGGAGCCTATCTGTAAAGATTAGGGCCTCATTAAAACTTGTTTTTAACAATTCCTAATACATTTTCTTCTATTCAATATTGAAACATCAGGTTTTCTAAAAGAAGTGTTAATTTGTATATAGGGCAGACTAACTTGGCAAGAGGTGGTATGCTTAACACAGCATTAATTCTCATTACAAAGTTATAGTATTAGTCACCAAAAATCAATGAACTAAAATGTAAGATCACTAAAAATTCATTCCTAATCTTAGGGAAGTTGAAGGGTATTGAAGCTCACGTTTACTTTCAGTGAAGAACAATATTATGAGATGATCAGGATAGCATATTTAAGGTATAAATTATGTCACAAATAAGGAAAAGATCGCCGAAAGCACATTTCAAGGTGAGTTTTTGGTACCCATGGTGACAATCCATAATCTAAAATCAGGGAATGCCTCCTCGCCACCCATTCTGGAGGCACGGAGTATAGGCAGTGGCTTACATCTCAGCTTCCTTAATTCACTGGCTTTGGGAAAGTACTTAACTAGTAAGAGCTTCAACTTCCTTACCTGTAGTATGGAGATAATTCTATGACTTAATTTAAGGGGTCGACATCAAGGTTAAATAAAGTAGTAAGTGTAAAGCACTTAGAAAAATGCTTAACATTACTGAACAAAGTCAATGTTTCTTATTACATTATTTGCTGTTATGTAAGACAATATAATTACTTTTTCATTTTATTTAAGATCTAAACTGGAACAAAAAGCAAACTCAACTTTAAAATATAATCCCATTTATTTGCAACAAACATCAGGATTTGGTGTCAATTCCTTCTAAAATCAGATTGTACAAAATGATAAGGAGATTCTATAAATTTCATATATTAGCATCAATACCTTTAGGTGACTATCAAACTGCAAAAAGTTTATGCTGCAAAATAAGTGCTATACATACAATGGAAATGAGCTCAAGAAATATTCGTGAAATTTAATATCCCTTTCCTAAAGCAAATTAATCCTACCATAATAAAATAAGCAAATTTGGTGACATTTCCCTTCAGTCTAAAGAACATTCGATATGTTTTGTAGTCTAGATCATTATGTGATGAATTCTCTTATGAAGTTTAATGCTTTATATTCAAAATTATAACAAATTTAGAAGAGGCAAACAGATAAAAGTAGTGCATTAAATGTCTGAGGTTATACTGAAGCTATATAAAAATCCATTGAACTTATAAGGCTTAGATGCAATGTTTGATAAAAAAAATAAAAGTCTTGATTTGAAATGATTTATCTCCCATTTCTTCATTGGATTCACCTTAAGTGTCTTGCCACAGGTATTTTTCAATTGGCATGCATTAGAAAGAGCCACCAAGTTCAATATCCTTTAGACTCTCATCCCATCCTTGCTGTACAGAGATTTACCAACAATAAGATAGTGAGGAAAATTACATGGCAACATTAAGTGCCTTGCGACTGTAGCTGCTGCAAAGTGGGTATGAGATCATGAAGTATGTTATAAAACTATTTCCTGAAAACTGTATTTTTTATTTCAGCATGTTTTACTCTGTATCCAATCAAGCAATCAAATATTTATTCAATATATCTAATCAAATATCCAATTAATCAAAATCTATTCAAGTGATCAAAGTGATTGTTTTTTTTTTTTCTTATTATTGTTGTCATTGTCCCTTCTTTTTTTCAACTTCTTTATTGACAGGAAGATCCCTAATTTACTTTGTACAGAGAATTACATTTTCAGAAAGGGTCTATTTAGCAAATATAGGTACCTTGTTCTTTGAACTATAGATTAGTCCTTGGCTCTTATTTCTTATTTTTGAGATATAAATAAAACTAAAAATTTTATCATGAAATAAGACTATTAAAATTAATTTATGAAACAAGGTCCATTTGCCAATAAAAATACTCTGCTGAGCGAGAAAAAGAGAACACTCTACATAGCACAATCAGGATGTCAGTATTAACTAAATAAAAGTTTTATATTTATGCCCTTACATTTAAAGATTCCCCAAGTTAATGCTGAGTTTTGCAAACTCCAATGAATTACCAATAACTTGCACTACAATTTCAGTTGTGTTTATTTTTAGAGGGTAAGTTAATTAATACCTAACTGTATTTCAGTATTTTCACTTAAGTCTTTTTGTTAGGATTTACCTGTTAGTAAATACCCAATTTAACACAAAAGAGAACTTTGAATCTTTTTTTATCATTATTTACAGGAATCACTTCATATTGAATATAACCATCTTTTAATTAATTTGTTTACAAATCTATAATTTAGTATTTAGGGATGTTTTCAATTTGCACAAGTGCAATCTGAATGAGATAATTATATAAGATCTTTGTTTCATTTTCCCTGTTTAATGATGGACACCAATAATGTTTTTCTGTTTCAAACATTTTCACATTAGTAATATTTCTCTAGGACTATGGATCAACTAGCTGCTATTACCTTCTAAAATACAGAACCACAAGAGCCATTTGATTCAAGGGTCTACTAACGTTTAATGAAAATGAAGTACCAATTTCATTCGCAGAGCTCACAAAATTATTTTCAAAGGTAAATTGCTTGGTAAACTTTAATATTTCACAATAAATATTTTTCTCAATTTCTAAAACTAGATACCAACTTAAAATGTTGAATTTGAAGCCTAAGAGTGTCAGGGAATCCTTTGAAAAAAGCAATAATGTTATTGGATCAATAACAAAGAAATACATTTGTCTTTAGCAGTATATTTAAAAATCTATTAATGTATGGATTTCTAGATGTATACATCTACCTATGGAGGTCTCTGCATATCTATTTGTCTGCTTGTCTGTTCATCTATCTAGTTGCTACGTTCTCACCGAAGGCTCCAGGACCCAAGCACAGAGAGGGCACCACTGCTGTTACACAGTTACTCAGCTCTGAGGCCAGCCGTTCATTTGCTCAGCCTCAACCATTCTGTCTGAGTTTAGAACCAGTTCTTATAAAGAAACTATTAGTAAATGTATATCAAAACCAATCCTTATTTAGCAATTTTAGCAACTTAACCCCTCTCTCAAAACAAATAATCCCGTATTTTACAGTTTTAAAGCTATTAACACATGTGCTCACTATGTGCTATACTACATTTTCGTTCAGGCACACAAGTATTAAGGAGGAATAAAACAGACTATGTGTCCATAAGGGTTTTAGTGAAAAATGTCATAAAGTGACTCTTACTACAGAATTTTTTTCTAGATTTTTCCAGAAATGGGGACAAGGATAAAATTTCATGGGGTCTCAATGAAAGGGATCAGCATTAATTATTTTCCAGTGATTGATTCTGAGCTTGACAATGAAAAAGATAAAAGACCATACGCACATGCATGCACATACCCACACGATGCACGAGTACTAACATAGCATTTATGTAACTGCTGGTACTACTGAACACATTTGGCATATTACAACAGATTCCTGTAATCATTCAGGTGTCGTCTATGACCAGTCAAATTATAATTATCAATTTCATAATTTATGCAAATTATGTCATTTTAATTTTAAAAAGTCAAACTCTTTGAGGGTTTTTCTTAATAATGATAAAGCAATTTATCAGAAAGTAATGTTTTAGTCATCCAATGAACTAAATTCAGTCAAGGCTGTCAATCCTAAAACATCAAACTCCAGTGACTTTGGCAATTCTGCTTTTGAATTCAGTGGTGTGGAAACAGGTTTAAGTAAAATATTTACGATTTTATGGCATACTCTACATTTTTCAGCATGAGAAAAACACTAACACATTTTATCTCTGCTCATTATTAAGAAATGTTCTCTGTATCATCTAATATTCATGTTCTCTACAAATGCAAGCACTGTACACTGATATTTTAAATAACATTATCTTGCCTTAAAATATCTTATATATCTTCCATGCATCTTAATCATCTAATCAATGGTTGGAAAATCTGAATGTGAATAAGCATCACTGGATCCTTTCAGAGAGCTGCATTTAATTGGCTGGCCCAAGACCTTTGAATTTAAATCTAGAATCCTCAGAGATCGATGTCTAAGCAATCTCTCAGTATGAAAGCAGCTTCAAATACTGGTCATAGTTTCAATATTAGAAAACTTGCACTTAACTGATTTGCATGATTGCTTTGTTTTTCCTGAGTATTTTCTTTCTCCAACTTGGTTCAGTTTATTACATTGTGCTTCTTTTCCTAAGTTTGTTTTTCCTCAAAAATAACAAAGATGGTGTTGGGAGAAAACTTTTTGTTAACAAAATAAGGCACTATAACTACAAATAGGTTTTGAACTTAATTCTATATTACATGTTTCACATCATATCTCTTGGTAGTAACGACAGACCATTTCACATACAGGTGGCAGAGCAAGTATGAGGGCCATTGAACACAGCTAATTTTGCTAATGCATCACAATTACTGAAACACCTGTGCTAAATAACCTTGTCCTATTTCCATGAAAATGAACAGTGCTCAATAACTCTCAAAATATCTCATTTCATGCTGATTCAGATTTTCACAACCATTTTTCGTGACATTCCTTCCACAACAGTACATAGTGTATTTTTGAAAGCCAAATTCAGTTTGTTCCCATTCTTATGTTTCAGGAACTTCCTCTTTCATTTTCTTTTTATAAGACAGCAGTGTGTCTTGTAGTTATCGTCACAGATATTCTATAGTGTTTTGTCTGCAGAGGGCAAAAGGATATAAGTTGTTTTAAAAAGCCATTCCAAACATCATTGCTAGGCTGATTTAAGGGGTGCATACTGTTAAATTGCACATACAGACTATCAGTGACAGAGAATGACTTGAATCACAACTTCCTGTTTAATGCTCCAAAAGTTACCCATACCTGATGATGTGTTAAATAACCATAGCTTGTAAATAGGAGTTAGCAATTAGGGTTTCATTTACCTTTTCACCAGGGTGGCGGTGTGCATTTGTCCTTCTAGATTCTTTAACTATTTAGTGGTAAAAACAACACAAAAGAAAACCAAAGCCTCTAATCTCTAAGTGTTTTTTATATAAAACCAAAACTACCAGGTGGCACTTAATATTAAGAAATTACTTAAGAACTGTTAAAGTGTAAAGTGAGAATTATACATATTAAATATGCATAATATATTTTGAGACAGTTTCATGGTGATTAATTCTGATAAAATATTCAGTTGATAATATTTATTTAAGAGCAGTGCTGACAATTATATTTAAGAGCATGGTAGTGTTCAATATCAAATTCAAAAGATGAAGCATATGAAATTATCTGCATCACTCTGCATAACAGATGTGAAAAGCTTCGGCAGTAAGTATATGATCTGGGTACCTGGCTCAGGAGCTGATCAAACGTGTTTGTTAACCAGCTGTCTGACAGAATGAATGTATGCTGGGAGTGAACCCCTTTAAGAGGTGAAGAAAATTGTTTTCCATATGAGTGCATCAAATCTTCATTTTGTTTTCCAAGTGTAAACAACTTTTTCAATTTGGTAAAGTAAAATATAGTGTTTGCTTAAATTTTATATTTATCTTATATTCTGGTGCAAATGTTTGCTTGGCAATGAAATATAATTGACTGCACCTTGCCATTATAAAATATTAGTTAACTATTCTAGGATTTAAAACTAGAGTATTAAACAAAATTGAAAAACTATATTGCTATAAGGTAGTATGGAATGCATCCATATCATTTTTTTAAGGCATATGAAGAGTCATCATCAATCTATATCATTTTAATTAATTATTTAAAAAGCATATGCAATGGTCACCATCCATAAATTGAGAATTTATGGCAAGTTTACCTATACATGTTATTGCATGTAAATCTATGAAGTTCCACAATACTAAAATAAGGGAGTAACGTTTGGATTTAACATATATTTTATATACAGGTAAAATGCAACACAAGATTGCATTGTTTACACATTCTTCTAACTATAAACGTGAAATATATTTTTGTAATTAAGGAAATCTAAATTTGTACGAGTGAATTAAATTAATTAAAATTCTCTATTTATACACATATCAGTGTATCATACCTTTTTTAAAAATAACACTGACTTTCTAGATGGGAAATATTTTGCTAAATTCCTACTCATCCACACAAACACAGACACGCAGGCCTGTGATAGAGGGAGCGAATGAATGAAGTTTTCCTTTGTTGGAGACTGAAATAAGACAGACATAAAATCATTGAGACTAACATGGTAGACATACATAACTACAGGACTTTACAAATAATCATGGTAGGAAGAAACATGCTACTTTTCAGGGCTCAAAAAAGGAAGAAATGGTGACTGAAATGTCATTCTTCAAACATGCTAAAAACAAAACAACTGAATCTCACCAAAAACATACCAAGTGCGGTTTTATCCTAAAAGGAAAATTCTCAAATGATGCTCTTATAATTAAACTTGCAAATATTTAAGAAATGAGTCACTGGTGTATGCTTCTTCCTCGATAGATTGCAAACACTTGATTGGACATTCAGGGTCCATGTCAAAATCCTTCTTTCTTCCCTAAAGTTCTGCTCTTCCAGGTAGAGTTAGACACTGATTCAGGGCTGCACTTAGAGGCCTAACTGGCTACCAAGTGTGCCCTCCTCTGCCAGTTTGCCACCTGGAGCATTCAAATACACAGGAACCCATGGCTTTCTATAATGTCTGCTTGCTGCAGGGGAGGAGATGGCTTTTGAAGCTATTTGGGGTCTAAAGGTTACCTGAGGGACAAAAATAAGGCAGTCAGCCTCATTCAAAACCAATCAATTAATTAATCTATCAAAAAATCTATCAAAAAAACTCATCCACACTAGCCTTTTCCATTCTTTTTTCAATCTTTAAGATTCCTAGCACAGATTATCTGTGCCTTTCCTAAGCACAGTGAGACAAAATATTCCATTTCATTTATTCAGTGCAAAAAAATTGAGTTTAACCTGCTACTGGCAAGACGTCAAAAAATAAGCAAATGTTGACTGAATTTTTTCTTTACACTGTTGATAAAAATAACATAATGGTGTCAGACAGTTGTGCTATCTACCTGCCACTCTTTCTTTTCTGTCATTCATTTTGAAAAGGTATATTTCAAATGCAACTTTACAATAATGATTCCCCTTGTATGTGCTGTTAAGCATATTTATAATGAAAGTCAAAAGTTAGGGCTTTTTATATTGATCTTGAAAAAAAGTAAGGATCATTGCTTATTTATCTTTCTAAACACAACAATTCTCAGCTGCTCAATTTTGACACATTCTTTTTGAATATACACTTCATCAATTTCCATGAAAAGGGACTATTAAAATGTTATGCATATGGAATATTATTGCTCAGAGAAAGAATTCTGAAACAAAAGAGAAATACCCAAACAATGTCAGGCTTTTTTTTCCTTTTAGTAAAAGTACATAATCATGATATGCCATTTAACTAACAGTCTGCTTAAATATTACCAGGTAGGGTTGATGAGGGTATAAACCCATGTAAAGCATTTGTTTACAATAGCATCACAATGTTAACACTTAAATTGGAATGATTTTCATAAGCAAAGCATTTTCTGATAAAGATGGTATAGTTTTGTGTATGATCTCAACCTCCCCATATGTTTTGCCCAGTCTTCTCTAACTCAGTAAATGTCAAGTCCATCCTTCCAGTAGATCAGGCCTAAGGCATATGGGTCATTCTTAATATTCTTAAATTTCTCATATCTACATTGTCTCTTTCAGTAAATCCTAAGTAAATATTTGATCATATATCACTACCAATATTTAACATTACCATCCTGGACCTGGCCTTATTACATCTCCTCCCTGGATTATCGTCATTTTATGATAGATATCTTAGCTTCTGTTCCAGTCTTGATCTGTCTACAATCAAGATGGCAGCCACAGTGATCACTTTTATGTGTCAGAAACTTATTAGTCACATTGTAGATGTATAACTTTTGTGCACAATAAATAGGAATAAAAAATGAGTAAATCATATGAAACTCTATATCATATTAGAATTAAAAGGCAGTGATGGCATATAGTAAGAACTAGGCTTAAAGTGTGAAGTTATACTAGTTTTACATGCCAAATACACTACATATAGGCAAAGTCATGCTAAGAAAGCTAGATATCCACTTTGGGCCTCAGTGTCTTCTTCAGTTAAATTTACTTTAAAAATAAATGTTTAATAGGAATGCCAAAGTCAAGTGAGTTAATATTTAAGAATTTATCTTGTACACTGTATAGACTCATTGGTTTTATGTGTGTGTGTGTGCGCGCGCGCATTTTCACTTTCCTTTATTTTTTTCTACTTTAAGTGCATCATAAAATCTGTTAGATATTGGATAGTGAGAACTTTGATAATGATTCTCTGAACTTCTAATGCTAGTGTGATATTTAATAGTGTTATTCTCAATACAGGTTGGCGCTGAGAAGTGATGAATTTTGATCTTGGACGCTGATCAGGAAGTGACTCCCGCTGTCAAAGCTAGAGGCAGAAATAAAGTACTAGAAATAGAGAACACAGGTAGATTGGAGCCTTCAGGTTAGAACAAGAAGAATTTGCAGCATCGTGGAGAAATTCTTATTAACATATAAAGCAGGCAGCCGGTGTTTTGCAGAAATTACTGGAAGAAAGCAAAGCCTCTTGTAGAATCTCTTGATAAAGATTTATTTCTTCATGTGATTTATTCTTTAATGTGAACTTTGACAAATTCATAAGAAAAGACTAATGAGTTCCTGAAATTAGCCAGGGTTCTAAATCAAGAGGTAGGTATTCCAGAAAGATGCTTTCAGACTTCAAGAGAGTGGCTAGCACACCCCCAGAACAAGAAATGTGACAAGGCTGAAAATCGGCTATTACTTCAGCTACAGGAAGTGAAAGTTTGCTTGTTTCTAAATAATTTTTTCATGTGTAAACTTTTTATGCTTGTTTTTTTTTTTTTTTTATGCGTATTTTCTATGCAGGTGTAGGTATAACTTCCTTTTGTGATTCTTATCTGTATGTTTGAAAATGAATTGCAACTGTCTTTATCATTAGCAAATGTGGCAATGACAGCACTAACCAATGTCCTATTTCTGAAGTCTTAA
This sequence comes from Eidolon dupreanum, assembly GCA_028627145.1. Taxonomy (NCBI): domain Eukaryota; kingdom Metazoa; phylum Chordata; class Mammalia; order Chiroptera; family Pteropodidae; genus Eidolon; species Eidolon dupreanum. The sequence goes on along the minus strand of CM053516.1, from coordinate 5,134,084 downwards.
AATGAAGGGGCTTAGTACTGATCAGAAAAAAAAACATTAGCATACACAGCATTCCACAGTCCATTTTCTCATTCTGCTGCCTGCAAACTTCATTTGATAGATCCATTTCACTCTCATTTCAAATTATTTCTATAGAATGCTTAAATACTCCCCCCTGCTGTTCCTAAAATACTTGGAGAATCACTGGTTCTACATACTCAAATATTCTTTTGAAGTTATTAGTTTACTTATATGTTGTATGTACAGTTATTTATTACAATAATTCAATTCCATTTTTTTAACCGAGCTCCATCATGCTGTTATTGGCAAATATGATAAAGGTAAATCACACTAAGTAAGAAATTCAATTATTTTTCATCTAAAGGGTTAGTTTCAGGTTTGCAGAGATCTTGGGATTATAAAATCTGTGGAGGTCTTCAATAACAAAAATAGGAAATCTGCTCACTAATTATCATTATTAGAATTACTATTTTAATTGTCTGAAATAACTGTATTTTCTTTCCTACATTTTTCAACTGCAGTCTTTTGCCTCTTCATGTAAGTCAAACCTTGTAAATTCATTTCCGGTAGAAAGAATGCAAAGATGATTTGTTCTTTTTTTTCTAGCATGACTAACTAAATTTCTAAAACCTTTATTTGGTATCGACAGCTTAGTTTAGAAAAATTTCCTCCGGATTTATGAGTTCTTATCAGTGCCACTACACGGAACGTCCCTTAGTAGTTTCTTGTTCAGACTGTCCTTCCTGTCATGGGACTTACCTTCTGAGTGTTCCAGCCTGAGACATCCCTGGACACAGACACTGATGACAATGTTACAAATCGATTTAATATAGGACTCAACAATATTTTCTTCCTAACGCACACATAAACTGTTGAATGTTCTGTGAGTGATATCAAGAACAAAAGGTTCATACTCGCTAAAATATTCATGAAAGGGGAAAAAGTTTGTTTTTGCATACTGATAGCCAGATTTGCTATCAGGCTTCAGGGCTATTTGATGCATAAAGCTTTTTCTTTAATTTTCTACTATTTACCAATTTTACCAATGTTGACAGCACTGAGAGATGAATTCTGAAAATTTAATTACCCGTGTTCATAATAAATTCATACTTGGTGTGTGTTTGTTCATGTATTAAATATTTATGCAACAGGTGGTATTTTCCAGGTAATTTTTAAGATGATCAAAAAGGTATCTCTTGACCAAAATAATAAGTTAAATATGACACTCATACTACTATGCTGCATATCCTAAGTTGACCAAATGCATTATGAAGAGATGATGGCATATTAAAACAGAATTCTTATTCATGAATGATTACTTATACATTGCCTTTTCATATAAGAGGTTTCTGCAGTGGTATACAGATGAGTACTAATATATTTTAAGTGATTTTTTCCTTGTAAATAAAATTTACTGAGGTGCAAATTATATACAAAAAAATTATCCTGACTTTAGGTTCTAGCCCTGACACATAAGAGCTTGGTAGGTGTCACTTGGGTTCTTATAGCAACAAAAAACTCAACAAAATGAACATTAGTGGCTTGTCTTGTACCCACCAGATAACTGAGAGGCAAACCACCACCCTGAAATCTGGAGAGCCAGGTGAAACTTAGAGTCACAGCCCAGTCTGGCTTTTCTGGAGCAGAAGCTCCTGCAGTGACAAGTGTTGCAAACAAAAACGAAACTTTGAGGAAAACTTGGAGGCTGTGGGAACTAGCTTAGGGGAAGTCTTTGGGAAGTTGCAATGGTTTCACGGGTTCCACCTCTAGTAACCTTACCAGGTTCTCATGGTTCAGATTCAAGAAAAACCTCCTTGGGGGCGGGGGAGTTTTTAGATAAAACATCAGAATAAGACCCATGAAAGAAATCATAGGTAATCTCAACTTCATTAAAATGAAAAACTGCTCTGCAAACACAGTGAATGAAAAAGACAAGCCCCACAGTGGGAGATATTTGTGAAACACATATCTGATAAAGAATCTGAATCCAACATATACAAAGAATATTTACAACCTGCATTAAGTAAACAACCCAGGTAAAATTAGGCAAAAGATCTGAATGGATAGATACTTTATCAAACCAGATGTGAATCTGGCAAATAAACAGGGAATAAAAATGACAGAACCATTTGGAAGTTTCATGCAAAGCTACAATCCATACAACCCATCAATCCTGGTTCTAACTATTACCTGATATTTGTATAAATATATAGGTTTACATATAGACATATTTATATGTGTGTGTATACATGAGGTAGAGACCATACTCTGGTAGCCATAATCGTACCCGGTTCTCAGATACTGGCTTCAAATACCATTCAACTACAAATGGTAACTAGGGAAAAATGGAAAAATGGTTGATTATAGTACTGAGGCAGGAAATATACCAGATGAGCCTGGAACCTCTTACAGTTACAGCAAGTAAAAAAGTGCTCAAAAAAATGTGATGGAGGCATGTCTAAGGGATGCAAGAATGATCTGAAAAGCTCCCAGGGTGCTAGACAAAGCTGGAACAACTTTGTCAACAAAATAAAGTAGTATCAGTGCATAACTCCAACTTTAAACAACATGTCTATGATTTGATGATGATACAAATAAAATATCCAATAAATAAATGGAGTAAAAGAACAAATCTCACATGCAGAAAAATTTCAAATATTTTTTTGTAGATGCTCCACCCTCAAGTTGGTGGAACAAAACTCCTTACTGCTTGAGTGTGAATGCTCTTGGGGATTTCCTGACAAAGAATACCAAGTGTCGGGAGAGATGCAAGAATAACTTCACAGTGCAGAAATTCAGCAAACACTACCTCGGCCAGGTAATCAACAGTCATAAGTCATATTGCTTGCAGGTATGTGCCTCTGATATGATATAATGAAAATGGAACTTTACTTCTATGCTTTTCTTGACAAATACTCCCCAAAGTTTGCCAGTTCCATCATGTGAAAAAGATCACACACAGGCCAATTCAGAGATTTTTTACAGAATACGGCAGTTGCCCTGTTATCCCTAGGGGATATATTCCAAGACTGTTCAACAATCTTAAACTCAAGAAGTAATGTTATTTAAAACTTTTAAAATAACAATAACTATTTTAAAAAAACTATGATCTTTGGTTGAAATACGTTATTCTGAAATAATTCTGTAGATCTGACCAACTGAAGGAGTCATGTCTATTTTCGTTGATGTTAATATGATGCCTTATATTTTATATTATTGAGTTTGCTTTTTTCTTTTAATTTTGAAAATTCCCCATTCAACGAACAACCTCAAATACATACAAATATAAAAAGATCACCAGTGGCTAAGGAATACAAAGACACCTATTTTTAAGCAATAAAATCTTATATTCATCTCAGTTAATACGCTGCAACCCTTGTTTCCTGTGCTATGCTTATCTAACACTACCTTTTGACCAGAATTACTGGAAAGCTCTTTATTTACAGCTTGCCTTGAAAATCATTTGAAAGCTTCTGCTATTAAAGATATTCCACAAATAAGTTAGTTGAAGCAATTTGGAAAAAAAGTGAGTGGAAACTAGCAGTTTTAGGATTTTTAAATTAAAACAAAATAGCTCTTCTAGCCCATAAATAAATTATTATGTGGATACAGAGTATGCATTCATCAACTGAAAATTATCTGTTCTCAAGAATATGTGACCAGATAATTATGTAGCATAATACTTGCTGTTATTCAGATTTAAGGAAAAACTCCTGATTAGCCATATGTTTACAGGGAGTCATAGCTATTAAAACATCACAATCACACGTAAATGCATTGTTTGAGGAATGTAGTTACGAAAAAGAATTTAATCCTAGAAAACAAAAATACTCAAAAATGTTTTCTTTTATTGAAATTTTTAAAACTAGGGTCTAGTTTCCAAAATATTTAGAAATCATGAAAAGAGAATTTTACCCCTTGTGCTGTGTTCAGTTATAAATAATTACACTGGGCTCTCCTGGATAATCTCCCTTCTCAAGATGCTTAAATACATTAGAGAAGTCCCTTTTGCCAGGCATGGTAACACATTCACAGGTTTGCAGATTAGGACAGGAGCATCTTTGAGTGGTGGCTATCCTTTCTACCACATATGGTGTATTAATGATGTAAACATTATGACACACATCTTTATTTTCCTCAATGAAAATATTTAATAAATGCTACTCTGCATGGGCTAAAGAAATAAGTCTCTAGTGTCTGAATGGACAGAACATCCTTCCCTGCAGTCTATGTGTGTAAAAGAGAAGAACACCCACTGGCCTTCCAACCAAACATTACTGGGATCATTGTCCTCGGAGCAGAAGTGAGTAAGAGGAGAGTCCTTCCTGAACTACAAACCGTGGCACCAAACCTAGATTGAACACTGGATCTCATTGTATTTTCAGTCTCTCCCAGAAATATCATCTTAATCAATCAGTCTGGAATTTTCTGGACAACAGACAGGTAATCTGTCACTTGGTCCCTCCCCCATAGAAAAAAGAGGCAAACTTGACTAAAAAATAAATAAATCACCCTTCTTGTTCTTTCCCATCAAAGAAGAAATGTACTGGCCCAAAATATCCTTTGTTTTATCTGTTAAGAGCTTCTTTGCTCCATTTTGTACAACCTCTTAAAAACCTTCCATTTTGTACAACTCCTGGGAGGGACTTTCCAGATCCTAGGTGGGATGCTGCCAGATTTGTCAACAAATTCCTTAAAAAAGCCAATTAAACTTTAAATTTGCTGAGTTGAATTTTGTTTTTTAATAATATAAATTTAAGAAGCAAACACGTAGGCCACTGAAGTTTTCTCCTTTGTCATCAGAGCACTACTGGATCTAAACTGGCCAAAGTGAATGTCTAATATCACTGTTACTTGACATTGTTCTGGAAGTTGGGAACAATGCGATAAGAGTAGTAGTGAGAGAAATGAAGTACAAATGTAAAAATAGGGAAGGCAATTTTTTCATTAATTGCAAAAATATGTAGTAAAAATTAAATAGAAGTAAGAAAAATGAAGATATTTTAGAAACAATTAAGGAATGTGGCTACATAGAAAATTAGGAAATTTTTGAAAAACCATGAGAAATTGTTTCTCTTGTTGGCTAAGGCCCATTAGTCACATCTTTCAGGGAGTAGGGAAAGGGTAGAAAACACCATGAACCACTTATCACAGAGATATTCTTCCTAATAGTAAAATGGTTGATAATTACACTTCTACAAAATGCCCATATAATCTATGAGCACATTTTCCAGGATTTTACGTTTGCTTTACCATATCCCAGAAAAGCTTCAGCTAAAATCTCTAACATTTTGCTTATCGATATTTACCATTGCCAATAAAGAACACTGGTAAAATTGAATACTGAACCACATCAAATAAAGTGATATAAGACTGAGTTGCAATACTGCCAATCATCTCTATTCCAAGTAGGATAGATCAACCACTTTGTGATGGATAAATCTTCCATGCTATTCCCTACCAAAAGTGGAAAGCACAGAACTGCTTGGAGGCAGGAAAGGAAAGGGGAAGGGGAAGGAAAAGGAGGGAGGGAGGGAGGGAGGGAGGGAGGGAGGGAAAGAGAGAGAGAGAGAGAGAGAGAGAGAGAGAGGGGGAAGGAAGGAAGGAAGGAAGGAAGGAAGGAAGGAAGGAAGGAAGGAAGGAAGGAAGGAAAAGAAAAAAGAAAAGAAAAGAAAAAAGAAAAGAAAAGAGGAAGAAAGAAAGGGAAGAAGGAAAGAGAAGAAGGAAAGGAAAGGAAAGGAAGGAAGAAAGAGACACATCATCCTACCTGCGAACACAGATTTTGGACAATGTATGAGATGTTCATGTAAACATCTTTAATGAACATGTTAGGTAGTCAGGTAACCATGAGTGATGGGAATGGAGGCTCAGCTCTGTAACCATAGAAACAACAATACTGATGGCCCAATCCAAAAGACTGCCACTAGGACTTCCCAGAAAAAACTCGTTTTTCAAACAACAATACTCCTACATCCTGGAGTACAATAAAATAAATGATGACAGTACAGCAACCAGTTTAGGTGAGCCACAAACACTTGCACAGTAAGTACACCTCAGCTTCACTATACTATCAGTATAATGTTATCATAATTATAACACATTGAATTCTGGGAGGGCACTTGTGCACTTAACAATAGGTAATGTAACAGCCAACTATCAATCAAAATGACCTCACACATCGATCAGCTATCACCACCCTAATAACCTCCCATCACCCAGACGCCCAGGTATAAGGCAGACCTCCCCACCTCTACGAGGCTACAGCCCTCTGCACTATAGCCCATTTCTCTCTGGAAATGTGCATCGATAAATCTTACTTTTCCTAAACTTTGCTGATCAGTAGTTCTTTACTCAGTTGAAGGACCCAGACCTCCCAACACCACCAGAGTGATGACAGATTTAGATTGTCCCCAAGGGTAACAAACAGGACAGAAATAGGAAACTTTCCTTCCATTTTCAGTCAAAATGAAAGCCCAAATTACCAAACACAAGGGTTCAGATTTATATGCTCATCAATTAAATATCTAATCAATTAAAAATTGATTCAACGGTTCGCCCTATGTCAGGAACACACATTTTGTTTTCATTCCCTGTATCAACAGGGAGTTGGAACCATGCGTTATTTGTCCAATGGCAATTCTAAGGATTAGCGTTGGATAGCACTGTAATCCAATCTGGCATTTTGACTAAGCCTGAGTGTCTATACCATCACTTTTCAATACGTTTTCCCAATGCTGAAAATGTCCTTTACCTATGCTATGCAATATGCTAACCACTACTCACATGTGGCTCCTGAGAACATGAAATGTGACTAGTGTGACTGAGCAACTGAATTTTTAATTTTATTTCACTGTGATTAATTTCAATTTAAATGTAAGCAGCCACACGTGGTTAGCGGCTACTGTACTGAATAACATATATCTTGGCTAAAAGCACTGGTATTTATGTAGCACCAACAATTCATTGAAGGTTCCCAGTCATTCTCAGGTTTTTTAACCAATGTCAAAGCATGGGCTCTGCCACTTTCTCTCTCTAAACTTTTGAGTTGTCCCTAATTTTTTATTCTAAAACATGTCCTACCGTGGAACAGTGTGCAAAAACATCACATACAGCTAACACTAAACATACAACAATTTAAAAGTTTTCCTTTAAGTCTTTGCTATGATTCGATACATAATGTTGTTTTTAGTATAACCTCTATATCTTGATTTTTATTATCTGTAACATACTAATAACACTAAGAAGACCTCCTTCATGAAATTCTGAATTAGCCAACTGAAGTAACACATCATATCATATCATGCTCTGCAAAGCATGAAGTCAGATAATGAGGTGGTAAAGAGCATGAGTTGGAGGTCAAACTAGTTCGGGCCCAATGACAGCTCTGCCATTTAATAATTGCATTACACAGAACACACCATTTAACCACTCTAAATCTCAGATTTGTCATCTGTAAAATGTCGGTAACAATGCCTAACTTCAAAGATGTTTGTGTAGCTTAAGTAAAACAACGCTGATAAAGCCCTGGGCACTGAGTGTAAAGCAGACGGCTAAAGGTAAAGGCTCCAAAGAGCAGCTGTGTTAGTGTGATCACTACCGTTACGCAAACATTATAAATACAAATTCTTTCTCCAAAGATTTTTTTAAGTGCTTATTTCCAAGTTAAAAGACACATCCACAAGCTCATGAATTAAAGACAATTTGAGTACGCGTTCTTTTAATTATGAACAACTACGAAACACAACAGTGACTGGGTGTTAGCACTGGATGACTTCCAGCTGCACTGAGGCATTCTCGCCCTACTGTGTGCAGCACTCTGCAGGTTCAGAGCCCCCAGGCTCAAAGAGTCAAGAGTATAGTCTGATGATCCTAGAAATTATGATTCATGACCTGACACCACCCTCATTCTTGCAGCCTGTTTTTGGTCCAAATGTGATATGGCAAAGGTCCTAAATAAGTTAACATTTGTGAACACTTTAATGACAATTAACTAAGTGGCTAAGTTACTTGGAATTTTTTGGATTGCAGTGAACAGACACATCCTCAGATAACTTTAATTTTTTGAGTTTTTCTAAGGAATAAAAAAATTTCTCACTTGAATTGGTTTTAATCGCTATTTAGCCGGACATAAAATCCTGGTGTTTTTCAGAAACTTGAAGGTTATTGAAAAAAACAAAACAAAAACAAATAAAAACATTATCTTTAGCAAACCTCCAGACACACGACTGTAGTTGCCTCCCTTCATTCCACAATTAAGTTGACTCGGCCCTCTGTCCCTTCAAAGTTCTTATACTTCTATTTAGTGGACTCCACTGATTCATGGCTTCAGCTAAATTTCTTCTTTCCACTCCTTCGTTGCTGTAGCATCTACTTCCTTCTCTATTTTTTTGAGATTTAAACTCCTTTAAGATCTGTTTTTCTGTTTGTTTGTTTTGTTTTGTTTTGTTTTTGCTCTCTACTACAGAGTCCCTTTATAATCAAATCTATTCAAGACACTGACTAGGCCACTAGTTTACAAGCTGACATTCAAATACATATGCATATATTATCTTTTCCTATAACAGTCTCCCTATATATTATATATAGGTAATATAACATATAATACATATTGCATAAATATATAACATGACATATATAACATACAATATATAGCATAATATATAATGTTTAAGAGGAAATTAAGATTGTATTCTATCTTTTAAAAGGATATTCATTAAGCAAATAGTAGGGATATTTCTACAATTCACTAAATTATTTTAGTATTTTGACACAGCTTAAAACAAAAAAGAAAAAAATAAACCATATTTATTAAAACGCATTGCCTTATATAAAAATATTTCAACTCTACTGTTGCCCTTTATCAGCTAACTAAACATAACTTTAAAGAATAAAGATTAAATATTTTCCAAATACAGTTTGGAAAAAAAAAAAAAAGACACATCTCGCTCTTGCCGTTCCTTTCATACCCTAAATTTATAGCTAATTTTCACGAGTTATAAAGTTCTGTATTACACGCCCCCCCACCCAAAACACTTCTTAGCTTTTAAAAGAGCTTAACGATTTATTATGGCAATTTAGCAAAGGTACTGCTGCTTTCTGTCAGAATTTACTGGCTTTTTTGCCCACGAATTGGACATAAAATATGTCAGTGTGACCCTTATCAGTACCCCTGAGGCATGGCGCTGATTACACATTTCCTTCCCTCTGATGTTATGTGCCTGTTAGATAGATCAGAAAAACCTGAAATACCTTTACATTTCTATAATAAAATTCCTATATTTGCAGAACACAATTTTCTATAATAGAAACAAAACAGAAAAACAACAAAGACAATGTATCTAACCTGGTAAATGACAACAAATATTAACCTATTATTTAATAATTACATCTGACTTTAAAGCAAGTAATTTGTAAATACAGCAAAAGTATTTGAAGGGACTTATAAGATTGATCCCACAAATAAAAGTGACTTCTGTGCTTTCATTCTCTAGTCTACTTTATATGTCTCTAGATAAATTAGCCAAGAATAATAGTTCTTTCTATACCACCTCGATCAACTTCTTTTCACATGCAAAGGTGTGGACCCCAGTGGGAAATTATCTAAGACCATTAGTATCTTAATAGTTTGCTCATAATGCTATGATTGAAAACGGTTTCTCCAAATAATACTAACATCTGTGTCCACCACTTTTGTGAAATCATTTGTGCAACCTTTTAAGATCTAGAAGGCCAGAAACTGCTGCACTTGTGCCTCTGCTTAACAGGCTCAGGTGACTAACGTCAGTGGTCTTTACGATTTACATGCCAATAAAACATGCATATCAGGAAGCTTATGCTCTTAATAAAACAGCTTAGCAAATGCAATGTGTATGATGTAACGGAAAGCAAAGTTTTTAAAGTAAGGAGGAAGTTACCTTAACCATTCTTTAATCTGAAAGCATACATTTTTAATGATTCATGTTTTTATCTAAACAGTTTTCAATTAGCATTATTAAAATAAGAGTTTATAATATTTTTCTTTTTATTATTTATTTGGGCAGTCTAATGTCAGAGGTTAAAAGATAAAACTAATATAGAGCAAATTTAACTACAGAGAAGAATGCTAGTGTGTCTGAGGGAAGTATTTATACAACAGAAATACATACATTAGTATATACATATATACACATATAAATTTACATATATATATATATGTATATGTGTATCTGGTGGCACATCTAAAAACTTATTTCTCTAAGAAATTGATTTTATTTAAAATTAGAATTTTTTTTTGTTTTAAATGTAACAAATTATAAATCTTGCAGAATAAAATTGCACACGTTCTAAAAGGCACAAAGTAATAAGCTAAACATCGTTTTGTGGTTAGCGATACCTATTTTTCTTACTGAGATTTGGATTCTCATTAAGAGTACCTTTTATGCAGAGGATGCTCTGACAACAGCTCATATAGTGAGCTTGTTCTTAACCTTGCGAGGCCCTATCCACTGCAAACAGAGAGGAAGACCTCAGTCATCACACCTGCTTTCTCTCGTGCTTGTTTGTGACCCATAATATCCTTCAAAAGCAAGCATGAAAAATTTGCTTTTTAACTCTTTTGTTTCCACATGCATGGATCAAAAGGTGAGTCTAGTTTTAAAATACAATTTTATGCTATCTTTTTAGCTATATTCCTGTAGAATAATCTTAGTCCATATATTTGTGCTATTGAAAAAAAAAGGATAAAAAAAAGGTTTATAATTTGTTACATTTAAATTGCCCATGATTACTGATCTTCAAGCACTACTTTTCTTAAATTATTTTTCTTAATTAGATGCTATCTAACTTACATTAACTTAATATCCTCTCAACTACACCTAAAGTGAAAAATTTAATATTTGCTCTAGTTATCAAGAATCATCTGAATTGAAAAATATTTACTTAAAAAAACTTTAAAAAAATTGAAAACATCCGTAAGTTCCTACTTTAACAAAAGACTGAGTCCCTATGTTAACATTACTTCCAAATTTCAAGGAATAAGTATTTAAATTCCATCAATTTCATTTTAAAACTTAGAAAATACTCGAAGTCTCCAACATCAAAATGTACAGTGCCAGAGCTAAATGAATAAACAACAACAAAATCAAACCATAAAAAGGATTCAACAGGGTACAGGTACAAAGATCAAATCAAATTCATTAACATATGATATGGAAACCCACAAAAGTCAAGCAGTATTTATACTGAAATGAAATAATGGGTTGAGAGTAGGAAATCTATCAACATAACCAATCAAATTAAAGACTAGTCTTGATGAAATTATACTGCTGATACATTATCTGGCAAACTATTCAGTGAAACACAGGGTGTTTAAAAAGTAATTGTTAATATACTTTAAAATTTTATCACTGAAATGGATTCACACAAAAAAATAACAAAAAATGACTTTAAAAAACGTTCAGGGAGAGTTCTGATCAAGATCGCAGGCTAAGCAAAAGCAAGGTTGGCCCCCTTCTATGCCCACATTAAAACTGCAACCAAATTATAAAACGAACAACTTGGAGAACCACCTGAAATCTAGCTGATCATAACACACATCTGAGGATATGAAGAAAAAGCCACACAGAGATCATTAAGAGGCACGGAGTCCCAAAAGGGGTTGGGCCCACCACACGTGGCGGTGGAGCACCCTGAGGGAGAGTATGGCTGCAGAGGTCCCCCCCTGAAGGAATGAGGGGCCTGGCCCCACGCGAGGGGCGCCTTGGCCCAGGGATCCATTCTTGGGAAGAAGAGTCCTCACAAAATCTGACTATAAAAACCATTAGGGACACTGGCCATCCAGGTGAAATGGAAGAAACCTGAAAAGCCAGATGCCCCATAAGAGGGCCAGCACAAGGACTACCCCGCTCGCAGACACTCACCTTGGGTTTGGCGGAAGGTCAATGCCTGGGAGGCACAAGAGACAAATGGGGAAAGACGGGGATGCATGATACAGAGAGGAGGGCTGCAGGGACGGTGGCCACGGGTCCTTTCTGGGGACAACCCCCACTTCCCCTCCGGGGCAGTCTGGGAAAGGCGCGCCATCTTGTTTGTGCTGAACCCGCTCCCCACGTGGCCACGTACGAAGCCACGGGGGCCGCTGGGATTGGCCGCTCCGCCCAGTTTCCCTGGGGCCCCGCCCACCCAGCCACAAACAACCCAAGGCCTGTTGTAGGGCAACTGCTCTGCCCTGTGCCTTTTCTGGCCTGCAAGGTTGTTGACAGAAAGCAGCCCTCAGCCTCGTGGGGCCCACGGATGGGGAAGGCTTTTGGTGGGAGCCACTGGTACCAACCTGAGCTGCAGTATCTCTTGGGCTGGTCACAGGGGTCTGAGGACCTGAGAAGGGCAGTGGCTGGCCTTGCTGTGATCTGAGGCTTTTACAGGAAGCCGCAGATACAGCATTGGCATGAAACCTGAGTCTGCACTGGCCAGGTGAAATTCGTCCACTTTACCCTGGTGACTCCCTGGGTCGCTGCCCCACCCAAATCGCATGCCAACCAAAGGCTCTTCACCAAGCAGCTGGCAGGCAGCCCCAGGCCTTGAGGGGCTCTGGTATTTCTGCTAAGCCACCCCAGGCCGGGTGCTGGGGGTAACCAACCTCAGATCACAGCGCAGTCTCTCCCACTTGCCTCCGGATCTTGCACAGGCAGTAATCATCTGTGGATCGCATTGTAGCACCTACCAGGTAGCTCCCAGCAATCATGGGCAGCAGCTGACCTTGGCCTCCCAAAGAGGGGCGGGGTCCCAGAACCAATACACCTGGAAGCTGCCATCAGACCACAGCAGAGCACCACCTGACTAGCCCCAGAAGCAGCACACTCAAAGAGTGGTCTCAACAGGCACTTAAGACTACTAGGGCGAATCCCACTTGCTGGGGTCAGCCACCACACTGCAGCTCATATCCTCTGGGCTGGTCAGTCCCCACATCCAATATGCCTGAATGTTAATCCCATATAGTGATGTGCTAACAGCAATCAAGGCTTAACTACAACAGGAGAACACACACAACCACACAGGGAACATGCCTAGAGCTCCCAGTGCAGGTGATCAGGGAGACTGAGCTGCTGGGACATACAAGACACCTGCTACATAAGGCCACCTGGCCGAGGCTAGGAGACCTAATGAATCTTCCTAATACATGGAAATGGACAGAGAGAGGCAACTAAAATGAGAAAACATAGAAACATGTGACAAATGAAACAACAGTAGAAAACAGCAGGGGAAAAAAATCAAAACTGAACAAAATACAGGCAAGCAACTTACCAGAGACAGAGTTCAAAACTGGTTATAAAGATACTTAATGAATTCGGGAGAGAGTAGATAATGTCAGTAGGATAGTAAACATAAAAAAATACAGAGACCATAAAAAAGGACCAGTCAGATAAGATAACTGAAATGAAGAATACACTAGAAGGAATTGACAGTAGATTGGATGAAGCAGAGGACTGAAATCAGAGACTTGGAAGACAAGATAGCTGAAAGTAACCAATCAGAGCAACAAAAGAAAAAAAATAAACTAAAAAAAAAAAAAAAAAAAAAAGAAAAGTTTAAGAGATTACTGGGACAACTTCAAATGCACCAACATTGCATCATAGGAAAAAAGAGAGAACAAAGGATTTAGAAGCTATTTGAAGAAAATAATAGTATACAACTTCCCTAACTTGGCTAAGGAAAACAGACATACCAATCCAGGGAGCAGAGTCTAAAACAAGAGGAACCCCAAAAGGGCCCACACCAAGACACATCATTATTAAAATGCCAAAGGTTAAAGACAGAGAGAGAATCTTAAAAGCAGCAAGGGAAAGGCAGCTAGGTACTTACAAGGGTACTCCCATAAGAATGTCAGCTGATTTTTCAACAGAAACTTTGTAAGCCAGAAGGGATTGTCACAAAATATTCAAAGTGATATAAAAACAAGAACCTACAATCAAGACTACTATCAAGTGAGACTACCAATTAAAACTGAAGCAAAAAATAACAAATAAAAATAAAAAAAATAAAAAATAAACATTCAGAGATAGTTGGTTAGGTACTGAGAAAGAAAAATAGATTTAGATTCTATATGTAAAATATAAAAAAAGAAGAGAAAAGTTTTCTTTTATTGCTTTGAATACAAGGAGCAGATTTTAAATGCCATGTCTTTAATGGTTTGGAAATGCTTACAGTTTCTCACATTAAAATTTATAGTAACAGAGCTAATCTATTTCAAAACAATAAAATCAAACCAAAAAGGAATCTCTAGACCAATCCATTCCCTTAGAGAAAATATATTATTTTTAAACACTTTTATATACATTCAAAGAAAGAAAAAAATTTTAATTTATTTGAAAATATTTACTGAGCACTTGCCATCTACCAAGTTAATTCTAGTTTCTGGAGATAAAGCAGTGGAAAGTTGTTCACCTTCATGAAGCTTAAGTTCTAAAGAAGTAAACTTAATAAGAAATAATAGGATTTACCAAGATCAAAGAATTAGCAGATATCTTGATCTTTCAGGGTCTTGTAAGTTAAAAAGGGAATTTCCGTTTCATTTGAATGAAAAACCACCCAAGTGTTTTTGTTGTTGTTGTTGTTGTTGTTGTTGTTTGTTTGTTTTCCAGAAGTGTAATAATATGGCTTAGATTTTTTTTTCCCATTAAATTTATTGGGATGACATTGTAACATTATATAAATTTCAACTGGATATCTTTATCATAAAACATCTATATACTTTATTGTGTTCTCCTCACCCAAAGTCTAGCCTCCTTCTGTCACCATGTATTTGATCCTCTTTACTATCTTTGTCCTCCCTGCACCCATGGTTTAGATCTTTAATTACATACTGTTTACTGTGTGGAGACTAGACTGAAAGAAAGGCAATTGACAGAAGCTTGACCCAGGATAGAATATGGCTATTCTGTATTTTTCAGGATCCTGGAAACAAGAATTTATAATAATTTTTGTTATTTCCCCAAGGAACTCACCACACATTTAATTGGCAAACATTACAAAGACTGATACTAGAGATTATTGGAGAAGATGTGGTTCCATGTAATCTCTTTTGAATCACTGATGAGCAAGTAAGCTGGTAAAATGGCTTTGGAAAATTCGTATCTCCTAAATTTGAACATTTAGAAACCAAACACCTAGAAATTCAATATTCTGGAATATTTCCAAGAGAAAAAAACAGGAGACATATTAAAATATGCATGGTATAGCCATTGTGACCATAAGTCACGGATGCAAATAATAATCCAAATATTCATTGTCAAAAGAGTGGGTAAGTTTTTTGTTACATTCCCAAAGTGAAAAATTATGTCAGTCAAAATAAACAGGTAATGGTAACACAAAAAAAAATGTGCATGATCTTAACAATCTAACTCTGAAAAAAAAGTAATTCTCAGGAGATTATATGCGGTATGGTAACTATTTTTATACAGTTAAAGTCTTGTAAATTGGTATGATATATATAAAGACTTCTCACTGTAAGTATAAAAAATAAAGAATATAAAATTAAAGCATACTTTATAATATTTCATACAAACAGAATGCATTGCATAAAGAAGAAAGTATAGGACTAATGAGCATAAGAATGGGGGTAGGTAGGAGATTGTTTTTTGGTGGGAGGGGAAAGAATGTTTGGGTACGGATTATTATCACTTAGTCCAAAATTTTAGTAGTGAACTTTAACTCAATCTTGCAGCTACCCTTGACTCTAGTTTTTCTTTCCTGGGTCACATCAAATCCATCTTCAACATCTTGTAATAAACCGACATCTCTTAGATAACTGCAATAGCCTTCCAATTATTTTCCCATTTGTCTTTTATCGTCACGGAATCTTTTTTTCGATAAAGAAGCCATAGTGTTTCCACGGAACCATTTTAGATTATCATTTCTGTGCTTGGAACTCTATTTTAGAAGGATACCAAAGCCTATCATAATCTAGCTCCACCCCATGCTCTTCTGATTATTTATCTTTCCAACTGCTCTCATTCCCCTAACCCCCCAAATTCTCTGCTCACTCTACTCTAGCCACACTGACTATAGCTATACTTGCTTTGATATTATACTAATTACACTGAAACCACTTTTGGTTTGCATCTCTCTCTCTCAATATAAAATAAGCTCCTCAAGGTATTGGTGGCATTCTTTTCATCTTTGTAGCACTCACTTACATTAATCATATTGTCACATGTGTGATGAGCATCAATAAATGTTTACCTAACCATCAAATAATACAAGATAACAAGGACAATTATTTTTCATAGAACAATCTTACCGATAGACTGAAGAGAGCAGAGAGCTGGGTGAAGGTAATTTGGGAATCCAAGGGCACATTATTACCGTGGTGAACACTGCTGTCAAATACTAACAGATTACACATCAATCTTAATTATTATTATAACCATTTACGTGGTTAGTGTTAAGTCATTCATCACTAAACATAAAATATTCTTCTGGTGAATGCTGCCCCAAATATATAATAAATGTATTCGTTGCTCTGTTTTTCATGTCTTTATGCAGATTATTCTTTTGCTATTTTAAGTTTTGAGTGACCAGATAAATTTTTATCTTGCATTGCTTCTGTATTAGCTTTTCATTGTATTCAGATTGGTCTTCTTGATGAGATGTGGGAATTGCTTTAGTCGAATCGCTAACACATTTACACACCACTGCTAGTGGGTGGGAAACTTTTACACATGGCTAATCACATATGTTGTCGTGATTTTATTAGCTTCAATTTCAGATCCTGTCCTTAGCTTGTGAGCAGGAATCATGAAGTAAATTTTATTAGTAAGATACATCATGGCAAAATTGTATGTAGTTCCAACCTCTTCTCAGTAGGGATAATGTAAAAAAAAAAAAAAATCTAAATAAAAATTTCAAGGACAAAATAAACCTCTTAAACTAACATTTATCATGTCATCAACTTTTCTGAAACCTTTAATGGCTGTCTATTACCTATATGTCTATGTTTGATATTCACAGTTGTACAACAAAATCATATTCCTTGTTTACAAAAATGCTTTGTTCCGTTAGATTAGTCTCTATGCCTCTTCCTACACCCATGCTATTAATTATTCTTATTCCTGACTCCAAATCTTGTCTCCCTGGCTTTTCTGATACGTCCTACCCTATCTATCTTCTTTCATGATTCAAACCCCCCAAAAATATTTTCATGCTCAGTTTTAATTTTTATCATCATTTCCAAAATAGCTCCACATGGAAAATGCCAAAATAAAAATAAATGAATAAATAAGAGTTATCATCACAGAATATGATGAATATTTAACTACATTTTGAATATTCCTACAATTCATGCAATGTCACAAGAAATTCTCAAAGATTATGATAGATACAGCTTGAGTATTTTAAAATGTATTTTTTATTGCTTACGGGTTTGGAATTAAATGTTATGAGTAATCTGTTCTTTAAAGAAAATTTAGAAATCCATAAAATAAGGAGGGGAAATACCATACATATTTTATTGCTATGAGATAATCACTGGTATGGCACATTTTACTCCAGCATTATTGTCATGGATATTTTAAACCTAATAGTAATTTTATGCCACACATCACATAGCATGCAATGTTGTATTATATCGTTCATTTCTAAATTGTAAAGAATTTGATTATGTGTGTTTTATAAATTAAAAAAGAGAGAACAGAGAGAGATAAATTTATATAATACAGGTTCTTCTACTTCTCATATTACCAATAAACTTATGCCCTTGAGTGAATAGAGAAGACAGATATCATTCTGCATTTCCTTCAGTCTCATGTCCTATGTGTTTATCATTGAATATGATTCTAGTGTTAAACTATATGCATCTATTATAAAACATGCCCTTAAAGGTAAAAACAAAAACAAAAACAAAAACAAAAACAAAACGAAACAAAAAGAAACCTACATTTGACGTTCAGGCAAATAAACAGCAATTGGTTCTAATGTTAGAGGAATACAAATCTTTGTGGAACTGATTATGAAATTATGTGTATAAATATGTTATTTTATGGCCTATTTAATTAAAGCATTGAGCTATATATTATTTAAATTTTCTGTAATAAATTTTAGAATTTAACATTGTAAAAAACACATTTTTACTGTCCTGGCTGTTTAGAAATATTATTTTATATGTGTAAAAGTATTACAAAATGATTGTAGAAACTTGATGACAAAATTATCTTTTAAAGATAATAATTATTTCATAATAAACTAATATTAAAAATGAATTTTTGAGGCTTTTCTTTCCAGTATCGGTTGCACATATTACATATTTGACATTGTTTTTTTCTTTATTCAGCAAATAATTTGTGTATATCTATTAAGTACTGGGTTCTGAATCAGAAATGGAATTCAGAAAGAGAATAAAGGAGATATGGCCTCAGACTTCAAGAAACGAACATTAGGTCATCTCTATGTTTATTTGAGGATGATAATTGTAAAAACTTTTATAGGTTTTCAGATAGATGATGGCATTAACAGAAATCAGAGGATTATGAAAAGAAAAAAACCCATTTAATTCATTCACACCTTAATTCATGTACACCTTAAAGTTACAGAAAATATTCAAATTATTTTGAGATCAAATATTTGTGCATTTTTAACTGCAAGCTGGCTTTTCAGAGTAAGAAAAATAACTTATTTTTCTAGTCCAATAAATTCAGAAGACTAACAATAAATCTAATATTTTAAATACCAATTAAGAAAGTTGAGAAATCATTTCAGAATATTCAGGACATGCAAGTAGCCTACTAACAGAGGCATAGCTGACAATATTACTGAGTAAGGAAAGGTTATAAAGAAGAATTTTTTTGTTTTTGTTTTTTTTGCTATTTTGACATAAATAGCATATACTGACTATAAAGTTCATAGTTTCCAAGTTAAGTGGCTTACAATATGGAAGAAAAATAAATTTATTTACTTTTTTTATTTTTCGAGTTCTTGCAAAATAGTTTATATGGAGTGACATGTTTCAGCATTATAGAAAATATATCATTTTTAACAGCCTATTTTGTAGATTGCCTCAAAAGTTTTGTATACATCTTAGCTTTCCTTGATTTCAGGGTGTTCGTGGTTTTCCACCCTGGTACGTGGTAGCAGTAGATATATTCTGACTGCTAGGAATTTTACAGTTTTATACTTATTTAAATCCTCACAACAGTTCAGAGAGATATCTACAGTAATCTTTATTATTAAAAATAAGGAGATTTAGAAAGAGTTTATGTAATCTGCAAAATGCCATACAACCAATTAACTGTAATATGAGTATTTAAGTCCAAATCCATCTGGATTGAATTTCAAACCACACTGGAATGGCAGTCCCATTTTAGGAAAGGCGTTTTTACTTTCTAATTAATACCATGTTAACAGTATTTATGTCCTCTGAAAATAATATATGAATAAAAACATAAATATGAGGGCAATTAGCTTAATTTCTTAAAGAAATTAATGAGGCCGTAGGCTCATTACATCTAGATCACTAACCTTTGCAAGCAAATAATACTATTCTTCATAAGTTACAGAGAAGATCTATTTGAGAAAGAAGTATAAGAACTAGAAAAATAATTGCCACTTGGTTCAGTGAGCATCATCAGAAGCAATGAAAAAGACATACTTACAAATAAATTTGAGAAATATGATGGTTAAAATGTATAAGAATAAATAATATATCCTCGTGTTACATAAAAATTGTTTCAAAAATTTAAACAGAGGCAAACATATCTAGTGATGATGCATTTAAGCAGGAATTTAAAATTAAAGGATGTTTGAGGTGCTATAGGTTAAAAATAGGGCCTTATAACCTAAAGGAAAGGGGAGAATTCACTGCTCTCTACCCTACTGAATCCGCTATAGAAAAGACAAGACTATAACTTGGGTAATTAGAAAGTTTAATTTTACCTAAAATTCTTGTTTTCTTTATCAAACTTAAAAGTTAACTCCCAGAAATATTCTATAATTGTATAACTCCATGTTTGTGGCAAATATGAAAAGCATGGTACGATAGAAATGCAGTCATCTAAACATTATTATTTAAATAATTTAGTACCATTTCATTTGCCTTTGCATATTTAAAAATGAAAATGGATTTCTCAAATTATGAAACCCAGATAAACATATTACAAGAAAAGGAATATTTAATGAAAAAGAAAATCTAGACGATAATTCCGAGAGACATACAAATTATTTTAATGTTAATACTTACTAACATTTTGTTTACTAAAATATGAAAAATGTCAAAGGTGTCTAAAGTAATTTCCAAATGTTTAACTTTTTTCTTTTTTTGGAAACAATATCTGAATCTTAAATCTAAAAATACTAAACTTTACAATATCAATACAATATTTAATTGAAGTAGAATATTCAAATATATTAGAATATAGACACTGGGAAAATATGAAGACCAGCTATCTGCATAAAAGAGCACAGGCAAAAATTAAGAAAGCTATGGAAAACATTTAAAGAACATATTCAAATGCAGTCTAATACCTGTCATAAATAATGTCCCTTCTCATTAAAATACAAACTATTCATGGAAAAAAATGCAAGTTTATCTTAGAATAATCAACCTAATTTTTCTCCTTGAGTACTTGTGCCTGGAAATTTGATTGCCTCTCCTTTTAAGTCCATACGCCCTTGATAATTTCTTTTATAGTTTTTCCTTCCCTTATTTTTTTTTCCCTAGGGACATAAAGGTGGCCACGCATTTATCATTAAATATCAAACCATGCAGTGTAGTGAAAGTAACTTATGGAATATATTTGAAGTCTCAAGAACATTAGATATTAGGAGAAAAATGGCTCAAATATGTTTTCCATGAGGTGGAATCATCATTATGATTTCTTAAAATACGCTGATGAAAAATGCCTAGTCTTCAAACTATAATAAAACTCTGTCGTGGCACAGCTACGAAGTTTAAAAAGTAAAGAAAATGAATCTCAGAAAGCAGAGTAACATTTCTGAACTTAATTCATGGACAAGAAGGTCTGCAGTTGATTTCCACTCTGCAAGTTCTGAGGGTTAGTGTTCTGTCGGTGTCTCAAAGCAGTGACTGATCCTTGTCCACAGTACAAGGCAAGAGATGTGACATTTCTCCTCTGGTTTATTGGAGAGTTCATTGCCAGTTGAGAAACAGTTAAGAGTCACTAAAAAGTAACCATGCTGGCTACCTTTACTCATCAAGTTACCAAATCGTCACTCCATTTAAAGTGTTGCAGACAGTCTGATACTGAGTTTAGAGTCCTAAAATTTTTGGCATAAACATCACAGAAAGGCACATATCTACCTCCTTGGTATGTTTTGTGTTTGTTGGTTGGTTTGTTTTACAGAACATGTCTTTGCAGGAGATTAAGGTAGGGCTTTGTAGAACAAAGTATCAAAAGAGCATTAGAATGGCAATTACAGCTTAAGTACATAGGCTGGCAGTAGCACATTTGTATCAGCTGTTACAATGTCTTCACTGCAGTACTGTGTCTGCCTCCTGACTTCACCATCTGCTTCCTGGATTTACTTAGATCTTTTCTCATGCAACTTTATGGTTTGAATTTAATGTTCAGTACATAACACTGAACATAGTTTCCTGACAATTCTTTTCACAATCTTTTCCAATTTAAGTCTTTCAAAATTCAATGTCTACCAATGTGTGCCCTTCTGTCAAGGTACCTGCAGCTAAAGGAAAAATTCTAGTTGATGGATT
>CM053516.1:5069737-5111890 GCA_028627145.1 Eidolon dupreanum | reverse complement strand
AAGTTTTACACAGTGATCAGGAAAGGCTTGTCCATCTGATGTGGAAATATTTGAGCAAAGACCTGAAGGAAATGAGAAAGCCAGTGATTGTGACATTTATGGAAGCAGATTCCAGGCAGAGGTGGAGACAGAGTGGGCATGTACTTGGTATGTTGGGGAGGGGATTAAGTCATGGGATTACCAGGGTAAGATTTATCAGAGGCCATGTCACTTAGGATTATTCCTATAATGGTCTCCATAAACTTTGTTTCACATTTATGACTAAAGATTCCTGTTGTACCTGTCTTTTCATTTTTTAAACTTTCAAACTCTGCCTATTCCTCTCAATAATTTAGGTTTCTAAACCTCAAGCCCCATTCACTAATTGTTATGCATGTATTTTAATTTTTGCTAGATTCAATAAAAACTTTTATTTGTATGTGCAGGGAATAGAAGTATAAATTGAAATGAGAAAAAACACAAACAAGGTTATCTAGATTAATATTGTTAATTATTATTAAATTATGAGGAGGGAAAATGGATTGCCTACTCAAATTAAAAATACTTAAAGATATGAAACTGAGAACTGAGACAATAGATCATTTCGAGTGCTTTCTCTGGGGCATTTGCTAAGGAATTAAGAGAAAATAATAATTTTTCCAAGTAATAGTAATTCTTCATCGAAATCTCAAAGCATAACATTTGAGGCCACACATTTACATCCATATTGTTGTTTAGCTGCAGCAGCACTGTGCCATCTGAGAAGAAATCAGTTGATGGAAATAATCGAGGAATTTAGATCATCTACAGTGTGTATAAACACGCAGTCAGGTGTGAGAATGAGATCTACTGTAGCCAAAAACATGTGGAAATACTGAGTGAAATTGGGAGTAATGGGCAGTTTGCAGTTTAATGTATAGAAAGCGATTTCTATGAGAGCTTGGGCAGTAGGAAATATGGCAGATCGCTTCTGTAAATTATCTGGATAAACTGAGATAGCAGAAATGAACTTGTTAAAAGTTCCTTGTAACCATCAGTATCATTTCTTGAACTAAACATTCTTAGTAATGGGTGCTTTAAATGAGATAACAGGCCTATTTAATATGTTCAGGGGAACTAAGACAAAAGTAGAAAGAAACAAATTAAGATATTAGAATTTGAATACAACATTGTGAGTACAATGTCTATGAAACAACCATGGTCATAATTGGGCTAATATGACATAGATAAGAATGTCTATTATATTAAAATAATGAAGAAGAATGCCAGGTGGGCCATCAACAACATCTACAAGTCAACTTCACTTTTCTTCATCTCTTAATCTATTCAGTTAGCAGGATTGATACTTATGTCCCTGATATTTTTTTTTATAGTTGTTGTCTTCACTTGCTCAAGTTTCATCAGTCAAATAAGAAGAGTAAGAGAAAATCAGAATGTTCAGTGTCACAGAAGAAAGAAGGGTCAAAATCTAAGTACAAGAGAATTGTCAGACATAGGAAGAATTGCTGAAAGTCAAGCAAAATTAACTTTTCTATGCTCTTTTCAACTTAATGTCATAAAAGTCACTTGGGACTACAAATGCAAAATAAGAAAAAGGGGAAAATATGTCTAAACAACAATACTTAAAAGAAATTGTTCTATGAAGAAGGGAAAAATGGGTCATATCTAAAGTGAAAAAATTAGTTTGTAAATAAAGATGTCAATATCTAAGTAAAAATGGACAAATTTAAAGATTTGAAGAGTAAAGCTGTTCCTGTTTCATAGATTTAAATTTTCTATGTGAAGTAAGTGATCAGGTCATATACTAAGAGCAAAGACAGAGGAAAGAATTAGAGACTTGATAAGCAGAGAAGTTATGAAATGGTATTTTTTTTTGGAAATTGACATAGATGATGACTAGGAAAAGGGAAAAATAGTGGAATGATATTGAGAGCCCAGTATGAATCTGTCTAGTTATGTGACACTCTGGAAATGCTGAGTATCCTGAATCAGTTCTGAAAGGACTATACATTATTGCTAGGAACATAAGGATCATAAGGGTCATTTCTATTCCTTAGAACATAAGGCATAAAGATAGCACTCACGGCCACTTAATCCTTTATCATTGTCCCTAATGAAATTTTGCACTTGAATGATCTTGAGAGAATAGCTGTTCTTCCCACTAGAGTATGATACTTTCCTAATGAACACCTGTGCATGATATAATAAATGATTCACTGAATTGCTTACACCAGAAATCAAATTCTGATCTATGAGATCTATTTCACAATCAACCAACCTCTACTAAAATATGCATTGTTGCCTGCCTTATGAAACTAAAATAAAACAGAAAAAGAAACTGATTTTAGTGAAGTAACAGAATTGAACATGAATATACAATATAAAAAAATATGTTTGCTGTTTATAGCTTGCCCCTTCTGTAGCTGTCATGGTGATCTGAGGTAAAACAATATATTTAGAGGACAAGGTCCGCTTTGCCCACCTTGACTCCGCAAACTCTGTGCAGACTACTCCAGAAACACAGTCCTGGTGCTTTCTATTTTGCCATTCCCCAGAATTCTCTGAGATAAAACTTTTGAATTTATATTTTATTTTCATGAATCATTTTTACATATAGTATATATGAAATGCATATATAATCTAAATCTAAATCTAACACATATATTTTTATTTAAACATACATAAAGCCTCAGAAATATTTAGCACCTATAATTAGATTAGAATATTTAAGAATTTTCCAAAATGTTCATATTAAATAATTTTCATAATTCATACTTTATTTTTTTGAAATATATAAAACATTATTTACTAAGTTATTTTTCACAATCTGAGAAGTATGCACAGAACACCTTAATGTTCTCATTTTTAAACTGAAGAAATCAAAACTCAATGTTTTACAGATGATAAAGCAAAGCCTCAGAAAATCAAAGTACCTTCCATGATCTAGGCCACCAAAAATTATTTGGCAATCATGAAGTTGACATGATAAAGGAAAAGTCTATACCCTCACTCCATGCTCAAGCTTCCCCTCTCTATTGCTTCTTGCTTTAGTAGAAAATTACACTAGCTTATGCTTCCCATTTCAGAAGAATTCAGCACATATGCAGTCTTTTTGTGATACATGTGAAAGGCAAAAGGTAGGATCATAACAAAAATTTTGATTTGTCATAAATATTTCTATTTTTATGTAAATAAGGGTCTCTTTATTCAGTCATGCAACTTTTAAATATTTGCAGCTATAAATATTTAAATATTACATCTTTAAAATATATATGTGGTCTAGTACCTGTCATATCTTCAAAAGTTCTTAAATGCCATAAGATTTCTCAACTATGAAAAATGATGTCATTTTAAAATATTATTTAATTTTTTTTCACATTGTAGTTGATGTGATCAACTTTTATATCTCTATTAAAAAAACACTGGAACAGCCATTTATTTTTATTACTCAGATATATCTGATTGAATAAATGACATATTTGAAATCTAATAAGTGATATATGTGATATATAGACATCAGTGTGAGAATATTTGCCTCTAAGTTTTATATTTCTACTTAGTGTTAATTACATTATTATAAACATTTCATTAAATGTTTGACAATGCTTACACATTTTAAAATATGCCATCAAAATGTAACATCATTAAAAACTTTGCAAATGTAATTCTGACAAAGGGTTTCTTAAACATCGTCTCTAGAAAACACTTGGTAGAATGTAAGTTATTCATATTTACAGCAATTCACAAATAATCTTTTGTTTTTCAAAGTAGTAACAATGTTTAAAGCAAATATCTAAACATTTTATTTATAATAATTAAATGATTATAATAATCTTCCATTTCTGAAAATCTATATGGAAAAGAAGAAACATAAGGTGGACATATTTAATGGTGGTGGTAATAGTCATACTTTAGAAAATTTAAAAACTGCACTTATATGATTATCAATGAAAGGCACTGCCTGTTGGTCATTTCATTGAGATATTAAATTGAAAACTGTCTTAATATTTTCAAAGATGATTTACATTGGTAAGGACTTTGTTTACTTAATGTGCAACAATTAATTGATTTTTAATACTTAATAAATAATAAATAATTATTAATACTTATAAATACTTAATTATTAATACTAATAAATACTTAATAAATAATTATTAAGTATTAATTATAGGCAACAAATTGTTTTTTTACCTATGTTCATTACATTACATGCCTTATAGATTATAAAACTTGTCGAGGGAGTGTAAATTTTAAAAATCAGAACATCTGAAAAATATTCAAAGTTTAAAAGGGTAAGATATCTGCTTAGAGAAGGCAAAATAAACATTACAACATTAATTTGAGGTGCTTTAGAGCCTTCCAACATTCAATTTTATAAAATTGGCATTTTTTAACTGGAGGGTACAGATGCAGTTTCCACAAACCTCTCTAGTTGTTACTTTTTCTGAATTATGGTATTTCTTTAGTTTCATTCAATTCACTCTGTAAGATGCAAAACTAAAAATCGAGCCATTCCCAAATCTCTGTGTATGCTAACTTTGTCTTTTAGGTTATTGGGTTTCCAAAAATCTTGCATTTTATTTCCTTTCTATGCATATCTTTACTTTGTATTCCTGTCATTTTGGGGGAGGGGAATCTAACTTCCTGCTATTTTATCTCTGTTTCTGGAAATTAGGTTATCTGGAGAAGATTTCCACAACTCTTTAAATGGTGTTAAAATGGCTGAATACCAGTTATATCCGGTACTGGGGGCTAAAGGAAGATAGTCAATGTAGAGAGATGAATGTGTAAGAGGCTGGATGTGGGTGTTACATTAAGATTCTTCTACACTGAATTAGCAGCTGGTATATTAAGATGCTCAAAATTATGTGTTGAACAATTAAATTGGGAGAATAGATTTAAATTTCGAGTATGATGGCTTTCAAAGTTGTATCTGGATAGCTAAGGCAAGGAATTGATCTTTGAAGGTCTGAAGGCTCTGTATGAAAGGGAGGAGCTAATAAAGGTATTCAAAAATAGCAAAAAGAAAAATAATAACCTGGTAGAACACAACCATTTAAAGAAGAAAAAAAAAGACTAAAAAAATGAAATGGAGCAACTTATAAAAGATAGATAAAACTAAGAGAACATAAGTCAGAAGCGAGAAACAGAGGGGGTGGTATCAGTCGGCAAGTAGCCATCATGTTACTGTTTTGCTGAAGCAGAGCTGACGTATTTGATGTAAATGTGGCACATTCCCAAGCTTCTACACATGTCCACTATCCACATTCTGGAGGAACACGAGAGGCAAGGAGTGTATTCTTTGCACTGAGACTAAGATGTGTCTTCTGAGACTTCCTTCTTTGTATCTTCGAAGGCTGAGAAGGACCCCAGGCATTACCTCATAACTCTTTAAACCCTAACACTCAAACCTCACAGCACCAGCTTCTTTGAAGTCCCCACGACTGATATCATTATGCCACTTCTCCCTTTTATAGAAGTCTTATGAGACCCCATACTTTCAGGTGACTCCTCACTTTTAAGACTTTAATAAGGGTTCATAGCAACCCTTTTATCAGTTTCTTTCTCCTAACTCTGCCAGGTTCTGAAATCCTTCCAGTCTGGAAACCATGGTCCATTATCAGCAAACATATTTTTATAATTCCAAATCTAAATTTATATTTCTAAATGTATATTCACCTGCTTGTTATATTAAAAACCTGGCTGTCCATTGAGGTTGCTGATCTTGCTCTGTGTTCTCAAACGAACACTGCTTCCCCTACACGTGAGTATCAATCCTCCTTCCCACTCATTCTTATTTTTGTATCAATTTCCTTAGCTCTCCCCTAATACCATGCCATTTTATTTTCTCACCATTATACCACATCTCTGCTATCTTCTACCAAACCCTGGATATTTCACAACAATTCAGCTTTTGTTTTACTAACAGTCTTTCCACCGCTCTTTCTATAAGATGTCAATATATATGTAGTTGTTAATTTTATCACCTTCACTCATAGAATTCTTCTTCTCCAATTATCTTGCACAACATCCTATCTCAGCCACCATTATCTTGGCCATACAGTAGAACTGCCAGTAGCAAAGATGATTTCTTATACCCTACTCTGATGACCATCTCCTATCATTCCAATAAGTCTGTCTAGTCCCAGTTTCCATACTCTTTGACACTTTTAAACTTGAATCCATATCTAAAGTGAATAGTAACAGTGACAGGGACATAGAGTACTTTCAGCAACTGTTGAATAAATGTTTTTTTTTTTAAAGTGAGCATTAATCAAATGTAGATTTGCATAGAGAATTTCCAATGATTGTTAAAAACATTGTTAAAGTTAAAAACTAGAGTGTATGTTTGGTTTGGTGTAAATTACAGCAACAAATGAAAAATGTAGCTTTATTTTTCAAGATGCTTAACTAGCATAGTTCTTTGCCTCCACGATGTCTATAATGCATAATTTAATCACTAGGACAATTTTTGTGTGTGTGTGTATGTGAGACTTAACTCTCTCACATTCTTGCCAATGTTTATCTCATTCCAGATCTATGTCAATAAGCATAACCCACACTGATGACCAGAGAGCTGATTCACGAGTAAGGAAGTAAGCAATCAGAGCCAACACATGTGATTGATTTGTGTTGGAATTTTAAAGATAGAGATGCATATTGTGTTTCTTCAATTCTGGTGGTTGAGCATATGAGGTCTACAGCTCCTAGAACCATTCACCACCGTGTGGGAGGCTGTCTTGTGGAAAAGATAAGATAGACATTGAGATTCCCTGTCAAGCCAAGTTTAAAATAAGACCTTTTTATTTTTTTTTAAGGTGTGTGAGATATGTATTTCATTTTTTTGTTTGTTTGTTTGTTTAAAACCATTTGATTTGGAAGTTTTGTCATTTGTAACAAAGATTCCTTATTCTGGGAAGCAAGAGGAAGTATGTGTTCTGCAATGATTTTGTTTTAGTTAGCTTGGTTTGTTTCCTTAAGGTGGTGGGATAGATTTGAGAAGCTTTAGGCATAAGTAAAAATAAGAAAATAGAAATAAAAGGGTTGACTGTGTAAGATTGATGTTATTCTTAATGTAGTTGAATACCAAAGGGAGTAACAAGGGATGCAGGTGACAACACTGGGTTTAGCTTTAGGTAGAAGTAGGAATAAAATTTCTGAAAGCACTAGAAATAAAAAAAAGATGGACAAAAATGTGAGTAGGGATTTATTTGGATTCACAGTGACATAAAAATCCAGAAAGTATCTATAATAACCTTATGCAATAGCTATTAGAAAGTATTCAATGCTTTTAAAAGGTGGAGAGATCCAAATAGAAATAGTGAATGAATGAATGAATGAATGAATGTAAAATTTGGAAAAGGCAAGCAAAGAGGAAGAACATATTGGTAGGGAAACTAGTTTGGTGGCCATGTTAATTGTCTAGATATTAGAAAAAAGGATCAAACCTAGGGGGAAAAAAAAAAGAAAGAATTGAAAGGAAGGAGCTGAAAATAAAGATCACTTTGGTCTGAGTTATTCATATCCTTTTTGGCCCTATTTTTATTATAAATATTGCAACCTCACTGCACAAAAACCATGTGCCAAGCACATCTTCTATGCTCAATAAATGTGAAGCCATTATATCAGTGAAGAAGGACATGAAATAAGAAAGACTCTATCTAGGAGGAAAACTAAGCATTTGTAATACCGTGAATTAACTCCTTCTTTTGAATAATTTCTCTATTATTCCCCACCTTTTGTGTTAGGTAAATGGCATCTTCATTCATC
Organism: Eidolon dupreanum; assembly: GCA_028627145.1. Taxonomy (NCBI): domain Eukaryota; kingdom Metazoa; phylum Chordata; class Mammalia; order Chiroptera; family Pteropodidae; genus Eidolon; species Eidolon dupreanum. Next base: position 5,104,141 of record CM053516.1, on the reverse strand, counting down.
AAATATGTACTCCAAGTCAGGAAGCCACCCTCCAAGAGTCAGGATGATACAAATTGGTCTCTAAAATCAATCTAGGAAATTAAACATATAAAGTGCCTTTCACAGTTTTATGAACTAGTGAATAATACATTCATAAATGTAGACAGATGTTGAATTACACAGGCATTTAGAGTAGAAACAATAACACTATTGCCAGGAGTGCTTAAAGATGGGTTTTTGGAATAAGCAAGATTTAAGCTAGCTAGAGCTTGAAGGGTAGGGTAGAATTTAGAGAGGGAAAAATATGGGGAGGGGAAGGAAGCATTGTTACATTAAAGGGTAATGGTGTGATAAAAGAGTAGTTGTAGAAAATGCATTGAAAGATTTATGTATAAAATAGCACAGTTTTGCTGAAGTGCATTCTCTATGTAGAATAATGGAAGGTAAGCATGTGAAGATGGTATTTTCTAGTACCTATAATTCAAGGTTGAAGTATTTAACATTTTCTTTGTTACTAAGGATTCATTGAAGATTTTGAGGGGGAAAAAAAAAACCTAAGAAAAATGTGTTTAAGAAAAAAAAATGAGATGATTAAATTCAGGACAGATGGGAGGGGGATAGAGTTGCAGTGAAACTTCAGTTTTGTAATAGTCTGGATATGAGGAAATGGTATGAAAATGAGCTGCGGACCTGGTGAGAACTGAGGTTAGCAAGCATCTGTGGGGTATAAGGGAACAGCCAGTTGGTGACTGCTTAGGTCTGGTGTGTGGAGTCGGGGGGAGAAATATGGACATTACCCTTGGAAAACAGTGGTCCTCTTAAGTTATTCTTGTAGAGCAGGCACTCAGTAATTAGCTACTTCATTTCTGAGTTTTCAATCGATTAAAACCGAATATTAGCTAACAGTTGCATATTTTACCAAAAAGACAGTATTCTATAAAAAATATTTGGAATAAGGTAAGGAAAAATAAAAGTCAACAACTCTCAATACCCTTCTTCACACATCCATGGTTTCGAAACTTGAGATCAGTTTCAAATTCAGGTAGATTTCTTTACATAAAATTATCAAACTTATTCCTTAGAAAAATCATAGTAGTGGGAACATACTAAATCATCTCTGCAGTTTTTAGCACGATAATAAAATACACTAAATTCTCAGAAGCCATTTTATATATGAAAAAATAACCTGCTTGGATGACAATTCTGTATATTCAAGTGAGAAGAAGAAAATTTATATTATATCATTTCAGAAAATGAGTAACCTCTGAGGAGGATGATGCTAGCTCATAGGTAATAATATAAAACATCTGGTTTTGATAAAAATTATAACAACCTGGAAATAAATGTAGTACTGGGTTTATCATCATAGAGAAAAATAAAGTTCCCCAGTTAATTGGGGTTGAAATATATTGAAGATTTATATTAATCACTGTAGGCATGGTCTGAAGTAGTATTTGCTGCTAAGTTAAATTCAATTATACTAGAAGCAAAAGAATGCATAACAAATTTAATGACAAAAAAAAACAATGCTCTTTGGTTTCTGTGGTCACCAGTATTTTTGCATATGAAGTGCCTTAATAGATATTCTTATTAACTCCATACTGGAATCAGCAAATTTTAGAAATAAAAGAGAGTATTTCATAAATATAGATGTAAAATATCTCCCAAAGAATACATGCATGAAGACTACTCTTTAAATTGGTAATATTCTCTTAGGAGATATATGTTTTTCTTTTAATATCTAGATTCGAAAGAGAGTAATTTAGATTGAAAATAATTTATCTCATTAAAATCTTATTTTACGTGTAAATAATTTGCTGTATATAGTATGGTAAATATAAACATTTATACTATATTTCAACTTAAAGTATAATATTTAGTATTAGAGTTTATTTTAATCCATTTATGCACTTTGACATAGTATATTAAATAAAAAGGAAAGCTCTCTGTAATGAGCATAAGAAAAAAAAAACATAATCATAATATTTAATATATAAGTTAAATTGTATTCAGCTTTCTAATGTGATACTTCTAGTTAAAACTTCCTTACTGGAATTAGAACTTAGTTTTATTTCCAATTAAGATTTTTTCCCCTAGTCTATAAAGTATAGTTGGTAATTTCAGTATCCACATTTGGTAAATATCCATTGCTCACTTACTAGCATGAGACACTAACGTTCTAGAAACAACCGCGGTGACAATTCAGTAAGCAAACGCTTGTGCCTCCCACGCTCCCCTTGAGACTCACTCTCCAGCTTTCACCCGGCTCTGTACCCCGTGAAACTGACCTTTCCACACGGACACACTCTCTCCCCACTTTGGCCTTTTGGCTCAAGCTCAAGCAGCAGCCAGGATTTGGGGTGGGAGGAAGCAACATTTGATAAACTAAATGGATTTAAAAGTAAATGTTAGTACTGGACTTTAATTCTCATGTTGTTTTCTTTTATTTTGTACTTAATTTCCCCCCCAAGGTTTATTGTTGCCTGTGCTGCCTTCTTTACAACAAAGTCTTCAACTCCACGTCCGTCTCCCTGGAGCCCAGTCCCTCTCCCACGTGAGACGGTGCAGATTTTGATTTATGGTACCCTCTCCTGTTCTCAGTGACAGGGAAAATTAGCATAGTCAAGATGAATATTTTCTCGGCATGAGATACCTGCTTTACATCTATTTTGGTTCCATCTTTATAAAAAGAAGACTCTGCAGAGTAGTTTTAATTTTAATAAATAGAGAAAAGGCTGAGGGATCTATTACAATTCGGCCTTGGAACTGTTGTATGTTATTTTAAAACCACTCATCTCTACAATCTCATCTCTTTCAGCAAACTATACTGTAAAATGTGACATAGATGTGGGGACCATATTCTCTTTGTTCTGAAGATGATTAAATGACTTTATGTATGTAAAACATCTGAAACACTTTCAAACATATAATACGTGCTTTATAAATATTTCCTATTATTAATAGACCACACTCTAAAATATTTAAATAAAGTATATTATAGAAACTATTTTTCCAATTTGATTCAATTACAGGAGAAACTAATACTAAGAAATGGCAACTTTCTGTATTTATAAATTAAAAACATACATACAATAATTGATGGTTCAAAGAAGAAATCATAATATAAAAAATACTACTTAAAATTAGTGAATAAAGGAGACATTACATATAAAAAAACTTGTGTGATATACTAACTCTGTTAAAGAAAGAAAAATTTTGTAGCATTAAATCCTCATATTAGGAAAAGAATAGGTAGAAATTAAAATCAGTGATTGTCAAATACTTGCAAAATTAATCTGAGAATAAACCCATGTAAAAGTTGGAGAAAGATTCAAATTTCTAAGAGCAGAAATTAATGAAACATAAAACAAAGATATAAGATCAGAAAGCCAAAAATGGGCTCTTAAGTTTTATGAAGAAACAATTAACTTATTTCATCATATGCACTATTTTTTAATGTACAAATTAAGACTTAGAGAAATTAATTTACTCCTCAAACTCACATATGCAATGACTTATTTATGTATTTCAGTAGAGTTATACTATTTGATTGTGTAACATAAAAAATCACAACATATATAGATATTTGTTAACTGTGAATTCATTCAAAGTGCATTTATTAGGCTGTTACTCTAAAAATAAATAATTTTATATTAATGCAAGAGTAATGCAGGCAGAATTCGATCTACATAGTAAAATTGTATAATTATTTTTTGCACTAATTTTGGTGTTCTTGCTATGATGACAATTTTTTATTTTACCTGTCACATTTTTATCTTATTTCATATTATGTCCACAGGCTTGAGTAAACATCTGAGCACAAAATGACCCACTATGTTTACCCTTCAATTTAGTCTTCTCTTAGCATTCCACTTCGCTTCTTGGTACAAAACTCTATTTAAGAATCACAGCCATGCACCATATCGTCTGTTCAATCCACTAACTGCAAATTACAACAGAAATTTGGCAATTTGTAACTGTGAAACTACGATCAAGAAAATATTGGTTGTAGTCTCAGGAATCAAACCATGCTCGGTAGGCCATTATCATTTATATCTAATATGGACGTGTCACTGAGATACCTTTCAATTTCTCATACTCATCCCAAACACTGAGATGCATTATTTTGTGCATTTTATCGCATCAGCCCTGGAACAAATAAACTAAAATCAAATATTTAACACTGTGGAAACAATACATCATGTGAATTGGACTGAATTTTTCCCATGTTGAACCTTTCTTGTCAAATCTGGTCTCCTCATTGTTTTTCTCTGTGGATACACTAATGCTTTCTGATTCTCATTCTTTTGTCTGTTAAGACTAAATCTTTATTGTGATTTGGACTATTTCACCTCATTTTTCTGCCTACTAGTTGCCTCTCCTCCACTTTCGGTCTCTAGCCTAAAATTGTTGCAGTATCTCTGTATCTCTGTATCTCTGTATCTCTGTATCTCCTTCTCTCTCTCTCCCTCTTACCGCCCCCCCTCTCGGTTATATATCACCTTTTACTTTAAACCGTCATCCCATTTGGAACATTATAAATACTGTTTTCTTCAAGTAGTGTCTAAGCTCTATTGCTCAGTATTATTTATCCCCAAGTTTAATGACCTCCTTGTACATTATCAAAACCATTGGAAGAAATATCGACTGAGTTTGCTAAATAACAGTTTGGTCCTGCTGTATACCAGTAAGAGCTTCTTATCTAGGATGGCATTAAAACAATAATCAATAGTCTCTGTATAAATTATGCATATAGGTCTGTATATGCCGAATTTAATACCTTGGTCCATTTTTTTTTTCCATTTAAATACAATATTCTGAAAAGTTAAATTAAATTACCATTACGTTTTCCTAAAGTGATAGTCTAAGAGCCAATTTATCCAGAAAGAAAATGTCACATTGCATGTCTTAGCAGCCATTGACACCCCCAGGAATCAGTTTTCTTTTCTAAGTGGTCTCTTATCATTGGTCACAAGTAACTGAAGAATTATTTTTTGTTTAAATGTAGCAAGCTTCGTATTATAAATTATAAATTATAAAATATGTAACCTTTTAAACATTTTGAAAAGTACTATTTTAAATTTGTAAAAGGATGGTGACAATCTCTAATTTTGACACTTTGTTGAAACTAGCAAGTTTAAATAAAACTGACAAGCACTTCCAAGTAATTTATTATAACTGTGCCAATCCAACAGCAGGCATGGTGAGAGTTGTGCCAGATGTCAACAACTTTCATTTATTTTCAGAGCAATAAACACAGTTTTGAGAAAAGTCACATAAATACAGCAGACTTAAAGGAATAAGAGAGAATATTAGTTTTGGAGAATTAATTAGTTTCAAACATACACTAACTTTCCTGTTAGTTTTTCTTTTTTTTCTCCCCTCCACCTCCACTCCCCAGGAACTTACATATTAGGAGCAGCCCCAATGATCCTTCTCAACTCAAAGCATTTTATGGATATTCATAGTGACAGCTTTACATAAACTTTAATTGACATTTAATGGTATAACATTTTATTTTGGAAGAGGGTTTATTTTAGAGAGGACCACAAAATAATTTTCAAAGAATATTAGTTTCAATTTGAGTAAATTAAATCCTCCATAGACATTTTTTAAAATCTCAATATTCCCTATATATAATGGTTATTTTCTCTCTTCTGCTATTCTTTTCTTTCCCATCTCCTTCAGTTTATGATTTGGGTCTCTAGAGTTAGCGTAGGAGAGATTATTATCTTTATTTGACATATGAAAAAGATCAGAGGCAAAAATTGTTGATTGATATAGAATCACCTAATAAATTTTTGTCATACATACTTGCAACTTTTGGAACTCAGACATTTAGAAAATTCATTTAGAGACTGTTGTCTAAATTTGCCTTCCATTTTCATTACATTCTACAGAAATTCTGACTTGAATTCTGAATTCTAAGATAAAGATTTTTTTTCTTTTTCTGTGCTATGTGATTTATTAAACTCAATAAACAAGTAAATGTAGGTAGTGGAAATTTCATTAGATGGCAGGACATCATAAATATATCATTTTTATATGTTTGAATATAAATCAGTATTTTGGAAACCACTCTTTTGAGAAATATTTTTTTTTAAATTTTACATTAATTTTTCATGTGAAATTGTGACAGCCAGCATATTTTATCTATCAAAGATATTTGAATAGAGTATTTGAATATGATTGTGAAAGAAAGATTTCCACTGTAAATGGAATCTTTGTGGTCATACGGGCATGTGGGCTTGATTTGAAAATACATTTTATAAGACATTTTTAATATATTTATTTATTATTTATACTTGGATTATCACCCATCATTTATGAATCTAATTTTTTCTTCCACCATATAAGACTATTCAATAAAAAATTAAAATTCATGTCACTAATATTTATGAATCATAATTTTTCATTGCATGAAAAAGTGCATAGAAACACAGGTGAGAGTTAACATTCACACCTGGGAAGAGGAGTTAAAAAAAAAAAAAAACAAAAAAAAAACATTAGTCTACAGAAATAATAGCTACAGAAATTATAGTTCGCAGTATATAGACTGATTAATAATGTTTAGTTTTGTTTAGGACTTTTTGTTTGTTTCATATATGTTAACCACATTTTCTTTCAATGGTGATAAAATGTTGGTTTTTTTGGAACTTCAGTCAGACCCATAAGAACACCCTAGCACTTAAAATCTTAACAAAATTGACTAGACCTTAGTGATCAAAAATAATGCACATTAATCTTTGCTATGTCTATTCATTTAACTGCAGTTTAATTTGATCTATATTTAGGTTTATGATAGATATCATTTAGTGCAAGGGCAATGGTGTTCCCTTAGTAGATCCAGGATGCCTATCAATAATATTTATTTGCAACATGTTAACAATGAACAGAAAACAAGGTATTAATTTGCTAACAGATCCTTCTCCTAGATACAGTACATTTAAATAAAAGGAACTTATTTATACCAATATACACATTTACATATAGGTTAAGTTTTATTATTTTAATTAACTACATAAATTAATGTTCCAATTATTTCTGGAATTCTCCATATGGGATTTTCTGAAATAGTTAGATGTCATTACTTTTGATCTAAAGTTCTTATTTTTTTAATAATAATTTGAGATTTCTTTTTTACCTACTTTGTTTAGTTGATAATAGATAACAGGATTGGAAACATATGCATCTAAATTGACCTGGAGTCATTCTTTCATTTACGCTAAGACTGTACTTAAATTTAATTCCTCAAAATACCAAAACCTCATATGATGCAAAATTGAAAGAATCAAATGCATATTAACATTGCCATTACTTATATTTTCCTTCAGCTTAAAATTGTTTTTATAGTAATTATTTTTGAAAAATATAATTCAGTAACTATCATCTCTGAACTTAAGTAAAGCAGTAATGAAAACATTATGGGAAAAAAGTTTCCTTATTACTATAGATATTATATCTATAAATAGTTTCAATAAAATAAGGCAAAAATAATTACCGAGGTAAATTTTGATGGTGCACGTGCTTATGTGTTATTAACTTTAAAAATTTTATCTAAGAAAGGGAGAGTATGTTGATCTCTAAGATTCAATTTCTTTCTTATTACTAAATAAAAAATAAGCTTAGCAACTAGCAAACATTGCCCAATAAATTGAAAAACAAATTGATATGCATTATTTATATTTTATCAACATTTTAAATATTTTGCATTTTTACTTATTCACTAAAATCTGAATATGTTGACAAAAAAAGCTCCTAAAATTTAAGCTTATATATAGAAAATTATGACCTTATTTTCGTAGTCCCACAAGCTATGTGCAGATATTGTTGGCATTTTTTCACACTTAAAAGATGGGCATTATGAGATATAAAATAGCAAAAAGTAAAGATGTATGTGGATTGGCTGAACCATCGAGTCAAAAAGCAGAGTAAATGAAAACAATTATGTAATTATTGTCTAAGTCATAAAAGCTCTCTTGAAAAAAATCAATAATTTTTGAGAGGTAATCAGATTACATTTAAATATATTTTCGAATTTTGATAAGTGCCTATGAAGAAGACTCTTGAGAACCAGAAGTAGATGAAACATACTGTAACCAACTGGGAATCTCAGCTCTGACTCTAACTTCAAAATGGAAAAGAGAAAACGTTGGGATGACATGACTTGCTTCATATGTTAAAAGTATGTCATGCTAAGCACTCATTAGAGCATTTCTTTTGATCTCAAGACAGGTCTGAGAACAAGGGTGACAGTCATTTAGGTGATTGAAATGCAATCCGAGGCTACTGGCCTTCACTCAGCATTCTTCAATCCCTTTTGAATGTGAAGAGCCAACATGGCATAGAGAATAGTATGTTAAATTGTGTCAGAAACTCAGATCATAGACTTCATAAAAATGTGACTTTGGGAAAGTTATTTGTATTTCTGAGGGTCAGTTATGACATATACCCATACAAGGTTTATTCACAGGTTACTAGGAAATTTCAATTAAATAATGTGAGTGAAATGGCTGACACATATTGTTATTCTTAATAGTTGTTATGTTTACATAACTCAACATTTTTATTGGCATAAGATATTAATAAACTCTATACTTTAAGATTTCAAGAAAATAACTATGTTACATTTAAAATACTGTCACTTAAAATGCATTCTTGTATTCCCAAAATATCATTGCAATATGAATTCAGATGGTTGACATGTAAAAACTAGCAAGCCTTTCTAGCTGAATAAATTTCCTATAAATGCCCATCTCCTTTAATTGATGCTCATTCATGCAAGAAAATATATCACACCAATCAAATTGCAGATGTAATAATAATGAAAAAGCAAAACTGTGCTGTGAGTTTTTAACTTCTCTTTAATTTGACAGCAGTTACCTGACTACAGATGAAATAGACAGAATTATTTACGGCTGCAGAAATCCATGCTGGGTTGAAATTGACATTGAAGAAGCTTACCCTTTGGCAACCCCCCATTGGCAATGGTGCCACCATGTCACTGTAAATCACCCTGCTGGGATCAATTGTCATGCCCTCAAGGGACAATGTTGTCTATAATATCGCAAAAAAGTAATGAGAGGAAAAGCTGTCCTGCTAGAACATGAGTCATTTCTAAACATTAAACTAACAAAGCTTGAACTAAATCGGGTGAGAAGTACACTGTAGGAAATTGCACAGAAGCTGCACATCAGCAAAATGTCTTGGCAGGAAATAGCTGGACATGTAGAAGTGAAATCACTGTCTTATTTATTTGCCACTCTTGGGGACACTAATATGAAAGTGACTAATATGTTATAATAGTTCCCAGAACCAATTAATTAATCATAGCATGCCATTAATAGATACATTCCTTGGGGGGCATATTTCATGCTCAGGGAAATTAAACCATTTTTTGTGATAAAGTTTTCTCAGTCAAAAGTACTTTCTATTTATATTCTCACACTGCTAACAAGGTGGGAATTTCCTAAATGAAGGGGTTATTATATGTGGTCTACAGGTGATTTCTGAGGGAAAATGAACTTGAGTGCTCATGGGGAGTGGAATAAGAGAAAGGTTCTTTTTGGTCTTTTTCTTGAACTTTGTGTTCATTAAAGATATTTAGTATGTTGATCCTATTTTTGAAAAAAAAGAAAAAAAAAAAGAAATTGTGATCAATTCAACTTTCTTTAAAAATCTAGTCCAATACCTGGTTTCAAGTTCCACTGTATGAGACAGAGGTCTAGTCTCATAGTTAAAATTTTTGAAATTTGGTTAGCTGGTTTATATATTTTTTTCTTTACCTAAAAATATTAGTCATTTACTTCTTCCTTAAGTTTTAAATCAACTTACACTGGTGTCTTAAAATCATATAGAAGCAGTTCATGTTTCTCAAGAGTTTTGCTTTGTCCACACTACTTCAAAGTTCAACTGTATCACTGATGGTAATATTAAATATCTAGACAGCTATGTAAAGTACAAGTTTACTTCTTTGTTTTCTCCTCCCAAATACACATGTTCTTATGATACAACAAATTTTTCATTATCCCCAGTGCAATATGCCACCTGCCTAGTGTCCCATACTCGCTGCCTCATTTATGAAATATTAAAGCTAAAAGTTTCTTAGTTTATAGTTTTATACTTTTCCATCTAAAATGAGAAATTATATTTTACTGTTTAATTTTCTGTAGGACTTAGCCTATAAATTATCAAGGGTCTTTACTGTATTGTATATACAGTTGACTATAGCCCCCACACCTGTCACATTGATGGATGGGATAGATCCTTTGACCAGTAGCTACATATGTCTCTTGTATATAAGGCAAACCTTGTATAAACATAAGTATTGTGATAATGTTAAAACACCACCAAGGAAAAATTCACAGCATGAAGAAAAGAGACTTCAAAGCTTGGGAATCAAACTTGGTTTTGGATGCATGTTCTTGATCTCTAGTCAGAAACTAGAGAAACTAAAGAACTGGTTCTTCGCTATTCCAACTCTACCTTCCTTTGGACCATGGCTAATGTGGGGGGCGGGATAATTTTTTCCTCTACCCTACTAGGTTCCTAGCTGAGACCACCCTATAACAAAAGACAGATTAACAGAAGATAAATAACAGAATTCTAATAACATGTATACCTATATACATAGGAGAGACTCGGGAAAACTGAGTAACACCAAAATGGTCTAAGCCATTACCATAAATACCATTTCCAGATAAAGACCAAAGATGATGTAGGGCGGGGGAAGAGTCAGGTTTTCAGGCAAAGCACAGTAAATAAAAGCATGGTCTTTATGTGGTTTTAAGTGCATGCCTTCTTCACTGATAAGAGTCTACAGATCTAGTCATTCTCATTCCTGGTACAAAGAGCAAGAAACCCTTACAGATGAAGATTCCTCTTATAAATGTAAATGGCTCTTAAAAAGGAGTAACTTTTTTTTGGTTTCAGAGCCTTTTCTGTGTCTGCTGTTTCTTTAAATAATCAGCTCAAGATAACTAAGATGCCAGCCAATATTAGGTCACCACAGAATGACCAAGCTGACACATCCAATTAACCATCACGCCCTGCCTGGAGGTACAGCTCTCATGTTCTAAAGAAAAGTACAAGAATAAAGAATTTAGCTTTCTGAGATGACTCTATTTCATCAATGATTCTTCTCTTTCCTTGCCCTTATTCTCTTTTAAACTATGTCTAGAATGGTTCTATAATTTATTGCTTGAACAGAAAACTTCTTGAGTCTGGGACAAATTGTGGCTGTGTGCAATGAGGTCTGGGAGGGAGAGTTAAATGAACTCTGTTGTTCTGTCTTCAGATGAATATTAGGTAAGAAATGATGAAAGAGAAAATCAGAATGAAGGAGTAAATAGAGTCTGCAGTGATCAGAAGACTCTACCATCTCGATAAGACAAAGTTTTTTGCAATATTTTGTTTTCTGAATAGTGAAGCCTCTAAGCCGCAAGAGATTGACTCTTAGTTTCTTATTCTTTGCTGAAACAAAGTAAAATAATAATTGGATGAAACTAGGTAAATGAGGAATCTCTTTCATTATTCACCTTTGCTCATCCCAAATATTTTATTTGAGACTAGTAAAACTTACTCTCTTTTTCTCTCTTCACCCCCAATTGTTCCTTGCCTCCCTTCTACACTCTGGGTCCAGAGAATAAAGCCAGGAAGAATGAGGAAATAAAGGGAATTTTAAGTTTTCTTCTCAGCTCTTTAATATCTTACAAATGGAAACAAAACAAAACAGAACAAAACAAAACAAACAAACAAACAAAAACCTAAGAAACAATTTAGATTTTCCCAGAGTCACCCAAATGGTTTTGTTCATAACTGGAAAAGATATAAAATGTATATAAAATATAAAATTTATTTGAAGTCCCAAATTTACAGAGGAACCCGAGACAGAATGGTCAGTGACTTGCCCAGGTTGCTTCCTGACCATGTTTAATGTCAGGAGACTTACCTTTATGAAGTCAATTTCCAACCTGAAATGTGGGAGAAAATCTCATGAAGATATGTTTGTTTTGGAGTACAAGAAGTGATCAACATAATCCAAGTGTATCCATAAGCTCATTTCATCATTTATTATTATTTTTTTAATCTCTAAATTAGTTATTTTGAAGAGAGTTGAGGGGGATGATGAATTGAAAAATAATTGAGTATGCACACTCTGAGTCTCTGTCTCTAACATAGCAGAATGTATTTTATATAAAGACAAAATTTTCAAAAGGAAGTTGTTTGCAGCATTGGGGCTAGTTAATTTGAATGACATTTACCTAACTCATTTTCTTCTCTTCTGAAACATTTGGACAGCCTTTCCTTTTTTTGCCTATTTTGTTTGTTTTTGCAGTGATACTAAATCAGATGTATTTCCCTTTTATTTCCATGATAATGTATCTAGAAAGGAAAGTCAATACATGCTGGAGGTTTTCTCATTGGTTGATCTTCGTAAGTATCTTTTTCATCACTGAAATGCTCTTACCTTTTAACAAACACATGCAGTTTTTTTTTTTTTCTTTCCCTTCACATAAAGCCAAATGCAATAATCAGCTTTTATAATGTGTTTTTCATTTCAGGTTACTAAGTCGACTACTATGCCACCATATTTTTGAGAAAAATAAGGGCTTGAGAACATTTGGAAAGGGCTCTAAATTTTGGTATAATTATTTAAGATGTGATGAAGAATCAAACAACTGAAATTCTTCTAACTAGTAATTATAAGGATCTAACCATAGAGAATTGAGGTGGATTTATTATTGAATGACTGATTGATTTGCTGGTCACATTATTTTGTTAGCATTGTCTTTATCTTTCTAATGACTGAGTTCCAGTGAATGGCCCATGGAATTCCTATGGAATGATGGCTTTTCTGTGCTGTCAGATATTCTGCCAAGTTCATAGAACATTAGACTGAATGAGTCTATTCCATATATGAGAAAAATATGTGTATAAAAATCAAATGGTACTTTTTCTTTCATCTATGAACTTGAACAATATTAAAGCAAGAACAGTGACTTCCCAACCCACAAATTGCCATCGAATAGTAAAAAAAAGCCAATTAGTATAAAACTCTATCTGGGGGAAAAAATGGAAAGCTTAATTTAGCTATCTTCAAAAGATGTTTTTCAACAGGTTTCTAATTAATCACTGCAAACTTCTCATTAATGAGTTCCTATTTCAGCTCAGGGAAAGGTAGTAAAACCTATTTAACTGCAGAAATAATTATAGTTGAAAGTCCAAGATGGAATTGGCTGCAAGAATTCTGTTGTTAGTATTATAATTGTTATAATGGCAAGCTGTCAGTTAATCACGCTTACTAAAATAATATTTAACAATATAATGATTTTTCTTTTCAACTCAAGCTCTAGTTAAATATTAATGATGTATTATACTTTTCATTAATTCTATCAAATACTTGTTTGAAACAAAAAAAAGTAAACCTTATATAATTGATTCAAGACATTGAGAAAAAAATCTTTATTTCCCTAAAATGTAACAGGATTAGAATATATAAATTTTATCTAATGACTCAAGGTGCAGTAATTAGGTAAACACAGAATGTGGGCCTAGTGTCATGCTAAAATAAAAGGATTAGAATAAAAATAATAACTAATTTCTATCACTTTTTACAGGTATATGAATATTTTTGCAAGACAAAGTTTTCTAATAGTATATAGTCAATAATATCTGTACTTGCTCAAATTTCATAGATATTATTATAAAAACGTACACTAAAATACTCCTTTTAGTTTAAAAAGAAATAAATCTAAGAATATCATTTATTTTAGGATCAATTTGCTTCTATCTTGTATAGATATCTCTATATAATTTAGCAGTTATCAGTTATAAATCATATGTAAAATGATACAAACAATTGATACTCAAAGAGGTAGAACCATATGTGTATGCTAGACAAATTATAACTAATATCAGGAAAAAAATTTAATCAAATCTTAAGAAAATAATAGAAGAAATGTGTCCCAAATGCTACTAGTACTTGCATATAACATAAGGACATTTTCCCCCCTCTTTGGATGGTTTTTTCAACTTTATATGCATATTCTTCTAGAATATGATTCATTTACTTCACAGAGTCAATCTCACACAAATTTAAGGACTGCATGATTTCATTAGCATGGACCATTTGTGAAGTTAGAGTCTTCCCAGCGCACTATGACAAAGCATGGTCACCAGGTTCTCTCCAATACTTTCTTTCGAGATCTCATTTGTTTCTAGTAAAGTTTTCTTGACTAACTTCTCACTGTGACTCTCTTGGTGCTATCTTACAAAGAGTCTGTGAGACTCCTAAAGCAGCTCAAGGGAATAATGCCCAATGTCTTTTAATCAATTAAACTGAGACCACACAATCTCCTACACTTACAGTTTGTGATCCCTGGATGGTTAATGCCAAAACTAAAACCTATATTCTCACATATAATTACCGTTTTCTGGAAGACAACAAAGGAATATACTCTAAACATTGATTTTTATTGAAATGAACTATATGCTCAGGTTTGGCAGAAAAAAACAATAGGTTAATATTGAATATCAGTAAGAGAACTTACAATTTCATAAATAGGGCTCCAAAGACAAATGTTACCACAGAAACTGTTAGGTAATTTGAATTCTGTGCTTTGCAGATGCCATGGCTCATGGCATATATTTAACTACAATGAGATAATATAAACAGAAGCCTCCTCTGAGATATAGTGTTGAATTCTCCTAAGATAAGATTACATAGTTGCTTAAATTTAGTTTATATAATTAAATTTAGTTTATATACTTCAAAGAATTCATTTTTCTGACCTAGAGATAAAAATATATGTGTTTAAATTTTTGGATAAGTATTCTATTGTATGACAATGTATCTGTGTTGCACAGAATATAATTTACTAGAGTTTTTAAATTAAATCTCAGAAATTTAAATCATATACAGAATTAATATGCTTTTGATTTGCAGAGGATATTAAATATTTAACATATTTTTATAAATTAATTTAATTTGGTTTTATCCTGAGCTTTTCCTAGACAAAAAAGTCTAGTATAATAAACTCTACCCTCCTAAATTAAAATTTAAACATTATATTCCTTTTTCTTTCACATGACTATAGCTTTTGTAAACTATGTTAACACATAAATGTCTACACACTTAAAATTATTTTTATGTAGGTTAGATTGGTCTGTGGTATTCTCTAGGTAATAATATGCTATTATTTTGACAATCATTTTACTTATTAAAAAAACATGGGGATATAAATCGGAACATGGGTTAAAATTGTAGGTATATCAATGACTGTGATTCTTTGGGCAAGTTATTTAATGTTTCTGAAACTGTCTTCATACTCATTTAAGTGGTAATATGTATCTGAAACTTCTATACAAATTGAAAAGCACTATAGAGATGTTAGTTGAGCTATTATTCCAAAAGCAACAGACATTTTGTATTTACACACACATTTCCATATGTGTTACTGGACAACCAATATGAGATAAAGCCTGATCATTTCCTAGAGTGCTAAATAATACTTTTAAAGATTATCATTGTCTTTAAAGTAGTTAAGTTACTTCTTCATCTAACATGTCGCTGTCTGTTCTCTGTTTCTGGACTGTTTGACCGGAGAAAGGTTGTAGAAAATTGAACTGTGGTCACTTCAGTGAAGCTGATCTTGCAGGTTAGACTCTTAAAACATGGTCTTAGCCAGGTACTTTATGCCACAATAAATCTGCTTTCCTCCTTTAAAAAATAACATTAACAATATAATCCATGGTGCTCTAGTCTATCCTAAAGATAAAGTACTATCAAATGGATTTCAAACTGTTTCTTTTCTTTTCTTTTTTTTTTTTTTTTTTTTTTTAATGTCAAGGTGGCTCGGAATGTCATGCTGTTGCTTGTAGAAAGTGGATTATAGACTTCAATTTTAATATTCTAAAATAAGAAGAAATGTTCTCACACCATGGACACTCCAGGGACCAAGTTCAGTATTGTAATCTTATTTACTTCTTGAAGAGCATTGAAGTTTAATAGACTGGGTGAATGTAGAGGCAAAAAAGGAGAGTGGAAAATGACAACATAGTTCAATCTGCAAATGGTTTTCTCTAGCGAGTGGCTATGTAGGGTAAGAATAACAAAGGTAGCAAAATGGTCAATTTCGATGTTTTATGAATGTTACTTTGGAGAGTAACTTATAGAAAAACAACATATGTTATAAAATTTAAAATTATTTGTAATTTTTACCCCAGATATACTCTTTGCAGAAGGTGATTCAATTTTTTTTTTTTTCTTGGTGCCTATTCAAGAATTTTTTTTCCCTATCTCTCTATATCGATTTCAGACTGTCTGCATTATGAATTCACTAGAAAATATATGTGCCAGAGGAGTAGCCTATATAAAGCTTAAAACAAGTGTGTGCTCAAATCTTACTTATTTTCATCAGACTGGATTATTCACGCCCTTACCATGATGGTTGCATGGAGAAACATGGTGTTGAACTGGTCCTTAGATGTGTCATGTGTAGACGACATAACTTATACCAAGTAAGAGGCTGCACTTAATATTAAATTATTCCAAAGCAAGAATGTAGTTTTATGAATATATAGAAAAACCTTGCTCCTTTTCAGAAATGAGTACCATTATAGTGGTTTTACTAGTAAAACTTAGTAAATATAATTTATTTACCTGGTAAATATAATCAAATACAAATAGAGATCTTTCACAGATATCATAAAAGTGGTGACCACTTAGTACTGGACCAATTATTTTAATCCTTTCAAATATGGCTTTTGAAAAAATTGTGAATATCTTGAATACAAAATATGCAAGAACAATCCTTTAAAATAACAAAGCACAAATAATGGGAAACTGGATTGTGAACAGATCAATAACAATAAAAAAAGAAATAAATATATTTGGTGGGAAATAGACTTTCCTATTTATATGATGGTCAAATAATAATGCATGTTGACTCTAATGCAGAAGAAACTATAACTTAGGGTACCATAAAATAAAACAATATAAGGTTATAAAGTATGCCTTTCTACCCCAACATCACTCAAATTCAGTGGAAAATCAATTTTGAGCTGAAGCACGATACAATTTCATTATGCAAGAAGCCTTGTAATGAACTGATGTGCAAGAAATGACAGCCAAAAACATAGTCTTCTCGTTCCATATAGAAAATAACTTGAAGGAACATTTTTATATTTTATGAAGAGCATATCTTTAAGATATGTAATCAGTGGAAATTATACATTTTGATTATATACACATTAGATCATTTCTGTTCTTCATTCATCTTTTTAAAATTAAAATGATTATGCAGACATGTGATACAGTAGTCAGAGCCCTTCTAAAAAAATTTACTTTTGTCTTTGATGGTTGCTTTTATGTAACTCAGAGATGGCCAAGGCTTTATTATTTACTGAAATGAACTGTACCCCTGAAGAAGTTAAACAGTTGTATGGAGAAAGATTAGGTAGAGTATTAACATTATACATCTTTCTATGCTTGTATAATAATGTTCGAGCTCACTTTTGTCTTTTAATTTCTCAAATAAGGTTATGACAGCAAATCATTTAGAATAGCCATAGGTGTTTTGTTACTAAATTCATTAAAATGAAAACTATAGAAGGAGGCTTTTACACAATGAGATAAAGGATTATTGAATGTGAAAAATTTTGCCTTTTAAATTTCTCATGTTCTGATAGTAAAAGCGACAATTAGAAAATCTTTAAATAATGATTACAGTCTTTATAAAACTGTTTTCTGCTTTAGTAATTATTTGTCTTTCTTCTTTTGAAAAAGTATATTACATACTTTATGAAAATTAAACAAATGGTAAAATTTGCACAGCAGAAAACTTTAATCATTAATAAAATACAAATCCGAGACTAGTATTTTAAAATACTGAAAGAAAACTAATTTGATATTTACATGGTGATTTGAATGAAATTTCTTTGTGCCTTAGTTCAATTATTATTTTTCATTTACCTATACAACCAAAAGCTACTCTCAGATATGACATTAACCACCTCATTTTTATATCCATTGAACAGAAAGAAAAAATATATTTCAGAAAATATACTATTTTCCATTTGTAACTTTTCACAATGTCATACTTATATATAAATGCCCATGTAGAACAGATTGCTTTTTCAATATTTTAACAGACAGAAGAGATCAACTTTGTATCTAGCTTTTACTGCTAATGACAAAAAGTTTGCTTTAAAAAGCACATGTTTAATGATAATAGTAATAGCAATGAGAACTAAAATCATACTACTTGCTGAATAGTCTCATAATATATTTCTTAATTTTAATTTTATGAAAGCAATAATTCTATATTTTCTCCACTGACATATTTTAGAAGATTTAGTCGTATGTTGACCACTTTATAACTACTGCTTTATTTTTTGAGAGATGGACTTTTTTTCCCTCAATCTAAATTGCCATTACATTCAATATGTCTCTTCAAATATACATTTAAGTGGAAAAATTTTCAGCAATTTTGTATTCTTTTTTTAAGCCCCATCACAAACCTCAGATCAAATGCAATTCTAGTAATCATATAATTTTGCATTGGAGATAGCAATATACCTTACTCCTAAATTTACCTTCGAGAAACAAAGTAAATTAAATATTTCTGGGGAAAATGCGTGTTTAAATTCCTTGTAAATTTGTTAGGACTAATGTGATTACAAAATGGAGCCAACAATTTGAAGTAAATTCGAACTAGCTGCTTATAAGATTTTGTGGCCACACCTGTGCAGAGTGTTCTGTGTCATGTTTGTTTTAGAAAAGTATCACCTTTGAAAATAAATACCATGTAAATAGTTTAAGCCATTTACTACTTTCTTTGATAAAACACACACACACACACACACACACACACACACACACAATATAAAACTCCTGTAAATCATCCTATAATGTGTAGAAAATATGTAAATGAAGAAACAAAACTAATATACAAAAGCAAATACAACATCTAGACCTAGCTATTGATTTGTAGTGAAAGAAAGAAGCAAAGGAAAGAAAGCAATTTTTTTTTTTTATGGGAAAGCAATTTTTTTTTTTTGCCTTCTCTTCTAAGCCTTGTTATGCTTTTCATGTTTAATATATAGTTAGGAATAAACTGCTGCTTTTTAGTAAACCATAAAAATAAATTTAGTTTCCTAATGCTAACAGGAAAAAAAAACACACTACATTATATATAGCATAATAAACAAAGAAGACAAAACAAAATTCCTGTTACCTAAATAGCCAAAATTAATCTTAAATGTAATTTTAAAGAAAGGTTAATTTTAGGTCTTTCCTATTGTAAACTATTGATGCCATCTCAGAATTTTTAGATTGTAGTTTGATTTCAGGAGATATTGTTTTTATTTCCGTATTATTTTTAATGTGTAATACTGAGTATATGTAACTGGTTCGACTTATTTAATTTCATTTTTCCCAAGTTAAACAATTTTTTGGTCTAAATGTAATTGCAGAAAACATGAGTTACATTGGGATTTGTTAAAAGAAGTGTTTATATTTTTTTCCAGCTGATATTTGTTATGGAAAACTTATGCTTTTCGGGCTGCATGGAGATATTGATTTTCCAAGCCTGATCTCTCGATTTATTTTAACAGAGAAGATATATTCAGGCTTACTCTCAATGTGATTCTTGTACTTTTCATATCCGTCAGGTCAGATAGTATTCTTCCCAAGAGAAGTTAAGGGACAGTAGCAATTCAATAGGGTATGATGGTGGAAAACCTTGGAATCTATATCATTTTATCATTCAAAAGGGAAAAAAACTGATAAACAATTCAAAAGCTGGTAAAAGGTTATGAACATTTTTACATGTGGAATAAAGGCATGTGATAAAATAATTATATTTCTTCTTCAGTAACATAAGTCTGATTGATTAAATGCAGATCATTCTTCCTTCAGAGGGACCTGTCAATCAACTGCCCATTCCAACAAAAATAAAAATAGTGACCGACATGAAGAATTGTTTTTTTGCTGCACTGAGAATATATGTGACGACAGCTGAGGTAAGTTACGGAACAGGGAAAGACTGTAGTTCAGAGTCGGGGCAAGTCCTCATGAGTAAGAAATGCATGCGCGCAAGATGTGGCCAGTGAGTCCAGAGTTTGTCCGGAAGGAGGAGGGCAGACCACGATTCCAGTGCCTGGCAAAGCGGCGATTCACAGAATGAGGTGGGGATGAAGGGAACCGTCTTAGGGGAACAACACTATTCCAAATCGTAGGATTTTTATGTTTCCACAACTGTATTTCCTCTAAATCTAAACTTATTAAATTTGACATGGAGCCTTTCTTCAAAAGAAATGCAACTGTCCCAAATTCTAGGCTATTGTGGAACTTCCATATGTGGTTAATTGCCTTTGCTTCACAGAATTAAATAGTTGTAGGGGTTACAATTTTTACAGTCCCTTAAAAGTAACATGTCACAATGTTATTCATTACTTGTATGATATACAAGTAACAGAATTTATTAGATAAGATTTATCCCCCTTTTTATACATCAGTTAGGGTTGTTTTAGAGTCATGCCATAAATCATGTTTTAGTGTTAGTAAGCATTTATAGAAGAGAATTAGAATGTGCACTATCAACCACCAAAGAATGTAAAAGAGAATGAGTACTTTTTGCTCATCTAGGGGCTGATATGAGTAAAGTGGTTAGAGCACTCATATGAAAGTCCAAAGCCCCTGCAGAAATGAGGCTGTTCATGATCCAGAAAGAATTCAACTCCTCAAATGTTAATATATTTAGGAAGATTAATACTTTTAGAGAACAGAGAATTAATCCTTGAGTATATCATTAAAACTTTATTCAAAGGCAGAGAATAATATTTGCTGGGAGACTGAAGTTATTTAATAACACACTTGATACAAAGAAAATTAAAACATAAAATAAACCATTTCTTTTAACTACCCTCATCAAGTGAAAACATTGTTTGCTATTTCAATTACAGTCTTCAAGTATATATTGACTTCTGCATCAGTACATATAAGATTCTAGTTAATCTCAAGAATTAAATAATAAATAATAATAGGACTGTAGCTATAAAAAATAGAGTAATCGGGGTCTGAAATGTTAACATAAAACTAGCAAGGTAAAAACATTAATTCTAGTTCTGCCTTCAGGTGTGCTTTATGCTCTGCTCTTGATTAAAAAGATGAAACTACTGTGTGTGTGTGTGTGTGTGTGTGTGTGTGTGTGTGTGTGTGAGAGAGAGAGAGAGAGAGAGAGAGAGAGAGAGAGAGAGAGAGAGAGAGAGAGAGAGAGAGAGAGAGAGAGAGAGAGAGAGAGAGAGAGAGAGAGAGATACTTGTATCTGCCATACAGAAGGAAACAACCACTTTAAATGAAGAGTAATTGAAGGGAACTGAATAAAAAGCCAAAAGAGGTAGTCAAATTCTGACTGATGATTCTTGAAGAAATCACAGGAAGTTCAATACATGCAAGATGTAAAAGAATAAAAAGTTTAAGCTTATCAATCAGGCCTTTGAATATTGTCACTAGATATCCAAAACCTAAATGATAAAATATAGCTCCCATTTCTGTCACACTGCGCTCCTAGAAAGAGAAATATATGAACAAATCCATGAGGAGAGAGACATGAGGATAAGGCAGCAACATTCCCATTGTCTTTTTGCCCCCTCTCATCAAATGCCACTCGCATTCCGGTACCCCTCCTCCCTGAATCTCCCTCCACCAGACAGCTTCTCCGTGGCTTCCAGCCCATGTGCCTCCGCCATTCTCACTGTCTCTCGACATTGCACACTTTGGCATATCATTTATTTGACTTTTGTGAATACACTATTTTTCCCTAGGTAAGTATTATAATTATGATATGTTGATATCCTGTCCAGCCTAGACAAGAGAGCTATGCTCATAGATGCTCGATAAATATTTGTTGTTTAAAGAAAGAACTTATTTCAGCCTAGGACCAACCTATTCCCATTCTTTGCATCATGAGGGAGAATGCCAGATGTTTCTCTGCTAAGTAATCTCTAGCTTAATTTAAGATTTGATAAGTTGAAAATGATTGATCCCATTACATTATTTTGACAGGCAAAAGCTATTTGCCTTATTGTGCATGTCTCTGCCTCAAATTTAAAGTCAGTTTGGGTTAAATGACTGTTTAGAAACAGATTTTTAAAACCACTCTCTAGTAGATATTCCTTACCAATACTGAATTCTTCAATGTAGTACCCATATTCACTAAGCAACCAAGAAAGACACTCATTATTTCTCAACTTAAGGATTAGAAAATGAAGCTCAGATCATAACAGGTGGAATTAGGTTTTAAGCTCAGGTTATAAACACATGCTACTTTTGTTAAAATACGTTGACTTTTGGGATGTTAATTCTGCCTTCTCCACTAAATTGCCATCCTAATTTTGAACTGCATTTCACTCCTGTTTTTCACAGATGCTACATCTCAATATGGTGAGGCAGGAATACATAGAAATTAAGTTCCCAGGAGAAGCTCTTGCCAGATAGCATTGTGATGCCTTCAAATCTTATGTCTATTATTTACATTTTGGGAAATTTTGGTCAAGGTAAAAAGTTATTGAATCTCAGTTTCCTTATCTTTAAAATAAGCAAAGTAATAATATATAATCCATAGATTTATTCTGAGGAATGACTGAAATAATATATGTGAACTTGTTCAACAGGGGTCTGGTACATGATAGGTGATTAAAAAGACTATTATTAATTATTATTATTATTATTATTGTTATTATATTTATTGATAGAATTATTGCAAAGGAGGTTTGATTTCAATTTTCAGTGAAAACTAAATTATTTAATTTTACTCAGTTGTCTACTTTTTCCTTCTAATTTGTTTCTAATATAAATTTAGTCTCTATAAAAATGTAATGGCTGGAAGCATTATGAGTAAAAGTTTCTGTAAGTTTATAAAACCACCTGAGAATGAGTTTTCTTTTGTTTAGTTTTTGCACTTCTCAAATTAATGTCAAAGACAGGTAAGACAAAGTAAATTTTCTAAACATGAGATCAATACGGATGTAAAGACTGGTGCAAACTATATCATTTTAAGAGTCATTTTTAATAGATTTACTCTTTTTTTGTCAGCCCTTGTAAAATACTTTCTGTATAAAGGTTAAAAGCTTGCTTATAACAACCAAATAATAAATGACAAGGCTAAGCTTTACAAGTAAATGGTAAATAACCATGCAGATAAACTAATAAAAAAAGATTTAGTTTCTATTATACAATTCTAAATATATGGTTTGATATAAGTAAGAGCAGTTTTTACAATTACGATAAAAGGATAAAATACTAAAAATAACAAAGAGAATCTTCCTCATTTCTTTTCTTTATGCAATTACCTTCTTAAAAGTAATATTTTGTCTAAGTAAATATAATCATTCATTAGTCAAGATTTATTGAGAGATAGTGAAATAGGAATAGGTTGATAAAGGGGTACACATTTTCTGTTATAAAATGGATAAAGTCTGAGGATCTAATGTGAAAAAAAGTGACTATAGGTGATAATACTATTGTAAAACTGAAATTTACTAATAGAGCACAACTTACATGTTCTTAAAAAAAGGTAAATATTTGAGGTAATGAATGTATTAACTCAGTATGGGGAATCCTTTCACAATGTATGCATATAGCAAATCATCATCTTGTTATACTTTAAATATCTTAATATTTTATTTGATGATCATATCTCAATAAAGCTGGAAAAGATTTATTGTCAATATGTAACTTTCCACTTATACATCTACATCACTAATCCAGATCATTATTATCACATTTCAAAATTACTGCAACAGGCTACTCTTAGGGCTTTCTGATTTAAATGATCCATCGATTCTAAATATAACAGAAAGAATAGCCTCCCGTAAATTCTTTCTCTAGTTACTGCTACGCTGAGGAAACAATATTGCCTTAAAACTCATCAGCTAAGTCCAAATGGCTTACTCCCCCTGGCTTTCAGAGATGGTCCTAAATTGCCCACTACTTGATTCATTGTGTTTAAATTGCTCTATTATTGTTATTATTACTATTTTCAAATACAGTTGGCATTCAATATTATTTTATATTAGTTTCAGCTATGCATCATACTAGTTAGGCATTAATAAATTTATGAAGTGATCCCACTGTAAGTCTAGTACCTACCTGGCACCATACCACAATTAAATAGTTCATATTCTCAAACCAAACCACTCCAATCATGTTAAGTGCCCACCAAGTCACAATTACATTGTATTTGTTTCTACTTTTGTTTATGAGATAACAAGGGACGTTTTTCTCAATTTTAAAGACTCAGATAAAACATACACTGAACTCTTCACTCATTCGTGTAGCGGAGAGCTTCTAAACAAAACACAACATTAAAATATTAACTGTGCATTAAAGTGTTCACTTTGCCAGAAGAGAGGTCTGGTCTTTGCAGTCGGCTCCTGGGTGCTGATCTCTAAGCCCTTGGAATGCCCTGCCTGACATAAAAGTGTCTGTCTACCTGGGGGCTTTGGACCACACTATTTAGTCTAGCGATGTGATTTAAGGTGGGGCTCTGGGCCATGTGGTATCATTCAACTTCTGAAGGAGCTAGAGGCTAAGGTCAGCCACACGGTCAGTCAACCACATCTACACAAACTACCCCGCAGTACAAATTCTGGAAACCAAATCTTACATGACTCCCCTTGCTCCCGTGCATATTGTCACACACTGAAGCAAGCTCTGTCTGCATAATGCCACTGGAAGAGGACAACTGGAAGTTCCACGCATGGTGACGCCTGCACCCTGCCCTATGTGACCCTTCTTTGTATCTTTTGTTGTAATAAACCATAACTATGAGTTTTATTGCTTTGCTGATTTCTGTGAATCTTTCTAGCAAATGATTGAACCTGAGCGTGGTATCAAGGGCTCCTAAACTTTCCTTAAACCAATAAGAAATCCTAGTAGAAACAAACAAACAAACAAAAACAATCATTTTCTAAACTGTAGCACCATTTTCTCCAAACTCCCTTCCTATTCTCATGTTATCTCTTTTCTTTCCATCCTTTGTTTATATAGATTGAAGCTCTCTCACCATGTATATAGAGCACATGCACCCAAATATGTTATTATATATATAGTTTTATTATATGGTGAAAAACTCCTTTTCCTGTAGCCATTTCTTATAATGTATGACAGGTTTTATTCAGTAGTTGCATGCTCAAATCTCTAAAGGGTTGTGTTATTTACTATGTCTGGTGTTTCATTTTTTTGAGGAGCATTTACAATTTCCTGGCTAATTGGATCTACGTAAGCGCTCAGCATTCCTTCTCATGTGTCTTCTTGGCAAAGCCCGTACAGATGACTCAGAACTATGGGTCTCCTTTATGTCATTTTACACAGATAGCTCACTTAACCTATAATCTCTTCCATTTGTTCCTATTTATTTAATTCATATTCTATGTAATATAAACCGAGTTATTACCCAAATGTATGCCTTAATTTTTTTCAGTCAAGTTCATTTAAAAAAATCTAAAATTCCTACTGTTTATCAGGTTGAGACAATATATTAAAACCATAATAGCTGATGTCAAGAAAGCACATATGCATGGAGACTGAGCCCATGATTTCAAAATAATGTGTTATAGTACTGCTCTAAAAGCAATGTAAAGTTTTGTTGTTTATTTTTCTCTTCCTGACTCTATCTTACCCGAATGTTTGATTAGAATTATTTAAATAATTAGAAGCACAGTGTTGTGGAACTAGACATAAATGCACAAAAGTCAACTTATTCATAATTTTGTCTAAAGGAAAGGTAAAAGGTCCTCTTATATGTAAAATGTAAACTGATGAACTTAAGAAGTATATGAACCATATATGTTTGGGGCACTCCTTCTTAGCACACAATCAGGCATAAAACAGGCACTCAATAACTAATTTTTTGGTTAAATAAATGAACTTTGCCCATAGTCATGATTTTGACTGCCAACAATGCTATTTTTTTCCTCTCTGTGCTTCAAACTGAGTTCCAATTTATCGAAAAGTAAATGATGCATATAATTATAGCAAAGGCAGGAGGAGATGAAGTAACCTTTCCTGATCGGCTACAATTTGTCAAGGTCTATTCTGGCTTTTTAAAAAGATTTCCTAATTTAGCATACAAATACTCTTTTACAGTCATGCTATTCATATTTAAATCAAAGAAAACAAGACTTCTGATTTTCTTATTTTAAATTATATATTAAATAATGCATAATAAAATTCTTTCTTAATAGCACAGGTCTCATCACTGTGGGCACACAGCCCAATTGTCCCCCAAATTAGTGCAATTTAGTAAGTAAATTCACTACATTCATAGCATGGTTTCTGAAATCTTCCTTCTTTCTCTTGCTGTTTTAAATTTGCATTTGTAAGATTAATGTCAATGAGAAAAAAATTAATAAGACTTCTTGCAAATACCAGGTCCTCGAAAGAGAGAGGAATCTGCATCTCTGCTGTGATGATTTTAATCTTTCAAAGAAAGTATTTGATTTATATTCTTTAGTTAATGTTGATATTTTTATGTGAAAATTTTCATAGGAAATATGACTGTATAGTTCTGGCCACACTCAGAAATATTGAAGCCGTGGGAGGAAATGAAAATTAA
This sequence comes from Eidolon dupreanum, assembly GCA_028627145.1. Classification (NCBI taxonomy): domain Eukaryota; kingdom Metazoa; phylum Chordata; class Mammalia; order Chiroptera; family Pteropodidae; genus Eidolon; species Eidolon dupreanum. Next base: position 5,077,541 of record CM053516.1, on the reverse strand, counting down.
TAGTGGAGCAGGAGTTCCACGACAACCAGGTGGCTTCATTACCAGAGCCACACACGCGATTCCCCTTTAGAGCTTCTTGTACACTAAGTAGCATAAACACACTGCATGGTTCATTTGGTCCCTAATTTTTCACTTGGAGAAATTATCTAGATGTTCCACTTCACATACATTAATCCTGGGGAGAAATCGTACAATTTATTGTGGAAAAAAGGACTCGCTTTCAGATTCAGTATCAAATCAAGTTATTATTCTACAGTGCCCCAAAATATCTCGATTATCAATAGAACTAAAAGCGAAACCAGAGGCAAATTAATAATGTTAAGAGATGCAAAGAAACTAGATCTGAATGATGTCATACCATTTTTTAAAATTAACCATAGAGCCCTTCTGGTTTCCTTTCTCTGTTCCTTCTCTTGCCAACCTGTCATCGATTTCCCATTTCCCCCATTCCCCTCATCCTGTTAAAACACAATGGAATACGACCTGTGAACACCTATTTTTTGCAAGATTTATTTAAAATTAATTCAACCCTCCTAGCTATGCTGGCTTTTTTTTTTTTCCTTGAGTATGCTCTTTGGGGCACCTAAAGTATTCTGTAGATAACTCTGATAACAATACATGACTAAAATTATGTATTCATATAGATGTCTTACATAGTAAGATATGAGAAAACATATTTTATGTATTCTAACAAATATAAAATATTAAGTAAATGATCTGGAATTATTTATACATATAGGTTATTTTGGAGAAAATTTACTGAACAAATAGATCTAATAAGTCAAATTAAAAAGCTCATAAAGTATATCAAAACAAATATATTGTTTCACTATCCAGATATTTGTGAAGATACTTTTAAATTATATAAGTTGTATAGTTAGTTGTGGGCACAAGATGTAAGTGAAGTGTCATTAAGTGGTAAAGAACTGTGATATAAATCTCTCCCTAGATTGATTTATACAGACAGGAATAGATATTAATATATATGTATATATTTATTCATATGCACTCACAAAAACATAGAGCATATAGAGTGGGGAGATTGCAAGTTATTTCGTACTGCTTTCTCTCTAATCTGATCTTCAACTCTGATCCATTCACCTCTTCAGAGCAAAGACAACGTGGAGGCAGCAGGAAGTCTGCTGCTGGACGACACCAGTGAGGTCACCTTCCTAGGGTAATTCCCCACGCGGGAAATTCCAGGGGAAAATTACACAATAGAGATCAATGCACGCTGGAAGAAAGGTTAACTGCATCAGGATGGGAGGTCAGAGGAGACCGGAGAGGAAAGAAGTTTGTTCCTGGGGCACAAGTAACATCATTAGAAGAGCCTCCAACCACTATAGAGATGCTGAAATTAATGAACTATTCAAGAAAAGACATAAACAACCCAGAGACCTTGAGATGCCGCATGACGAAGAAGAGAGAAACCAGAGGTGGTTCATATATACAGTGTGCAAAACATTTCATGATGACAATCTGTGAACGTGTAGTATAAATTCTAAACAAAGCTACTGAAGCAGAAGGGACATTGAGGAAGAGCAGACATAGGAGCAGCCACTTCTCCCAAGGGAGATACAGGACCTGGGACCAGACAAACCACAGGCAGGACTTCGGGAGCTGAGAGCACACCCAAAGCAGGAAACAGACATTCCTTCCCCTTGCAGCGTCTCTTTCGTACCTTCTACTAGCAAAGCTTCAGTGACAGCTGGCAAAGGAAAATATTCTAAGGGCCCAGATTCATTTTCACAGAGCATAAAGAGTGGGCATTTCAAGTTAAGAGGCAATAAATCAATAAGTAGCACAAATCCTAACTTTTTTTTTCAATTATATTTATATGGGGGGGCAGTGTATGAAGAAAAAAGTAAAGCAGTCTACATATATCACTTTATTTATAGTTTGCAAATAAAAGTTTTTAAAATGTTGTACTTTATTAAGAGAGTAAGCCACCAGTGGGAAAATAGAACAAAATGATAATAGAAGTTTTTGTTTCTGAATGTCATTTCTTGAATAGGAAAGGCAAACATTGCAAATATATGTGTGTATATACGTATTTTCCAGGTAAAAGCATTGTATATGTATATATACACACATGTAAGTGTGTGGGTGTGAATTGTCATTTCTACCAGTTATGGGAGATATGATTGTTTCAATACCTTTTCCATCTCTGAAGTTATATATTTCATTTCCATTTTTCATATTTTAGGAATATCTTCAAATGGTAGTTTTTAGGTTGGATTTTAGCTAGGGAAGCCTCAGAACTAATAGCTAACACTCATGCAGTGTAGCCAAGCTATGATGAAGTCCTTGCATGAGGTATAGGACAGTCAAGAGAGGTAGATGGAGTTATTTCAGGTTGTTATAATTTGGCCTCATCTTTATATTCAGAGCCAAAAATGTCATGAAAAGTTGAATGGCCGATAGTCTCTTACAAACTCCAACATTTTATAAATAACTCTGAGGCTGGGATGGTTAAGTGACATAACTCATGTCACACAACCAAGTAGTCTGCCTGTCCCCAAACTGGCATTTGACAATATTTAGTTAGTCTCCACTTCTGGATACATGCTAATCATCGACCCTGAATATTTCCTATTGATTTAAATCATTATTTTCCATATAATTAAAATGATAGCTATATGCTAGATTAAATGTCAGCTATGATTTTATGATAAAGAATAATTTTTTGAGCCAATGACCTCTAAATTATCTTTTTGTTTTTTGGTTTTATTTAAAGTCACTGAAAATCTTTACATTACCTTAAAGTTCATATGAAGTTACTTAGAAAATAAGTAATTTTTATAGTGGTTTTATAAAAAGGACAAAAGCAGTAAAAATATGTTGCAGAAATATTAGTAATAAGGCATTGGATTATAATTACATTTATTTGTAGTACTAATAGTAGTAGTAGAATCACAGTGTCCTTAATTTTTTTCAAGCGCATAAAAGTCAAATAACTGAATGATTCAAGGTATGTACACGAGAAAAGAGGATTATCTTTTGACTCTACAGAGAACAGAATGTCAAGAGTATAGATATTAAAATAATGACTCCACATACTCTGTTAGAATACTCAGATAAATTTGTCAGTCAGGCTAACTTGATATTGAACCCAAGATAAGGAGGGGTTCTGCAGATAAGAAATATTTCAAATTTCTAATAATTCAACCTTCAACAATTTAATTAACACTTAATAATAAGCATGCCAAGAAGAACCAGAAATGAAAAACATGACATTACAAGATAAGTTCATTTTGCAAGTTTCTATAACATGGAACTGATGGCATTTACTGTTCTACTTTTACGAAGCTCTGACCGAATCAGATGCTCGAGGAAGGAAAGCCTTATGAGCTAGAAGCTTAGAGAAGAGATGACTTATGGAGTCACAGTCCTCAGGGCTCTGCCCTTCATGCCGGACACACTGAAGTTAGCTTATGAAGAGGTAGGTCCTGCATTGTCTGGTACAGAGAGTACGGTGGAGATTGGTTCACACAGACAGAGGAGTCACTCTCATGTTGAAATAATTTCTATCTCGTCCCGCTTTGCTTTACAGTCAAAACATTTTGTTGTCTAAAGTCTTGTGCACAGCTATCACTACGGTGTCTACCATGAAGTATCTGACTTGCTAATGCAACCTCGAGAGTATTGTTTCCAAAAGAAATCTGTGACTTACTTTTTTTCATGAATTTTACTCCCTGCAGAGCATAAGGAAATTAACATTCTATTGATCAATTAGAAGGACAGCAAAGTCCTGATTTTATAGTACTCACTGTTTAGAAAAGACCACTGCTTCTTGGTATTAAAGAATACATTGAAATTTGCCGGAGATATCTGAAAACCTAAAATGATCAGAAAAATGCCTTAACTTTCCAGCTCATTGAAATAAGTTCAATATTCTTTATCTGATAAGTTTTTATTATAAAATACAGAATGTGAAATGTCCACATTTAGGCTACACTGAATCAAATACTAAAAAAAAACAAAAACAAAAAAAAAAAAACCTTCAGTACTGTTTTGCAACATATGATGTGAAGGCAGTTGGAAATTTCATGAAACAATAGAAATCTTTAAAATAGTTCTGGGGTTGAGATATACTCCAGGTTGTTGTTATAGTTCAGGTCACTAAATTGAAATTCCTTTGTTATTTTTTTTTTCATGAGCAAGATACCAGCAATGGAGAAGATAATGGCCAATTTTATATATATGTATATGTGTATATGTGTATATATATTTTTTTGTGTGTGTGTTTGTGTAACAGCGTATAGCCACTTATATATGTTGTGTTTTTTTCCTCCATTGGTTTTATTTTTTACTCATATTTTCTACCTCTTGATAAGCAGATATTCTTAATGTATCCAATCAATGTGTTTTTTTTTTAAATAAACATATCTTGTATTTACAATAAATTGTTCTCTGTATTTTCCTCTAGAAACTTTTTACTTTACTAAAATTTAAATCTACAATTCATCTCAAATTTACTTTTGCCTAGGGTGTGAGGTAGGGTCAGTTTAAATTTTTCCACACTCATATGAAACTGACACATTTATTAAAAGATCATTATTTTTTTTTATCGCTTCAGTGACATTTTTATCATAAATTCAGTGTCCAGAAAGCTATATAGGTCACTACTGGGTCAATTCAATCTAATCAGGGATCATGTGATTCAGAGTTAGGTTTCAGTCCCTTCCAAAGCCTGTCTACTTCCAGCTCAGTTTTTGTATTAGGTGACAACTCTTCAGATCTTTAGATTCTCAAATAATACTGAGGACAGTTCACCAGACTTTGATATTTAAAGATTGGTTGTTATTGTGTAGAAGTTACCATGAAATATTTTTTTATATGCACAATTTCTCAAACATCTAAAGAAGTCATCCCTCTACTAATAGTACATTCAGTCTCGAACTCTTGGTAAACTTTTTTTACTGATGACTATTTGGATCAGAATATGTCAAATATTTTTTTTGCTTTAACCAAAAAATAAATAAATTAATAAGTATGTGGTTGGGACAATTAAAAATACACACTTGTATACCTAAAATGAAAAATAACAATCTTACTAAGATATATCATCATATGACATGATCGATATGTGGTTCTTATCAGATTCAAAGGAAATCCACACACAGATGAAAGGTAATATTTTTAGCAGAAAAATGGAAGGTATCTTTCTAATGGCCCTAATACATTGTAAACTGATCCTGATTTTCAGTTCAGAAAAGTTAAAGTGTGACTACTGAAAACTTCATTAACATTTTGTCAATTTTTTATGCTTCTAGCTTTTATGTGTCTAAAAAGCAAAGGTTACTGAATTTATACAGTATTAAGTTAAAGTAAAATTTCAGGTACATCTCAAAAGCCCTCTAGTTCCTACATATGTGAAGATGTGGGGTTTCATATATTGTAAATCATATTTAATCTAATTTCTTGATTTTGTGAGAAACTGTCTTCCCTATTTACATAAACATACCTTTTCAAGATCGTGTTAAGATTGGATTCAGTTGACCTTCGTTTATAGTAAATGACTATTTATTTCTTCTGTCATTAAATAATTATACTGTAGTAAATATTTATCCAAATCATACATATACTATAATTTAATGCCAGCTATAAGGAATATAAATACCAGTTATAAGGAATATAAATACGTTATAAGGAAATTATCATTTTGATTCCCTTATTGTCATGTTAATAACTTCAACTCATTGTAAAACTTGAGAGGCTACTATACATAAGGTCCTATGTAAGCACCAGGGAGAACACCTTGTTTATTGATCACTTAAGATGATGGCCTTAGAACACCTGTTAGAACACCACGTCCACGGTTTTCCTTCTTATTTCCCCCCCCCATCTTTCATTTGCTCTCTTCTCTTCCTGAGATACTGAAGAGGCTTCAGATTCCAGTTAGAACCTCTTTCAGGCAAGGTTGCCATATGGCTCTGGGGAGGTGAGGCCTTCCTCTCTATTCAAGAAGAAACAAATAAATTCTTCTTGGGCAACAGGGATACTGGGGGCTGAACATATACTTATCTAAGCTATTTAGTAACAACCCATTTCATGAAGTTGTGCTGGTATGCCATGAGTCATCTATGACTTTAGTGGAAAAGTTTAGAGAATAGGACTTTATTTGTATATGTTCATTATTAGCTTTGGAAGAAGAAATGAAAGGGAATAGAGAGATTCCAGAAAACTGGAACGTTGTAAGACTGAAAAATGAAATTCTTACAGAACTAAAACAATTGTATAACAGAGAAAATTTTAAGCAACAGAATCCCAATTAAATGTATGTACTGTTTATATTGCATTGGACAAATACCAGAATATTTGTGGCACTAAGCAAACTATTTCATTTGCATAAAGTGACTGAGGGTAGAGATTAGATGAATGGTATGCCTCAGCTTAAAAGATGATATAAGTACAAAGAGAAATGTGTAAAGGTGATACAGCAAATAATTACAGCTGATATGAAAATTATCTCATCAAGTAAATGGCGGGGTGATTATCAGAATATTGAACAGATTAGAGGTCAATAGACTAGAAACACACTAGTTGTTAAGGGTGTTGTTCTATCTAAAAAAAAAAAACAAAGAAAAAATAACTTTGAGACTGAAAAAAAAATCCTATGACCGTTAAGTTTTGATAGTACCCTTGACACGATAACACAGACCCCTGAATGGCTAAAAGTAAAGGCCCTGGTGACACTGATGCTAATGAGAATGTGGTGTAATCATAAATCTCACAGGATCAGTCGGAATGTAAATTGATACAGCCACTTCAGAAAAAAGCCCTACACACACATGCACATTCTTGAATTCTCAAAACAAAACATTTCACTTCAATCTCAAAACCTTTTTATTTATTCACAAAGGTGTCATAATGATGCTGAGTCATACTGAATTTTATGTGAGCCTAAGAAGACAAATTCCAGTTCATATTTTGAATGGCTCAAATTAAATTGGAGGTGTCGCTATTTTTTTAGTGCAATGAAGAAAAAACTCTGCTCTTTCCAATTTGCAATTCTATTTCGGTGGTGTGTGCACATCTGCAAAACTGTGTGTGTGTATGTGTGTGTGTGTGTTGTAGCCAGGAATTTAACAGTGCATTCTTTAGATTTCCGAGAAATCTAATACATACATACACACACACACACACACACACACACACACACACACACACACACACACTCAAAACCTAATATTTTAAGTTTGTTTTAATACTACGCTTATATAAAGCAGATGCCATATCCAATATAACACAGTATGATATAGCATTGTATGGTACAGGCATATCCTTTAACTGAAGGGATGTGCTACCTGATGTGCTCCTTTAAGTGGAGTCTTTTAGTTTCTCCTCCAGTATTCAGTCTTCATTCATGACAAAAAGGGTTGTAACAAGACCTGGCCACAGTCCAGCCTATTCCAGTCATGTGACTGGGCAAAATTTATGTGAGTGGAATTCTCATAGGTCCTTCTCCCTGGTAAAGCTAGTGGTATACAATCTAAATAAACTTGGCTCATGACAGAAGGAATACAATACAAATGTGCTACAGATATGCTCAGTTGAAATGTAACTTCTGTAATAATATTCTGCATTTTATTAAGCAGCTTCAAAATTAATATTTTTGAGTTATTTAGAAGAAAATCTGACACTCACTCAACAAAAAATTGGATGATTCATTCTTAGTTTATAATCAGTAGATTAGTGAGGCCTTTGCAAGATTTCTCACTCAATCAAGGCAAAAAATAAAGCTCTTTATTTCAGATAGTGCAAACTCAATTCTTCAATTAATAGGTCAAGTGCAAGTGTA
>CM053516.1:5040225-5069237 GCA_028627145.1 Eidolon dupreanum | reverse complement strand
GCAGGAAAGTGATTAAGTAAATGAAAGAAAAATAAGAAACAGACCCTGAAGGCTTTGACAATGTAGGGAAATTTATTGTATCGTGAAAAGATACAGGGTAGATATGAAAACTGGGGTTTGATTAGAATAAAGTAAACACAAAGAAAGAGATAATTGGATCTGAAATATAACTAAATGGCATGATGGCTGTTAGGTCTAGGACACAGAATTAAGCCATCTTCGTGTCTAACTATATTAGCAGATTAGTGAGGAAGACGCTTATACTATTTTCATAGGTAAAATTGGGTGGATGATAATGTGCCTGTAATATTCTCTAATAGTATTACATTTTATATTATTAGTAGACCACGTTGAATTGTCATTAATCCATATATTGTGAATAAAAAAACTAAGACCTAGATATAATGAGTCATAAACATAACTATGTTCTTCTTCAATTAACATTAACAACAATATAACAGCTGAACTAGCAACAGATAAACATAGCATCTGAGTACATACCATTCAGTACCATTTAGTTCAGGGTTATAATAATTGCAATATAGTATATCACAGGGTAACTGACACTGTGGTTAAAAGGCTTTTTTAAAGATTTAGTTGTGGTATGAAGTTAAGAGAGTGAAAAGTAAGATTTGAGAGAACTGAACACTGGGGAGTCTTCTAAAAAATACAGACTTTTGGTGAAGATTCAGAGAAATTGGGTAAATTAAAAGAATATTGAAAAAGATGATGAAAGAAAACTTTTCAATCACAAAGTTTCAGTTGGATAATAAAAAAAGTACATTTGAGATTTTCTTGGCTCAAACTTTGATAAGCAGTAGGTGTTTCTGTGGAAATCTATTTATAGCACAGCTGTATATTTGAGAAAATGAGAACAAGATGTTCTTATTAGATCTATTCTCCTTTCTTAATATCTCTATAATAAAAAGAGTTATTGGTGATCCATATAAAATAAATTTAATTCATACTCTAATTATATTTTAAGTAGTTCACTTAGAAATGCACAGGAGATAAATGCATACATATAAGAAATATTAACTCATGCTACAAAAGTTCAAAATTTAATCTATATGGCTTTTCAACATACTGGTAAATAGGAAACCATTTCAAATTGGCATTTGGTATTATTTTTTATTTTAACGTCATGGACTTATTTATTTTATACAGGTATATTTTATATACAGTGAAAGGCTCAGTAGAATATTTGATGAGTTTTGAAAATTTTAAATAAGTCTGCGACCAAAGATTCAATCAAGACATAGAACTCATCCCCCCATCAGAAAATTTTCTTGTATGCCCTTCAAGTTAGTTCTTATCATTCAGAGGCAAACACTACTTTTATTTCTATCAGATACTGCTTACCCATCAACTTCACATAAATAGAATTATGCAGTACATATCTTTATAAGTCAGTCTTTTTACACTCAATGCTTTGGAGAATAATCAATGTTGTCAGAAGTAGTAGATTTATTCCATTGCATGATAGACAATAATATGTTTACCCCCTCATCTGCTGAGAATGTTCCTTTTAATTTCTAATTTGAAAAGTTTCATTTTTTATCACACATAGGTGTTGAATTTCCAAGTGATTTTACTGCATTTATTGAGAAGAATAAAGGTTTTTCTCTGTCTCTTAAAATGAATTTCATTGACTGAATTAATTTTGAATATTGAATGAATTCTGCATTTCTGGCATAAATCATTCTTGTTCAGGCTATAAAGTTGACCCTTAAATGAAATTGGGAGTGGGGGTTAGAGGTGAAATGAGAAATTCATGTATAAATTTTGACTTTCCGAAAACTTAGTTGTCTCTGGGTATCCATAGGGTATTGGTTTTGAGACCCACCATGGCTACTAAAACACATGGATACGCAAACACCCTACAAAAAAAGGCAGAGATCAATGCACACAGTAGGCCCATGTATCTGCAGACTCCCAACCAAAAATCTAAAACAGTACAGGTATTTATTTTAAAAATCCACACATAAGTGAACCCTCACAGTGTAAACCTGTGTTTGAAGGGCCAACTGTATTATACTTTTTATAAAATGCTGAATTCTAGCAAATATACCTATTCGACATAAACTATTCAAGAAATTAGGAAAGGATGGAGCATCTCCTACCTCATTTTACAAAGAAAGCATTATTTTGATGTTGGGGTAATTAAAAGAAACTATAGACTAATATCTCTCATAAACATATACACAAACACCCTTATTTGACTTTATAGAATATCAAATCCATCAACATGCAAGATGTGTAATATATTATGACCATGGGGTGTTTTTCCTAGGAATATTTGTTTATCAAATGAGAAAAAAATAACCTTAATTGATAGGCTAAATACTCTTCCATCTAAATGTCAACGTCTGAATCTCTGTAACCTGTGAAGAATACAACTTACTTGGTAAAAAAGATTTTACAGATATAATTAAATTAGGTATAACGAGACGGGAAGATTAGCCTGAATTATTTAAGTGGCCCTTAAATTTAACTGCGAGTGTCCTTATAAGAGGGAGTCAGAGGGAAACGTGGCTACAGAATAGGACTGTCAGGATAAGGCAGCATGGGAAAGACCTAACCAGTCTCTGCTGTCTTTGAAGATAAAGGGGCCCTGAGCCAAGGGAATGAAAGCAGTGTTAGAAACTGGAACAGACAAGGAACCAGGTCACCACTGGAGCCTGCAGGAGGAATAAAGACATACCAACACTTAGATTTTACTCTAGTGAGATCCATTTCAGACTTCTAACTTCCAGGACTGTGAGAAAATAAATCCGTGCTGTTTTAACACAAAAATATGTTGTTTTAATACTAGCTTTGAAACAATTTTTTGCAATAATAATAGGTAACCATGTTAACTCATTACACTTTTTATTTCTCATTCAGGGTATCAACTATGTGCTGTGTGTGCTAGATCTTACAACTCACATTTCTTAACCAAGTCAGAAATGTGACTTGTCTTTAATAACATCTGGGACTTGTATTTCAGGAAATACAACCGCATTGTTGCTATCAGACGCCACAGATGTGCAGAGATCTGGACATATTTGCATATTTTACCTGAATATTTTATTGTCTTTGAAAAAAAATATGCTAGAACTATAAAGTCTAAAGAACATACACTATTTGTCCAAAATAAAATCTGTTGTGATGTGAATTATTTATAACAGAGATAAAGAAGTTTTTCTGGTAAAATACAGAAGCTACATGAGGTGAAGGAAATTCATAAAAAGCAGCAAGTCGATCTCCAATGATCAATTTTGATGAAGTACTTCCTCTCTATATCAACTCCAGTATATCAAAGCTAGTCATTTTCTAAGTAGTTTTATTTATTAAATTTCTTAATCAATGAGATATGTGGGTACAGAATGAAAATTTCCTTTGACTGAGTACCCTTATTACACATTTTATGTTTCTGATATCATTTCAATAAAGTCTGAGATGAGACTGATCCCCCATACATACTCTGATAAGAAAAATGACCTTGATCATTGTACTCAAGTGCACTGATGTTATTTGTAGGGATACATGTCAGGGTCATGGATGGTCCAGAAGAAGACAAGAAATGACACTAGGCCACTTTTCCACATTACATACAATAAGCCTGCAAAGGAATGGAGACCATTCTCCATTCCTTTGGCATTTCTACGAATCTAGGCATTAACAGTCTCACATGCTAGGAATAGTGTCTCCATATGGGTGAGTGAACAGATTTATTTATATGTGGAGATATTCCAGGTTTGACCATATTATCAACTTAACATTGATGGATGTGAAACAAACAGAGGCTTTAAATGCACTTTTCAGTCCTCCTTAAACACTTCCCCCCCTTCCTTGGAGTAATGGAGATATCTTCCAACATCATATTATCACACTTATATGTGTTATTTCACATTTAGGTCTTTAACTCGATTTGAAATCTATTTTTTGGCTTGAAAAAAAAGTGAAAAAAAAACCATGTTTTAGTGTTTATTTATTTTCCTTTTTTATTGTGGTTCCACTAACGTGCCGATTCCACTATATGAAAAGTCTGTCCTTGTCCATGTTTCTCTGTGGTGTCGCTTCATCCTCATGTTGTTGCTCTTCACATCTAAGGGTCTGTTTCTGGGCTACACAGTCTGTTTCATTAATCTACATTCTATCCATTCTCCACTGATTATCCTTTTCTCTTTGAATTACCTTGGTACTTTTGTCAAAAATCATACTCTAACACAAAACAGATTAAAAATCGTTTTTTAAGAAAACGTGTTTTATCTTCAGGTGAACTTGGCTATCCCTAATGCTTTCTATTGCCAAATATATTTTTAAATCAGTTTCTTAATCCAAAAAAAAAACATTTCTATTTCCTCTTTTTTCAAAATAGGTACATAAGAGTTTCTGTTGAATAAGAGGTGAGAGTTTCTGATATGTCTCATCTTCAACAAAATACACAAAATTGTGAACGTGTAGTGAAATAACAATGAATGAAAGTGGTAAAAATGAACACCTAGCCCCATGCCCAATCTTAGATTTCAAATATGATTTTAGTAGTATTTTTTAAAAAAGAATACCCATTATGCATAAAAGTATCCTTCTATTTTCTATTTTTAGTTTGCTAAATGTTGTTAGCACATTATTAGGAGTTCTCTATAATTTTGTTCATTGTCTTTTCTGCAACTATCAAGATATCATGTTATTTTATCTGTAAATATGAGAGATTATATGAACTGTTTTTAAAACCTTAAAACATTTTTATATTCCTAGGATAAATCTAAGTAGGTAATGACGTATTGTTGTTTGTTATATATTGCTTATTTGATTCCCAATATTTTCTTTTAAATATATCCCTATACTATATAGATATATCTATAATATATTCATATATTCATAAATATATAGTTTTCTTGTAATAACTTTGATTTTGATATAAAGGTCTTATAAAATAAATCATAATGAGTAATTATTCTCCAAGTATCATTATTTCTCTTCTATTTTTACTAGTATACTGTGTAGAATCAAGGTATTATAATGAGTAACAATGATATCTATCTGTTGAGGGATTAGCACATTTGGAAAGTAAAATGTATAAGCAGGCAGATTTTTATAAAGATAATATCTATAATCATCCATAAATTTGGAATTGAGCTCAGGAATCTCAAATACATTTTATATCATGTAAGAGCTCAGTATTATTAGACAGCCAGTCACAATAACAAAATATCTTGGATATACCATTTATCTCCCAGTAGCTACACATTTTTTGTTCATTTAAAAAAATAAATAATTATTCACTGAGTCTGTTGTTGTGTTTCAGGGTACATTACATGTACAAATAATATATGTATTGTAATACTATATCTAAAAGTAAAACTAATGTGAAAGAACAATTATAACAATTAAAAACATACACAATGACTTACCCTGATTGATTGATTTCTAGAATGTGACAAATGTTACACTTCCTTATACTGTGTAGCCAGGATTGAGTTCCAAGAGTATCGAGGTGCCTTGCAGATTACAGGAGTGATAGTGAACCAGGCATATGAAGAGGATGATGCATTTATATGCTGTGACAGAGCAGTCATTCAGGTCAGTGAGAGAAGTGAGGGATTTTCTGCAGTTAGAGGTTTGTCTTTGAAATGACTGGTACCATTGCCATACACTAGTCAGAGGTTATTAACAGGATTGAAACATCGCAGGCACTAGAATAAATAAATGGATTCTTAACGAGGAAATTGACCTAACAGTACTTTAAATGAATTATTGGATTAAATCCGGTAGGTCATATAGAGAGAAATGTTGCTGCAGCTAAGTGAGTAGCTCGCTGCAATAGTTTACATGTACAGAGATGCGAATCTGAATTGCTTTAGAGGCTAGGGAAATAGAAATGAAAAACAGGTCTCAGAATTTGATGAGTAGAAAAATAATGTCAGAGTTGGTAGACAGACTTTGTAGGGACTGGTAACTGTCTAGTTTTAGGAAGTAGTCTTGAGAAGAATTTTTTTCTTTTAAGGAGAAACTTATGAAGAGTTTGGTTTCTTATCTATCTGTGTGAATTTTAAAGTGATATAGTTTCAAATAAATGGCTGCTGAAAAAAAAAAATGCTAGTCTGTTTATATATGGCTTTTACCACAAGTAATAAATCTCTTCTACTGTTGAAGATGTGGGTTATACATAAATACCCATTTCTAAGAAAAATTAATCGATCACAATCTGGACTGTTAGAGTGAGCCAGTAGCAGCGGGATGCACCAGCACAAGTTCATCCCGCGCCATTAAAAAGAAGTATGAGGCCGTAAGAGGTTGAAATAGGCAAGACAACACTGATTATTAGTGTCATTTGTCAAAAATTATAACAAGGAAAGTTTCACAAGTAAATTGAGTTCACTTAAACATTACCTGTGATAATAGTAAGTACACATATGACATAACTATACGGCATTAGCTGATATTGCTTTTTTTTTTTTTTTGGCAGGAAACACCAGTTATAGCAACTTAAATCATAATATGGGAGGTTTAATTTGGCTCAGAAATAGTTCTATTCAGAAGTGTTTATAACCTGCTCTTTTATCACAAAGAAACCAAACTGCAATTAAAATTCTACATTGATGTTCAGAGTGTCACTGAGGCCAAGTAGCGTTCTACCCTTCTTTTGCACAAGCTGTATGATATGATTTTTTTGTCTTTACTCTGAACTGTAAGCCTTGCTTTTATTCCCACAGTGATGGCTGTACTCCAATTACTGGGAAGTAAATGGATTCTGCATTATAATTGCCTAATTTTGTGAAACTAGGACACTGGGAACCCTTCAACTAAGGAAGAAATATGAAACTGCCATTTTTGAGGAGAAAAATAGGTCTTGTTATGGTAGAAAAGAATAAATCATTGCAGACAAAAACAAACCAACAAACAAGCAAAACCCCCTGCAGCATCCTAACGGGTGAAGTGGTGGGTACTGTGCCAGTCATACCTTCCACTCCTCATCTTCCAATACTACTCTACAGAGCTAATCTCACAGGGTAAGTCGTCTTCCGCGGTGTCTTAGAGAATCGAATACATTCAGCCAACAAAGCATTTTAGTGTTGGAGAAACAACTGGATGAAGAGTGAGACTCAAGTTAAGATAGGTCAAACCCTAAAGAGTAGAGATGTTTTGTATGAGGTGAAATCTATGAGAGAAGAAGGGTACATATTTGGAAAGACTGTATGAAAGTTTTCTATATCCATTATTCCATTCAATAATTACAAAGTCAGTGAAGCGGGAAGAACTTGTATTTTATTACTGCACAATCAGAAGGAATTGCATTTTATTGGCAGTGAAGGTCACAGAGGTTAAGTGTTTCTCCGGCTCCAACACTCAGAGTTGGTGGCAGCACTGTGCCTTCACTACCTGGCTGAAACCTTTAGTTAGGACCGTCCTTTTTGAGTGGTCTTACTCCTGTCTCTGGCCCAAACTTCTAATCATAAAGTGGTTTGTGACTTAACTTTGTGTCTGAAGAATTAACGTCTATTTATCAGTGCATCTTATTTTTTTTTTTAAATGAAAGATAATTTTCTTTGTTGGTTTATTGTTCTTATTTGTGGAACAACAGTTTTTAAAGTATCTAACCTTCATTTCTATTTCATGACAAACACACCATACTAAAGTAAGGAATGGAGATTCCTTGCTTTAGATAGACGACTGGATAAAGAAGCTGTGGTACATATATATACAATGGAACATTACTCAGTCATAAGAAGAAATGAAATACTGTCATTTGCGACAACACGGATGGATCTTGAGATTATCATGCTAAACAAAATAGGTCAAACTGAAAAAGTTGAGAACCATATAATTTCCCTTATATGGAGGATATAAACCTGAAAGCAACAAACAAGTAAGACAAACTAACAGAGACTCACGGACATGGACAACAGCTCAGTGGTAACTGGGAGTGGGGGTAGATAAGGATAAAGGGGGTCAAATATTTGGTGATAGGAGATTTGACTGTGGGTGGTGAACACACAATGCAATATGCAGGTGACGTATTGTTGAATTGTACACTTGAAGCCTATACAATTTTATTAACCACTGTCACCTCAATAAATTTAGTAATTAAAAAAAAAAAAAAACATAAATCTTAGAGTAGCAGTACTACTTCTGCAAAGATAATCACGCACTGACCATCGCATGAGCAAACGCCAGGGGAGGACGCTCTGTGGGATATGGGGGATCTCTGATGTTTCTTTGCATTTGATAGATTCATCTCCTAATCTGTACTTCAGCAACTTTTATAAGTCGAACATTCTTGTACGTAAAAAAGCAAAAGAGCTGCCTGAGTCTCCATGTCATCTGTGCAGCAAAGAGCAGCCTACCAGAGACTTCTGCAGGACTCATGCCTAGCACAAGTGTATTAGCCTGTGAGGGCTGCCATGACAAAATACCACAGCCTGTATGGCTTAAACAACAGAAATTATATTTTGTCACAGCCCTGGAGGCTGGAAGTCCAAGGTGTCAGCAGTACAGGTTTCTTGTAAGTCCTCTCATCTTGGCTTGTAGGTGGCTGTCTTCTCTACATGTCTTCACACGGTCTGTCACCTAATTCCCTCCTCTTATCAGGACGTCAGTTATATTGGATTAGGATCCACTTGAATGGTCTAATTTTAACTTAATCACCTTTTCAAAGACTTTACTGCCAAATTTGGTCACATTCTGAGGTATTAGGCAGTTAGGACTTCGACATAGGAATTCTAGGGAGATATCTACTGCAACGGTTAATTTTAATTGTATTGTCAACTTAGCTAGGCCACGTTGCTGTTATTGGTCAAAATCCAGTACAGATGTTGCTATAAAGGTATTTTTAAAAGATGAATAGCATTTAAAACAAAGGACTTTAAGCAGAATTGCCTTCATACTGCAAGTGGGCTTCATTTAATCAGTTGAAGGCCTTAAGAGAAAAAAAAAATTCTGCTGCAGAACAGAACATCGTTTGTACTTAAGATTTTAACAGTAACTCTTCTCTGGTTTTCCGGTGTACTGGCTTGCCTCACAGATTTCAGACTTGCCAGCTCCATAATTTCATGAGCCAGTTTGTTTAAAATCTGTCTATCATATACCGACACACTCGCCTACATACACACACATACACAAACACACACTTTACACATCCTACTGGTTGTTTCTCTGGAGAATCTACTGACCATGACTTTAAGTTGCTGTTTTTGTTGCTTTTTAAGTTCTTCCTCTAGTTTGTTTGTAGGCAAACATTCTGTGATGAAAATCACTCAGCATCTATAGAGCTAGCAGGGATTTACATCCTTGCTCTTCCTACACAGCTTGCAAAAATGTAGCCTGCAGTTTCAATAAAACCACCCCCTATTTCTACTTGACATTTTCAGACAGTCAAATTTCATTAGCCACAGATCCTTGCCATTTTTGTTAATTACCCATTATATAGACTCTTTTATTATCCATTTCCTCTGAATGTTTATTCTCAGATGGCTATGTTTTCTCCTTCCTGATTTATCCGAGAACTATCCTTATCCTTCTCTATTTCTCTGGAATTGTCCAACCTAAATCAATAGTGAACAACCACATTTCTTAACCTCATCACAAACTGTTCTCTACTTCCTGGTGTCAATTGAAACTAAACTTCCCAATACTGCACAACCTCCAAACTCTTTTAAATGAAAGATACGTGTTTTCACAGATTCTAGAGGTAATCCGGGGGTCTCATCTCAGTGTTCAATGACATTTCTAAATCAAAATTACAGAATTGATCACACATACACAAAAATATTCCTGTTATACATTGGGTAATTCTCCTATCTGATTCTCCTACTTTCCAGCATGAATAACTATGTTTTGGTCATTTTCCACATTTATTGAAAATGTTGGTTCACATATCATAATGTATATTTCCATCTCAAGTGGCATTAAAATCGATACTGTTGAATGCCCCTTACTCATATCTTTTCCTTTTTTAACAGATCATTTTTGATATATAATTAACTCAGTTCCAATTACAATTTTCCAACTCTCCATATAAAATTATTTTATAATCTAAGCCTCAGTAATGAAAGATCTCCTTAGATTTATTTTTTTTCTGATATTGAGGGCTGGTGTCTCTCAGGTAGGATAAATAAGACATTAAAATATATTGTTTGTCTATTTAACCTCAATACAGATGAAATAGCATTAGCCATTAATATTAACATGAAATAACATACACAAATTATTCATAAGCAAATAAGACACAAATCCATTTGCACATAGAATGCTGTCTTATTATCTATATGTATCTTGATATCTAGCACAGTGCTTGTATATCACACGATTTTCACAAGTCATCACAATAAAATTAAGTACATTCAAGTTACTAACATACTTTGACATGTTTATTTTCTGATCCACAGTCTGACTTTAAATTTTAAAGTGATTCCTTTAAATCTATATTTTCTCTAATTATGCTTATTGTGCATGTTTATATTTCCTGATATTTTTGAATGCTCATAGGATATGAGTTCTAATATTTAAGAAGATATATTTTAAACTATGTTTCTCAACCAGAGATGATGTTTCTCTATTGGAGACATTGACGGTACCTAGAGACATTTTGATTGTCACAGCTAGAGGATTGGTACTGGTAGCTAACGGGTTAAAGTCAGTGGTGCTAGTCAACATTCTACATTAAACAGGACACCTTCACAAATACACACACACACACACACACACACACACGCACATATACAATCTTACCTAGAACTAATGTCAATAGTGCAAAGATTGAAAACTCCAAGATTAAGAGTATCATCCAGTTTTGCAACATGTTGTCTTAATGAACAGGCTTTGTATCACAATGCCTACTGTCTGCAGTTTCCTTGTGCATCAAGACTTCCCCTGGTGTGAAGCATGTTGTGCTGCTCACAATGTGTGGAATGCAGGAGCTAACTTCTGAGGATTATCTACCCCATTAATTGGATTTCTGTGACCAGCCTGTACTTTAATCATCTGCACATTTAATAACTGAATCAAAGGTTTGACAATTTTATGCCATGGAAAGGTGCTTCTAATTCCAGGTGACAAATCAGAAATAGTTTAATGTGCTATTTTTCTCCCATGTTGATATATTTTCATCTTGGATCATTACTTTCCAAAACCAAAACACATCTTGGCTTTTTCATGCATCTCTAATGAAGACAATTAAAATACCTGATATACATTATATGGAAGGGATCTCTTTTTAATTGCTCATTGTTTGCTTTCATAGTGATCAGTTATATTAAATGAGCCTTGACGTGAAAGGCAACTTGATGTTCTGTTTTTAATTTATCATTTCAGGTGATACTGACTGCAATTAAGGGTTCAATTGAGGAGTTGAAAGACTGGTGATATTCAACAAGAGTATTATAAATAAAAGAATATTTCAAGTAGCTTTAGAGAAAATCTCCCAAATTAAAAGGACCATCTTTGTTCTCAAAACATGATGAATTCAGGAAGAACTTGTAAATTTCTATTCTTCTAAAATGAATTCATCATGATATCTTTAAAATTTTGTTTCCTAAATAATGTAAGATGCAGAAATGCATTTATGAACTAATTGTTTAACTTAAATCAGCCGAGTACAAGAAGTATAATAAAGGACAACTGACATAGAACTCGAAATGAACATTGTTGAGCAATGCGGAATACGACAAATAAAACAGCATGACAATCTAAAGGAGGGAGTCAACTGCTGCCTTTGCTGACAAATTTGATTTTTCAAGAAAAACAAGTTATCAAATTATCGACAAAAATATCTTGATTTTACATGTTGACCATTAATGATCTGGAAAACACTTTGTGAATCAAAACTGTAAAGCTTTCTCCCCTGGAGAATCAAGCAATTGCATTTATCATCACGCCCCCACTGACTTGTTACAAAGGCTGAGTCTCAGGTAAGTGTGGCCAAGAGGTGGAGTTCTCTTTTCCTGCCCTGACCCCACACTTATCCAATGAAGGCTCCACTTCGGATACACAGTATGCTGAGAACACTGAGCCCCTCATCATATGTTTTGCAGCTCACGGTGGTTCCACACCAGGAGAAGCGATCAGTAAGGGCCTCAGACCTCCACCCCACCCATACATACAAGCTGGTGCACAGGAGATTGTAAGGAATTCACAAGAAAAACTGTTATAGTTTATAAGCCCTCTAAGTGTTCTTTCCAGTAATCTTATGAAAAGGTAACTGTCATCTCCTAAAAGCCTTTCATTCAAGGTAGGAGGGTCAGCCAATTCAGTCATGTCAGATCAAGGAAACAGTTTTTATTCCAAAGTTTTCCAACCCTGAGCAAGTTTTCGTTTCAATTGTTAGTTTAGTGGATGTTCCAAATCAGGACTTTCACACATATTTAATGCTTTGAACATAATTTACTTTAGGGGAATCATCTACATGTTCGCTTTCAGATGGCCACCATTGCCGAACTCATTACTCTGTCATTATGATATATGGATCTTCATCTCAGTCTTATCGGATGTTCCTTTCCACCTAATCAGAATCTCATGATAATTAATATAATATCTAGATGTTTCATCTGCATGGCGATGAGGGATTGAACCTGGGCAATTGATCTTATTCTTTGGAACATGTGGTTAATTTATCATTTTGGCACAAACATTCAAACTTTTTGAAGTAGTTGTTGTGATGATCAGTGCTGTTGATTAGACCTTCATATTTTTTGGTTAAATGTATTCATATTCCTGGTTAATTTTATTCACACACATACATAAGCATTATAAACCATCTGCCAAAAATACACAATCACCTTTGTATATTTACTGTCTCATTCACAAATATTAAATGCAAGGTATCACGTTTAATTTCAGTTGGCATGAAATGACCATTTGATATTTCTGAGGTGTCTTTAAAATTTTTGCACAGTATTGCAACTTAATGAACTTAAACATGTTTAACGGGAAATTACTACTACTACTACTACTAATAATGATGAATTTAAATTTCTTGCTTCTATTCTCATACACATACTAAAATTTGGGACACAAGTAGATGTTTCAGACACACACTTTAGTCACCATTTTGCTAACTAAAATTATCGACTCAGTACAAATTCATGGAGTCTTAGTTCCTTATGCTGGGGCTTCATTTAAAAAATTTAAGGTAGTGTTTGTGAATTTTACTGGTGGACTCAAAGTGTTTTTGGTGTTCCCGTTAGCCTTTTACAGGAAAAAAACAAAACAAAACAAAAACAAAAACATGCTTTTTAAGTCCTGATTTATATTACTTAATTTTTTGATTGATTATATTATAAAATATTTACCTTTCAGGCTTCTGGATGAACTTTTGGCATACCACTACTCCAGCAATGAACAACTAAGAGAGATGGAACACACACAATACTCACGCATACATACACACATATACACACAAAATATTTGTGTGTGTCAGGAAAGCAAAACTTACAGGGCCGATATTTCACTGACAGGTGAATTTAAGATAAGTGAATTGGTCTTCTGTTGCTGTTATTTTCTCTTAGGATGGTTGCCAAACCTCAGCTTAGGGTGAGAGGCCAAGAATCTGGGCAGAGGGCCATGTGCAATATTCCCACAGCTCAGAGGCAGAGTGGTCAGCAGGTACACTGCTCAATTTCTTGTTCCTGATCTCTTCCCCTGAGGCTACACATTTATTACAAGTAGCCCGCCTTCCGAGTGTTCATAGGTGACAGCCCTTCTATAATTTCTATCTTTTTCTGCCTCTACACCATTTCTCTCATAGTCTACAATTTACTCATTAAACTAGTATTACATTTTTTTTTAAACATCACAAGTCCGTACTTCCTTTACCTAGTCATGCGTTAGAATATTCAAGAATATGTGGGGTACAAAGAAATGCTTAAATATCAACAAAGATTTCTATTACACTAATGAAAATTCTGATACATTTATGATGACTCTCCAGGGCATGCATGGCTCATGTGGTGACTCAGCAATCAGGACTTTTTGGATTTTTTTTTGTTACTTTGCCAACTCAGTGTCAATATGCCATGGTCAATATATCAGGAGCTAAGAAAATTAGAATTTTGAGTACAGTCCCCTAAATGTTCTCCAGAGATAAAACAGAATTATTTCTAATTTTCCTATTGGTTCTAACTATTCCCATAGATAAATATACTTTTAAAAAGATGGTAAGAAATTTAGAGGAGTATATAGGTAGTCAATTACAAATCAATAACTCCCTCACGATAAACCATAGTTTTAATGGTAATTTTTAAAAAGTAGTGTTGAAATAAATCCCTTAATTATCAACAAGTTCATTGACTGGACTATCTTCCTCACTATTTTTGTTGTTTGAATAAAGGAAACAACTTCAGTGGAACAGAGGAAGAAGTGGCATGATGCCATGACCAAAATTAATGTAGAGCCATCTCCTGCCTAGACCCAGTCCCACAACTGCCACCACCAGCCTGTCATTGAACTGCTGTGTGAAAACCTAATGAAATTGCTATTGTTTAAATAACTCCATTTTGTGGTTTCTTTGTTATGGCAGCTTAGCCTTTCACCTAGATAATACATAAAGCACTTGTGGGATTTTGAAAGCAGAGTGCTGCTCTGATATGTTAATGACTTGCTATTTGAGCACTGGACAAGAAGAAAACAATGAATGCAGACTTGAAGACTTATGACCTTTGTCATGTCATTGCAAAATTCGATGTAACTGCCACCTGAGGTAACTTGGAAAGCGGACTTCATCCTACGGAGGCTATAGTTACAGAATGTAGTCAGGATGACAGTTTGTAATAATGCCACATTGCAGGTTGTTTGATGAGCTTTGCATCATTCTTAAACCAACCATGATATATCAACTGCTTTTATATCTACCTTCTCAGTTTCTTTTAAAATATGTATTTTGTGATGACAGTGCTACTGAATGTTGTTAAAAATTAAATTATTAAATAACCTCCATGGGAAAACTATTCAGAAACTTTACTTTTAATGAATAAAATCTAAATTATTTTTACATTTGCAATATAATTTCTTATTATATTAATAAGTATGTTTCAAAGACATGGAAATAATCAAGTGGGCTTTGATATATTTATATAGTTTAAAAAATTCATGCCATTCAAATTAGAATTAAACCTTATCTATGAAAAATATATTTATCATTATTCATGCAAGCATTCTATAAACTTTTAGCCTTTGTATGAGATAGAAATTGGTCAAGATGTTAGAAACTGAACAATAAACAAACCAAATTAAGTCCCTTCTCTAATTGGGTTTATATTCTAATATGGATAGACAGTAATGTAGCTTCAAGTTAACACATGGGCAGTCCCATATGATTGGCAGGCCTAGGTCACATCCCTCCCACACTGTTAACTGCAATGGAGCCTACAGTAGAGCATCTGCCATTTTCAGACTGAGCACTGTAAGGTAAGCCCTGCTTCATAACATGGGGGGGAAACGTTTCATATACTTAATGTAAATGATGATAATAATTATAATAAACATTTGGAGAAGAAAAATGCCCACTACTCTATTGAAAAGCTTTAAAAGGGTAAACAGAACTTTTGACTTATGACTTATTGAAAAGCTTTAAAAGGGTAAACAGAATGATTTGACGTATGGTTTAACAAGTTAATTATGATTGCTTTGAGAAAAATTTTTTAGGACATGAAAAATTAGAGAAAGAAAATTAGACAGAACTTTGTTAAAATAGTTTAAATATTCGGGTCAACTTGATAAATTTGTCTAGGATGAAAATAAAAAAGAGACATGAGAGAACATAACTATGGACATATTCTTAAGTTAAAAGTAAAATGACATTGTAACTTGTATATGATTTTGATAGAAGGCATCATTTGAAGAAAAGAGAAAGCAAAAGAACCATAACAGGAAACTTTCCAGGAAGATAGTAGATTGTCAAAATTTTTAAAATATAATTTAGAAAATACAGGTGAGAATTATTATAGTTATGTCAAATGACAGTTAAATGACATAATGAAATGATATATAGTGTCCCTACAAGTAGAATTTTAGAAATCATAGACTGATATAATCTGTAGTGTTAGTAATCATGTCAGGAATTTAATAGAATATTTTATTTTTATCATGCTGATTTCAATTATAAAAGAAAATTAAGTCCTTCCAATTATATTTATAAATAGTTCTAGAATAAATATGAATGGGTAATAAAATATATTTCAGAATTGACCCTAAGTAATCTTTCATTTAAATGTAATAGCATGCTCTAATTCTTATGATCGTCATTTGTAGAATAGTTTTTAACATTTCTTATTTACTACTGTTAAATACTTTACTACTTACATTTTATCTAATCTCTCTTGGAAATCATTTATAATGTATGGTTTTCATGTTGTGAATATTTAAAATTGAGCATCTGTCATTGGTAAACATCATAAAGCAGAAATTCTGAAGGAATTAAGAACATTTTTCTCCCTAATAGTCTAGTCTTCACTGCCAACAGGGACCGATTTCTACACACAGTTAAATCAGATTATGTGACATTTAAACAGAATAAAATAATGCACACTGACAATTCTTAAGTTAAATAGCATGGGGATTAGTATAAAATTGGGTCAACCTCAAATATTTGTAATTAAAATTGCTACTACCATGTAAAACAAAATATATAATTACAAGAGATCTCGTTTTTCATGATGTTATTTGATGTAAAGCCTGCCCCAACTGATTTACTTGTGTCATATAAAATGTGGAAATATCTATATGTTCTGTACTGTAATGAGAATTTTTAAATTTAACAACCTATACAATATATTCTGTATGTATATAATCAAACCATAAACCAATACCCATGCCCTAATAGATATAATGGAAGTGGATATTTAAAAAAGCCTATATTTTCCCTTATTATCATCATTAATTACTTAAAAACCTAAATTAATGTGTTCCCACAAAATATAACTTTGCATATTGCCTATAGGCCTTACAAATATTTTTAAAAACTTAATTCAGTTCAATAACAAATCAGTGGGGGAAACAGTAATGTTTATAACACCAAATGTAAGAAAAATACCATTTTTAAACTACAGAATGTTGATATTATCGACTTGTTCTAATTGGAATTAAAACATTAAAATATGTATATTTCTATGAATATAATGATGAAACGTGTATAGTATATATAAAGTATTACAACTTTAATTTCACTTTACTAAAATCCAAATATTTACTCCAAATATTTTTATCCTATATGTGCATACAAATGAAGGAAATCAGTAATCTAACATAAACGCATGTTGGATTTTTTCAGGGAAGTTATTACTATGTAAATTATTCTATTTTAATCACATTTAAAAATGAAATTTATAGATTTTATTTTAAGTTAAAAGCACAGGGCATTTTTTTATGTCATTCTTGTACTTTGACCACACAATGCTAAGAACAAGCGCACGTTAAAAACTTTAAAAGTTGGAAACACAGCAGACTTCTTAAAATCTGACAATACAACATCACAAAGAATTTCAAAAGCAATCTGTTTCAGGTCAGATATCTCATTTCTAGTGGGTTATAGAAAGAACGGGCTCTGCGTAATTCCCCTGGGACTAAGAAATGCCATTTCAGAGTTGCAAAGTGAGTGTTCTATACTTTAGCATTATTTACAAAATTTCTCTTCAGACAATCTTACTGGAATGGAGTATATAGATAAATTATATTTTGTTTTTAAACACAAAAGTACAGGAAAATGAAACCAACTGTGTTTCTGAAAAGTGATGGAGCTTGGGTCAAAGAGATTGTCTCGGTTTGTCATTCCCACAGCTTTATTATTTCCAAGAAAGTGGGAAGGAACCAAACATTTACCAACTATCTGCTATGTGTCAAACACTACTATGTGTTTTATATAAAGTTTCCAAGATTTTTAAAAAGTACAAGATATTTGTCACCAAAAAAAATTACAATATGTGTGAAGTTTGATTATTTTTTTAAGTGAATGGACCTGTGGTTAATTTTAAAAAGCCACTTGTCAAGCAGAGTAAACCTCATTCAGAAATGTCCCTTATGTCTGCTTTTAGCCACTGCCTCCCAACAGGAAATCTAACACGACAGACATATCTTCACTGTTTGTAAAATTTGTGTAAAAGGATCACACAGTTGGTATCCATTTGTGTTTGTGCTTTTTCTCTAATATATTTGTGAGCTTTTGGTGAAACTGTATGCAGCTCATTTTTGTTATGCTATAACATTCCATTAGTGAATGTATCATGATTTATTTATTCATTCTGCTGCCCCTGGGTACTTGGCTTATTTTCAGTTTTCGATTATCATGAATAGTGTCATCAACATCCTTATATGTCTATTAGTGTGAATACATATGCATCTCAGATAACTATATACCTAGATGCTTAATTGCAGTGTTCTAAGAACTGTTAAGGTGATGACATGTGTAAAAATCATTCTTGTAATTTCTCCAAATGCCTTGAGAATCTCAAATTTATTTTTAGTAATCATATTATGAGAAAATTATCATTTTGAATTTTGGGCAATATTCAAATCTCATTTAGAAGCAAGCCTGGAAAGGAAGATGGATAATGAAGCTGTTTAGACTCATTTTGTCTAAAGACAATGTAAAATATTTCTAAAAGCACTACAGAAGCAAATTTCAAGTTTATTTTGAACAAGGTAGCATTATTTAAATACGATAGACTTTCAAGGTGAATAATTTAAGGAATGTTGCCCTTTGGGCTACATAATTTCAACTTGATGGTCAATCTCCTGTCATGGATTTTACATTATAATGCTTTAAAATCATTTTAATATTTTAAATATGAATAATAATGGTTCATGTCCCCCCCACCAACATTTCCCCATCCCTTACTACATAAAAGAGTGTTTTTCAAGGAAATAGAAATGAAGTTTAGATACTTTTAAAACTGTTGTTTTTGCAACTAGGAACAATAACCCAACAGAAAAATTTATCTTTTTTTGTTTAAAAAAATTATGAGATGCACCGATAAATAGATGTTATTTCTTCTGATACAAAGTCATAACACATTTTATACATAGGAATTTTGGTCAGAATAAGTAGTAAGACCACCCAGAGATGATGATCTTCAACTAGGTATTGAAGGTACAGTGCTGCAAATATCTTTGTGTATCAGAGCCAGAGAAGCTGTTAACACCTAACCTCTCTGAACTTTACAGCAAATATTAACTATTATAAGGTAACCTTTGCTTCTTAATATGACTTATGCCATCCCTCATCTTCAGTGTAGTGGAAATATTTATATACAATTGAAAGCATCTCCTCATTTCAGTTATGAAGAAGTGATCTTAGCTCTTTATCTGTCTCAAACCATGAGAAGAATGGAGAATACCTGCAATATCGTTAATAACAGCAGGATAAAGCTAAGGTCATGCTGTTTTATCAGGTTACATACATAACTATACTGAGGGCAAGATGAATGTTACACGGTTTTGAAAAATGTCTAGTTCTTCATTTTTTATTTATACAGCATTAAAATAATCACATGGTGCATTTTAAATAAACAACACATCTGGAAAAACGTGAGGAGTCATATAAGAATTTAAATATGTGAAAAAAAAATTTCCCCAGCTTTTTACATCAACTTCAGCTTCTTACTTCACTTCATACTGATTTAATTAACACCATGAAATTAAATTAATAATAGATATATGACTAGAAAAAACAGTCATTGTGCCTGACTTTTTTTTTTTAATATTCTAACTTTGTTTCATTTCTCATCATCAAATCACTAAACCTGAGTAGATCCCACAAAAAATGGGTAGCAATGGTCAAGCACTGATGGCAAGAGTGAGAGGCCCAGAATTTGTCACGATGAGTGTTCCTTCTCATAATCTGCAGTTCCAGGTTCAGGATCCTGGTACAAATCATTTAAATTTCTGTAGTAAATTACAGTTTTCATCACTTGTGGCATCCTTGCAAATGAGTTTCACTGAAGTCATTCATTGAAATGTTAATTAAAATTTCATTTTGTGGCCAACTATTTTGGTTGGAAATATTTTTTCCAGAATGTGCCTACAAATTTATTAAAATAGAAAGGTTTTAAATAAATGAATTAGCAAGTACATTTAGCATGAAGAAAACTAAGAAATGTGACAGCTACAACACTTCATCAGTTATATTTTACAGGAAAATAATTTTATAACATTTAATTTATTCATGAAAATTAGCATAAGCTTATATATTCTGGTACTAAAATATTTTCTAGGACAAGTTAAATTTAAATTTCAACCTAGACATGAAATACTATAATTCTTTGAATATCTTATTCTTAATACTAGAAGACAAATTATTTCTACAACCTTTCATATACTATAGAAAAGCTTGGAGAAAAAGTTTAAGTTGATAGGAAATTTTATACTTCACTGCTTCTTGAAAATTCACTGACTATTTTATCAAAAAATAGAAATGCAACATCAACTCAGAGTATTCCTTAATGACTGTACTTACTGAAATTGAGAGTGAGAAAGCAGCACAGTTATCAATGCCTGGACAACTCACCCAAAATACGGAGAAAACAAGATTCATAAGGGTGAGTCAGTGACAAACACAAGTCTAGAATTTAGAATTTTCTTTTTGCCTAGCCAAGTTCTCTTTTCCTAGAGTTATCTTCTAAAAGTAGAAACAAAACAAAACACACAAAAAAAACAATAAAAAGTAGAATCAATATGTACATTTGTTCAAACAATATAAAAACATATATGTAAAACACTGTAGTTTACAAAAATACTACTATTTGCTGCTCAAAATAGTCAATATACCATTTTTCAAATTAGAATTTTTGTGTAATAAATGTTAGAATTAAGATCTGTAGCATATTTAACTTCAATACTTCTTCAGATTTTAATGTTGACTTTAATAAATAAACTAGATATCATCAGATCATCTACATCATCTGTGAATTTCCTTCTACGATCACATTTTTTTAATTGTACTTTTTTTGTTTTGTTTTGTTTTGTCTTTAAATTTATTTAAATTAGTTTAAAGTATACAATACACTGGTTACACATCTATATAGTTCATAAAATGATCCCCCCAATTGCTCCCTCTCTCTCCAGCCTTCTACCTAGTCATCATAATGTCTTTGTCTAATTTCAAACCCTCTCTGTAATCACAGAGTTTAAATCCGATTAATTCATTTACTAAAATTTCCAGAAGGACTTTCTGTGATGATTTACATTTTTATGTTGAAGTAAGGATAATGTGCTTAACTAATCAAATACCAGCTTCTCACAGCATCTTTAAATGAGTAAACCTATTTTTGCATGGTGATATGCATCTGTTTCTGTAGTTTATATAGTGAGTTTCCTGCTGAAATAAAGATATGAATGTTCACAGATTGATATTAGTAGAGAATAGACTTTTTTTACCTACTACTTTTGAATAAGATACTGGCAATAAACAGTAGGAGGTAAATCCATCTCAATTCCAATTATAAATAAAATACAAGCATTCTTTTCATCTTTTGTTTAAAAATAAGAAGTTACATGAATTACAGCAGACTAAGAACAAATATAAAATTGAGTCTCAATGATTTTTTTGTGTGTTTTATTTTTCTTTTAAAAATTTTGTGGTGTATTCCAATGTAAACTCAAAAAATCTTTTCAAGTAATAGTCTCAAATTCATAGAAGGAAAAATAACATGTCATGCCTTCCATTTGATTACTAAAATTTATTATTAGACTAAGAGATCCAATTTAATCAAACTATTTTTTTAAATAATCAATTAAATCATGTACTTTATTTCAGAGTAAAACGTAAGTTGTGAACTCAAACATAAAATATAACTATACAAAGATAGAATGTGTGTCCAAAGTAAAGTGTAGTTTAATTTTAGGGCATATTTGATTCTATAGATCTATGTTGATTATTATAGTAGAACATTAAATAAGTATACCATGAATAATTTACTTTGAATAACTAGCTCATTTATTGCAAGGGGCAAAAGGGAAATGCATGGTTGGAAAACACGTTAAATTTATTACTATGCAGTATGCCTCCCATAAATTTCCCAGGAAAAAAAAAAGATTATAGATGCTGTGCTAGAGGCACATTAGACTTTAAAAATTGAAATCATTGGTGAAAAATACTGGCTCTGGATTCAGAACTCCTGGATCTGCATGCTAACCCTTCTTCCAGTTTTACCACAATCACAATTTGAGTGATGTGAGAAAACCCTCTGTGTATATGCAGTAGAAGTCCATACAGAGCTTTGCACTGCAGGGATTTTAGACTCTTTCTTCAGATACTTTAAGGGGAAGTGTAATATCATCAGTATTGGGTTTTAGAAAAATTATTCTAGTTATAGTAAAGTAATGGATTAAAGAAGATAATAGGGTTGCTTAGTGTGTTTGTTAGGACATGATTCACTATTTTAAATGGAAATTATAGAAAACTAGCTAATTCAGGATGATCAAGACAGAGAAGTACATGGACAAGAATGAAATTAGAGATACAGTCAAAATTAACAATAGCAAACATCTGTGCACTATTTAAGATGAGGACATTGAAGCACAGGGAGTTTAACTTTTCCAAGGCCACAGAACTAACGGCAGAGCTGCGATTTGAACCTCCTTAGCTCCAAAGCCTATGTTCTTAACCTAATTCCTTAAGAATACTAACTGCACATAATAAGTAAAGAAAAGACAGGTAAAGGATGATTTCCATATTTCAGGTTTAGGTAATTGAGTATATGGCGATGACATTCAATGAAGTAAGGACTATATGCAGAATAGAATGGTTTGTCAATAAGTTAACACATAACTCGAATACACTGCATGCCGAGCACAATTTTATGAACTCAGTTTCATAATGCTTCACTCCAGAACTCAGAATGAAAAAGTAGTGTCCAACTGGGACAAACCATTCTCATGTTAGAGAGAAAAAACAAAAGTAACAGAGTCACAGGATAGTTCGCCTAGAATCTGCTAAAATTTGGCATTTCATTTCATTTGCCAAAGAAAATAACATAGTCTAGGCTAGTATGAATAAGGTGGGAAGAATTTTCCTCCCACATTGAGAGTCTCTAGGATAAAACCCTGTAAGGATCGGCCTGATGAAAAAGGGAAGGGGATGTTTTGAGAGGAAAAAAAAAAAAAAACCTACGATATAGAGGTAAGAGAATTCCACCAGCTGCAATGGAAAGGGTGACAAGAAAATGTCTTGAGACAGCAGAGAGCTGATATCTTCAAGGGGAAGGTGTGAGGAGAAAATGAGTTTGGTTGATTCACACTGAGTTCGAGACAACACTAGACAATTAGATATGTTTCTGATAATTAGAAATAATATTTAAGGGTAGAGGAAAAAAAAATCAAAGCCTTTTAAAGAAAGGCCAGAGATGACAAGGAATTAAAGGTAGTTATTGTCTAGAACATGAAGAAAGAATCGTGGTTCTAAAAGAGGTGAGAGGTAACTGACAGATACATCTCTAACCATGTACTAGTTTCAAACATGATATTTTCCCTAACGTGCATTATGCATGTTTACTATCTTTTAGTATGACTGAAAATTAATTTAAGCTTTTTATACTCTTAAGAATAATCACTATGAATACTAATTTTTGGCATTCATGTTCTATTTTTTTTTTTATTTCAGTTGTTGACATGGGTATTATAGTACTTAAAATAATCCTTTTTTTTAACTCATATAATTGACTCTTAATGACGTTTGGTGAGACAAATAATGATAGCCAAAATTAACAGTGTCTAAGACACAAATAAGTCTCCTCTTAGAGGGGACCCATGGTCTCTCTAAAGAATAAAACACCAGTGATATATGTGAAATAAAGAGAATGTTAATAAAGGTAGATATTTTAAAATCCCATCAGATTCAGCAGCAAAAGACTCACCTGTGTTTGAGTGATGTTGACAGAGTAAGCACAGGAGGTTGAAGACAGTGGGGGAGAGCCTGTGAATGAAGGAAATAGTGTGTGCTGGCAGTATGCCAAGGGAGAGGCTGGGTATAGGTGACCGCTAGGAAGATGCAGTCCTGAGGGTGGTTTTTGGTATTGTTAATTTGACAAAAAAAATACTACTGTTTTATAGACTTGATCAAATTTAAAAGAGATTGAAATACCACCTTACTCTCCAGCCTCCTCCCCACCCCACTTCACCCCCAAAAATAGTAACAGGGATATAATGAAGGAATTCCCTAAAGATGACTGAGATATAGTGAAGAGGACTTTTCCACTCAAATGGCTAACCTTATAGTCAGCTCTTTGTTCTGCTTCTGTAGACATGCTTGCTGTATAGGCCGAAGGGCAGGGTGACCTTGAGATCAACTAAAGACTCCTTCTCCCCTTTGCTTGTCCTGTCTAGATAACAGACACATCCCCTTTGTCTGTTAAGCCCTATAAAAGTAAGGTTACCCCTGAGCTCGGGGCCCAGATCTTCAGAGCACTAGCTCTTCTGGGACTGCTGGTGTAATAAACCTGAGTTCTCCAACTCTCTGAGTTGTGCTTGGTTTCTCGTCAGTCTGATTTTTCTGAAACAATAGTATATAAAGCACAAATGAAGAGGGTAGCTAGACAGACTCATGTGTATTTTGGATACAAGTAAGGTACAGGGGGAGGAAAATTCTCAAAGTCCCCTTCTGATGCCTTCTATTTTCTCACTGAAGTATTACATTAGGTATATTCAAGGAACAAGAGTAAATGTGGAATTAATGGAGTTTTACACATGAAGGGTGGGGAAGTTTTTGAATAGCCACTGCACTTGAGGGAAATAATAATAAGAGTAATGTTATCTAATATATACTGAGTGCTAAAACAACCTCCACTCTGATATTTCATCCACATTCCAAGATTACTATAGTTTTCACTCTCCGATGAACACCAAGGTCCAGTAAGTGATGGAGATGCGTTTCTATCACATGCTTTTGAGTCCAAAGCACATACTCTTACTTAGAACCCTATAAGAGGATATGAAACTGTACTGTTTTATGCTATCATTAAAAAAGAGAGTTCATTTGGGATTTAAGAGCTTAAGGGTATGGCAGCACTGGTTGGTGCTTCCCAGGTGAATTCTCAGCATTTTTCCTGGAATGGAGAGGAAAGGAGACAGCTCCTCGGTTAATGAGGAAGAGGTCGGTTCTCCAGAAGCACAAGGGGCAAGCCATCCTAAGCACTAACCAGAGAAGAATGACAATTCTGAATCATTAGGGGCCTGTTCGGTAGGATTGAAGCAAAAGCTCATTCCTAACTTCGTATAAAAAGTATATTTTTTTTTTCCATGAGGTTAAAACATAAAGGTAGTGGGGGAAATAAAGGAGTAAGGAAGAAAAATGAGAGGGTTAAATGTAGTAGCTAAGCCTGAGCATTAACTACCCATGATGAGACTGCCTGAGGGTCGCCCAACATCATTTATTTAAAAAAGTAGAAAATACAAATATATGTTACTAATCATTTATATTTTTAGAACTTTTGAAGATAAAGACATTTTAACATATTGAGATACTATTTAAGAAAAGAGGTGAAAAGGAGAATCTTGCATGTGAGTGTGAGATGTAAGCTATTTTTGTTCAAACTATTATTGCAGTCTCCTGTACCTGCAGCTTTTCTAGTCCATATCTGTGATTCACATTTTCTAATCGTATCATAATGGTACCTAATTTGCAGATTAATTGAAGCTAATATTTAAAGAATGTGAGATTAAAAAAAAAAAAAGACTAAACAACTTTCATTCCCAACAACATAAAACAGATTGAATGTCCCTGAATAAAATTGTTATTTCTCTCTGCAATAATTGGATTTTCACCAGTTTTCTGCTTTGTGAATTCCTATTCAACCTTCAAAAACAAATTCATATTTCTTCTATAAGGAAATCCCTGAACATTCCCAAACACTTGATATATTGCATCTCAAAGAAGAGTTTGACTTTTGCTATCCACTACCTTGTAGAAATCCCTGCCATTTCAATTACTATATTTTTTGTCTGTCTACCCATTTATCATCTATTTATCCATGCCTTACTGAATTTGCAAAGAACACCAGTGTTTTCCAACATAAGGTTGTATAAAGGTGGTGAGAATGAGCATTATTTCCTGTCTCTCATTTTAAAAGAAATAATTAAGTCTTTTTTTGTTTTAGTATTGACTTGCTTTTTAAAATTTTTTTATTATTATCTTTTTTTTTTATTTTGTAATTGACTATTCTCTCTGGTGTACTAGTATTTTTTAATAACAAAATAATTTGTTTATTCTTGTACCAAAGGAGATATATTCATATATTCAATGACACTTCTTACTATTGTAAATAATGCTATAATAAATATTCCCAGGCGTGTTTCAATATACTTCTGGGAAGGACAACTGGGCTAGTTTTGTAAACCATAAAGAATATGCTTTTGTTATTCTCATTTTTCAGATAAGGAAACCAAGATTTAGAGAGGTTAAATATCTTGCCCAAAGTCATTCATTAGAAAGTGACAGATGCACAGTATGAAAAGACATATTTGATTTGAAATCCCAGTTTTAGCCACTATGTACTCTGGCATATACCTGATGCCACTTCTTTTGCGAAGACTTCCTACTTCTTTCCCCTGTGCTGTATATAATGATAATTGTTGTATTTTCTGATAGTATTTAAAATAACAGATTGATGACATAACATATCACTAATGTAGTAAATCATTGAAATGAATTGACAATTTTGCTATCTTGTAAAATACAGAGAAAAATTTCTCCCATAAAAACTGGTTTTACTTAAAGTGGGAAGTGAATTTTAATATTGTCTAAAGCGACTGATTAACCAACTATTCAACTTTGAATAAGTTATAAGTCTAGGATCATAAAATTGCTTATTTGTAAAATGCAATGGTCACCTCTGCCTTACAGTAGTAGTGGAAGAATACACGAATATAGAGCGCTTTGTATGAAGCAGTTCTAAGCATGTTTGATTTTGTTCTCCCAGTATTCCTATTAGATTATTACGCCATTTCCTTCCTTTTTAACTTCCTGTTCCTTTCCATTGCCTGCCTTCCTTCCTTCCTTCCTTCCTTCCTTCTCTCCTGTCCTCCCCTCCCTTCCCCTCCCCTCCCCTCCCTCCCTCCCTCCTTCTCTCCCTCCCTTCCTTCATTTTTTTTTCTTGATAAAGAAGAGGAGGCATGGAGAAATTAAACTCACAGATAGTAAGAGGTAGCATAATACTTTGAATGTGGGCAATCTACTTCAGAGTCTGTCCTTTTAACCACACAACAAAATACCTTATTCTCTGGTTTATGTTGAAAATGCGATTTAATGTATGTGTAAATGTCTTTCACACCAATATAAAAATTGAAAACTATTCAATGTTTCTCAAGGAAAAATCTTATTCATATTTGTACCTGCTCTTTTGCTAATTTTATCAAGCTACGATTAGAATTTCATAAACTTTTAGAGCAAACGGACATTGATAAAGCAATTTTTAAAGATCCAATATAGTTTAAAATACTCTGACTAGAAAAATTCCAATATTGTCTTGCAAAAATGTACATTAGGAAATGAGAAACAGGCACGAGGTATGAAGCATCAATGTAATAAAAAACATAGTTAGAAGAGCATGTTATCATTTTAGCATGCTCAATTTAAGCATAGAATTGAGCATAGCCATCTGCATACCACAAAAATGTTATAATACTATAACTTGAAAAACATACCAATATATATAAAAATACACATTGTCAGAATAAAACTCGGTAAATTTGCTGCTCTAATCGTCAACATCCTATGTATTATAGAATATTTAAAATGATATACAAACTAACAGATGATCATTATATCAAGATTTTATGGTAGAGTTGAAATTAAGCTCCATTCAAAGTTTTATTACAAACAATGTTGCACCTTTACGAGCTCCTGGCATACTGAAGAAAATACTTCAGAAGTAGAGCGGAGTATCTATTACAGTTGCAGTGATTATGGTGGTAACTCTGTTGCTATCATTGCGATCATTACTGTCATCTTTACTCCCTGGAAACACAAGCAGTCTGTGCTGTGTTGTTTTGAATCTCAAAGAACAGCATGGCGACTTAGAGCCAAATGAGTGCATTTCAAGGGCTGGAAAACTTAGAGTCAAACGAATGTAGCAGTGCATGGAGGTGCAATCCTGTCACAAAGCACAGTGCAGGTTTATTCGCAGACAGCAATGTAATTAATGCCTTGTTCTAGGCCATCGATGGGTGGGGGCCCTTCAGTGCTCTGTATTCTATCTGCCCGTAACTCCTTTTGAAGGAGAAAGGCAAGAATGCATTAAAAGGTTCTATGGAAATCGAATCTATATAAAATAGGAACTATGAAATGCCTATTTTCCTGCCTGAGTGGATAAAGATAAATGGTCTAGGAAGACTCTGGTCACTGGCGTTATTACTAAACTTTGCTCAGGAGGGTTAATTTGCTTTTGCTTTTATTATTCTGTTTTTGTTTTTTAATGAAACTAGTTTTATCGGAGGTGATTCAATGGATGAGTATCCAGGTATTTGCAACTGGGTCAAATTGGAAAAGAAAACTTTGACAGTTTTAAATTCTTTATAAATGGAAATTATTATATTTCATGTTTCCAGACAGACAAGTTTTAAATTTCTTTCTGCTAGAGTACTGAAATTTCTGATACAGATAGATGAATTTTCAGAATATTTAACTTCACTTTAATTTTCCATTTTGGTTCAAAACAATTGCATGGGACAAAGATATTTAAACATACATATCATCACTGCTGAAAATTTCACAAAATCCCACCAACTTGAATTTTACTTAGATAACAAAAACAACAAAAAAATATGTTTTAAATATATTACATTGTGAAAAAACTCGGAATGATAATTTTTAAATAATTTAAAAGTCCATTAGCTTTTAAGCAAAGTCAATATGACTATTTTATATTCTTCCAGTGGATAGTTGTTCCGAATATATGCAAATATAAGGCTAATTATTTATTTATTCAAGTGTGAACAGTAGTGGCAGAGCAAATAATAATAGAAACTGAGAATGCCATCAGATTTGGATTTAAGAGACTTGAGTCTAAAATTGACATTTACTATTTATAATATTTTGTATATGAATT
>CM053516.1:4958766-5039725 GCA_028627145.1 Eidolon dupreanum | reverse complement strand
TCATCTCTGAGCCCTAAACTATTAGTTGTCAGGATTAACAATATCAATATTATTTTTCTACAGCCTCTGTAAGGTTTTTTAAGAATCTAGGAATACTCTGAGATTCCTGAAAATTTGAGAGAGCTTCAACTATCTATTTTAATAGCCTTTGATAATGCCACTGTTAAAGACCATACAGTTCTTGGGGCATGCAGTTCTTTGTCCTAAGTGAGATGTTTTATAAAACATCAGCCTTATGCCTAGAACTGATCTGTTCCAAATTCAGCCAGAGTCACAACTCAAGAGTCTTGTCTATCCTTCTACACCGTTTTCAAAGGCATTTTCCTTTTCTTCCTAGATGCCCAGTGACATCGATTCTTGAGAAACACCACTGGACTTTCTGTGGTCTTAACTGTGGCACAGCTTGCCTGATATGAGAGAACAAAGTCTGGCTATCCATTTAAAAACAGAAGGTAGGACGTTTATTTAGATTTTTAAAAAATCAAGTGGCTTATGTTTCAACAAATTGTGCCACTACTACTTTAAAATGCAGTGTCCTGCAATGTAGGAAGCAACTGGATTATCCTGTAAAATGCTTATTCTTTCTAGGAAGTGCTATTAGTTCCAACTTCTAAAGTTACAGCTGAAGATATTTCAGCATTGCTTTCTATATTGTTGTTTGTAATGTATCTTAGATCACTTACTTAAAATTATTAATGCACAAATAGGAAAACAAAATGAGCTGCCTATTTGTGATGGGAAACAGTTTTGATTTTTTTATGCAGATTAGTATCGATTGTTCCGTCAGATGTGTGTTAAAGTAATATGTTGTGTCTGTTTCATAATGGGAATGAAGTAACTTATTTATTCATTCAATCATTTATCTTGCTCTCTGTGATCAATAGGTACATAAATAGATGTAACAAAAAAAACAAGCAAACAAACATATAATCTGTATCAGGCACCCTACTAAGCAGCAGGGCAAAAAAGGCCCTCTTAGAGATGATAGTTTAGTGAACACTAAATCAAAAGGATCTGCATGTTTCTGCTTACATCGATGTGTGAGCGCACTGAAAAAAGTTGTTTATGTAGGGTATTAGTAACTGTCCCATATATACAACTGTTATATAGAATATAAATATATACATCTGATGGCCAAATGCAACTGAGGAATGTCACATTAAACACAGCCCTGGATCTTTGCTGAAGGATTACTCTGTATACTAATGCTAACGATGAACTTCTTGAAGAGGATAGAGTCTATGCAGCATTTCCAACCATATTTGAGATTACAATAGCCACTCCAGCTTTTTTCACTTAATATTTACATGTTATACTTTTCCATGTCATTACATTTAACCTTTCAATATCTTTATATTAGTACTGGTTTTCAATAGGCAATCTGTAGATGTGTCTTTTTCTTCATCTAATATGATCATCTCAATCATTAATTGTATCTTTAGACTATATGTAATGCAATTATTCATATATTTGAATTTAATTATACATTCTTATTTTTCTTTTATTTCTTATATTTGCTTTTTGTTGTCTTTTTTTCTTCTTTGCGTGACAGCTTTTGGTTTGAGAGTTTCCTTTTTATTCCATTATGCTTCACTGTTTGTCTATTATTTATAGCTTTAAAAATAGTGGCAAACTTACAATAGAATAAATCTAATTCCTCCTTCCATTTTTCTATGCTCTTCTGCTTATATATAGTTAATGTTATTTATGTTATTAGCTACTAGATTTATTTGCAATATTTTTTTCTTTAGAAGGTCAAATTTCTATTGAAACAAATCTAAATAAGAACAAAAGCCTATATAGTTATCATCTTTTTTACCATTTCCAGAGATCTTCATTTATTGGGCAAATCCATGTTTCTGTCTGTTGTCATATTGATTTTATATAAAAAGGATACTTTAATATTTCTTAGATCTGTTGGCAGTGAATTCTCTCAGCCTGTATTTCTCTAATAAAAAGTCTGTCTCTTTTTTTTTCTTTTTCCTCTGTATGTAATGTTTTGCTGCCTTCAAGATTTTCTTTTTATCATTGGTTTTCAGCATTTTAAATATGCTTCATCCTGACTGTGTAGTATGATTGAGAGTATGAGTCCTCTCTACAACTCTGCCTAAAACTTCCTCACTTTCCATAAAGTT
The DNA here is from genome assembly GCA_028627145.1 of Eidolon dupreanum. Classification (NCBI taxonomy): domain Eukaryota; kingdom Metazoa; phylum Chordata; class Mammalia; order Chiroptera; family Pteropodidae; genus Eidolon; species Eidolon dupreanum. Next base: position 5,037,590 of record CM053516.1, on the reverse strand, counting down.
CAACCAGTTTGAAATTTAATTGTTAGCACAGAAATGACACAAGTAATAATAACATAATTAGGCTATGTAGACCGCAGTCAATTTTTTGTTTAATATTTTAGCATTTATGAAGACAGCATAATGTTTAATATTTAAAAATTACTGGAACGCTTCAAGTAACTTTCACTAATATGCTTCAAGCAGCTTTACAGGGAATCAACTTGTCTGATTTAGACAGTAAATAGTTTGCCTTTTGCATCATTTGCCTTGTATGAGAACTCGTTAACATTATCCCCTAAATATTTGTGTAATCCCCAGATACATAATTAAAATAAAAGACGATGTGACTGGATTCTTAGTTCAGCATGCCACAGAGACTTTTTCTTTCAGACCCAGGGTGTCCGAGGGTTAGTTTCATTTAAAGAGACACCGACTTGGAAGCAGAACACACAGTGCAGAGACAGTGCCGAGGGATGTGGCCTGCTCCAGGTGTTCTTATTTCCTTTTCGTGGATGTAATAACTGAGTCTTAAAGACGTTAATTCACCTGAGATCACACAGGTACCAAAGGGCAATGGGTGATATGTAATAGTTAGGTTCCTCACATACGTAGGCAAAATTAAGGATTAAAGATGAGTAATCAACACTGCGTTTATCTGAGGAAAGAATACACTAAGAACACACGCCAATCCAGATGTGTTTCTTAAACATACGTTTTTCACTGTTCCACCCAAATTTAAAAGAGTTTAAAAATTATATTTAGTGAGTATATTTAAATTCTATGAAGCTTTGAAGGACCCTATAATACCTGGAAAAGCAAGTTCATAAACACGTGAACTAATGTAGGGACATTCCTATGTTTACTGCTCGGCTGAAGAGCAATCAGACATAGCAACCAGCTGAGAAGCAGGACAATAGCAGGTACTGATAAAGTATATCTACAAAAGTGGCTCTCGAGGGGATATCGCAGATTTGAAAAGTGCCTCATCACATTTATTGAAAATAGATATGCCTTGCCACCCTATGGGGATTAGGCACATCATGATCAGGGCCCATGAGAAAAGAAGTGCACCTTTGCTTGCAGTTGTGGCTAAGACAATGATTACAGTTACGTGAAAGCGACTTTCAAAGTAATTCTTACTTTCTGTACCTAGGAACACTTGAGTGTACACTCTAAAAGGGGATTATCTTGGACTAGAGAAAAGGTGTCTGTAAGGAAAAGTATTTAGGGTAAACTATGTAGACATTATTGTTTATCACAGTAATCTATAAGGAGACTCGAATCCAGTTAAGGTAGTTTTATAGGCTTTCTCCTAATACTCGGTTTGAAACAGGGTGGAAAAAATTTAACGCTTTGTAGAGAATGCAATTAAAGTATCAACTGCACCCCCAAAAGATTAATTCTGAGATCATGTGGAATTTTGGATGATTTAAATCCATTACTGTTCTTGCCAAACTAGACACTATTATATAGGCTACTCTTCCTCACATAAACACAGTGCCAATTATTCACATTTTAGCTCTAATTTCACCTAAGAATATGAGGAATCCAATTACTATATATCATCCATTGTTGAAACTGCTGTATTAAATTTAAGGTATTCCTGCAGAGGGTGTTGAAAATGCATTCGAGGTCTCTGGTGCTTTTCAAAACGTTTCACGTCCAGTGAAAACACAACATATAAAAAAATAGCAAGCAAGCGAGAAAAGAAAGAAAATGTTATTCAAATAGAGAAAAAATAATTAGAAATTTAAATTTTTGCCATGTATATATGACATATCTTGGAGAAAGAAAATAAAACCATGCCTCCTTGTTTAAATGCATAAATCTTCTATATAAGTTTAGGCTTGTTTAAAATAATAACTGAAAGCTATGCACTTCTTATTTTAAACTTTTAAATTATATAAATGTAAATCTACAAAAATGGAGAGGTATTTTCATATGTAATTATCATCAGCAATAGAGAAAGGATATGATTTTGCTTGATGCCATTTAAATGTGGATATTGTTATGCTTTGAATTCATCATTTTTATGATAATAGAGGAAAAAAGAGTAAAATTATTCAAATTTGAGCATTTCTTTCCACAATTTGGGGACTACAAATTTATATTCCTCTTAGAACTGTTAATGATGTCGTAGGCAGAGAAAGTATTCCACATAATTTAACAAAGATGGATAGGAAATGTGTTTAGAAAAATTATATTGCATATAAATTTCAGAGAGTTTAAAGAATTTTTGGAAAGATTGTAGGAATTTTTGCCAATCATTTGAGAATCAGAGGAATACAGCCAATCCCAACCATTTCTATGCTCAATTTGGTTAAACTCTGTAAATAAATCTTAACTAATCCCATTTTTCTGTCAAGTCCATAGCCAATGGTTTTTAAGATTCATTGTCTACCATATGTTTGCACAAAAAGTTTTCCAGAAGGAGATTTGAATTCTAGTTCATAGTACTCATCTGGACATATGTCGAAACATCTGTTCTTCCTTTTGGGTAAACAACTCTAGTTTTTAAGTGTCTATATAAGCTCTCAAAAATCTCACAGAACATTATTAAAAGTAATATTTCAAACTGTCTTTCAAAGATGTTCTAGAATGGGACCTGAGACATATAGTGCATCTTGAGGAAGTGCCATGTGCACTTTGGAGAATATGTTAAATGCATCGACTTCTATAAGTATATCACTCTTTCATATTAAATAAAAAAAAAAATATTTAGGTATAATGAAGCCAAGACCAACTACTATCAGAAAAATATGGGATTTATTGGAAAACAAACAGATTTATTTGAAAGTACTTATGTGTTTTTATTTAAATTACTTAAATGTTTGTTTTGACATTTCTTTATGTATGAAACTCATTTAACATAGATTATGCACGTTTCCTTTCTTTTCTGTGGTCAATTGATGGATATAGATACATCATCCATAATAAGTAATTTATTAGGAAGAACTTTTTGGTAAGTTTTAAAGAAAGTTCTTTGTGAAAAAGAAGGCCATGGACAACGTCTGTTATTGGCACACACAACAAATCAATAAGTGTGCTCGTGGACAAAGCAAAATAAACGTGTCACAGTGCAGCTGTTTCCACGAAAATCATACATGAATCAGACTTGGAGATATTGTCTTCAAAAAACTATATGATATGAATCTTTTCTGTAAAGATGTCTCTCCACACAGTGTTACCTGTTACTACTAGGCTCCTTTATGAAATTTCATGTTATCGAAATCATAGAGTATGTCGTTTTATTGTGTTGGACTGATTTTACTCAGGATTTTTGGAAATTTATCCATGTTTATTAGTTTAATTAAATTTTATTGCCCAATGACATTCAATTCTTTGGACATACTACAATTTTTATTATGAGAGGGTGGAAAATTAGACTGTTCCAGTTTAGGGTTATTATGAAGAATGTTATTATGGACATTTGTTTTCATGGTTTTGTTTGGTCATAGAATTTTCTTTATTATGGATAAATATCTAAGAGTAAGATTTCTGGGTCTTATCATTAGCATATAATCAGCTTAAGATTAAATATGTTGTGAGAGAATATATATCTGTTGTTCTGATATTAGAGGAAAAGCATTCAGTCATTGAGAGTGATGTCAGCTATAAGTTATTCATAGGCCATAAATGATTGTTACATTTTATTAAGTTATTTCTTTGATGAGATCATTATATTTTTTTCTCTTAAAATGTTAAAACCAACCAAATATTCTTAAGATAAATCCACTCAGTCATGGGGTATTATATTTATAATGCTGTATTCAATTTACTAATATTTTGTTAAAGATTTTCATATCAATGATGCATACAGTTCTATAGTTTTATTTTCTTGTCCTGATGCATATAGTTCTATAGTTTGATTTTCTTGTCCTGGTCTTCATTCCATATTAGGTATTAATTACAAGGAACATATTTCTGCTTAAAGGGATGGGTGATTAAAACTTTAATTTTCACTCTGCCAAACCCATAAGGAGAAAAGCAAATTTACAGGATCCTGAGTAGAAATAATGATAACATAGGCTCAAAAAATTCCAAAAAGTCATGAAGATACATGCATGATATATCAAGCAAAAACAAAGGCAAAGGGCACTAGTTTTGAAGCTCTAAAAATGGGCTATATTAGATTAATGTATGAAAAAGTTTCCTTACAAGTTCACTACATGAGATATACTGGTGCTGTGCTATGGGGTAAAATGAACCAAATGAATCATAGACTAATAATTCAATGTGTAAACTATTTATCACACTGAGTGGATTTTTTCTATGACCCACTCCCATCATTTCTACAGAGCTACAACGAGAAAACCCTTGGACCAGGTAGAAAGAAGTGATGTCACATCCCCTAATGCATTTAGCACAATAATTGATACCAATGCATATCCATTGTGTACGTCTTATCTCCTGGAAATAGATGGAAGTCAGCCAAAATGTACCAGCCTGAGAATAAATTATATCTCATTTCCTACTACCAAAAGAGCCAATATGCTGGCACACTGCAGTTAGTTATGTTTGCATCAGCAATTGTGAAATATCATTTCACCTAAAATATAAAAGCGTCCCTGAGTGCCATTAGAAAAATGATAAAATAAAACAAACAAAAACATCAGAGATGAATCACAACTACTCCTTTATCCGAGTGCCCCCAAACATGACATGTGAGAGCATTACCATTCCTCTCAGTAGTGTTCAGATAGCCATTCACTTCTCTTCCACCCACAGTTTCATATCTTCTAAATGTATCCTGTAGAAGCCTATAACACGCAGTTGTGTGTCTGGATTTTTCACTTATGAAGTTTTCAGTGTGTATAAATACTTATTTCTCTTTATGGGTGTATAATATTACATTGTGTGGACGTACCACATGTTGTTTATGGACTCACCAGTGGGTGGACAGTTTGGGTTGGTGCTATATCTTAAATGCCTGTCTGCGTATCGTAAGAGACAGTCTGTTCATTCTGGCTGTTGCATTCTTATCCACAGGCTGCATCAATATTTTACTCACCCACTCATGCAGTGATGGACACCTGGACTACAGACAACCACTGGTACCACTAATGACAATGGGATGGGCATCCCAGTACAGAGGATCAAAAAAACAGTAAGATCATTTTTCTGGGAATCACAGACCTGCTCAGGAATAGAACTACTGAGTCACAGATTATGTGGATACTTAATTTTCCTGGGAGCTAACAGATTCACTGATATGTATATGATAGTGTGATACTGAATATGCTTAGCATTTTCTTTTAAAGAGTTACTATTTACTCAAAATAGCTATATTTAAATCTATCAACGATACTATAATTGTCATTTTTTCCCACAATCCTACTAACACTTGTCTTCATCCACTTTGATATTTTTGTCAGATTACCTCAAAATATAAAATTTTATTCTTATTAATATTCTGGTATTCTATTAATGATTTTTAGCTATATCAGTACCATTCCCTGATATGCCCTCTACCTGGAAACTTTATTTACTTTGTCTGTTTATATTCATTTACCTAAATCCTGATTTTGATGTAATCATACTAATTCATATGTTTTGCAATCGTTTTGGCCTCAGTTTGCGTTTGAATTTCTTTAAATGTATTTCCCATTCTGGGTTACAAGGATATTTTTTCTACATTTCCTTCTAGTTTAGGGTAGTAAATTAATAATGTAATGAAGAGTTACATTTTCACTTCACCTTAGTTTTCTAAATACCTTTCTTAAATGATGGTAGAGCCATCTTTATTGCATGCTATGCATATACATACAAACATATAGGTATCATACATATACACACATATGCATGGTGGTTTTATGGCTTAACAACTAATAAGGCAAATCATTCCTAATTCTTCATTGATAAGTTTAACAGAGACAGTATCATATTTGTGAAAGTTACTATTGGGGAAGGTATACAATAAACTACAAAATTGAAAATTTTGTATTTAAAACTTAAAAAAGTTTTAAATTAATGAAGATAATGGCAATCAATAACAGAAGGCAACTTGGTTACCCTTTGTCAATAAAGTGACTAGGGAACAACATTTCACAATGCTCACAATTAAGATAGGATCCTGAATGGAAAGAAGTGAGGCATATAAAAACAAAACAACCTGCTTGCCCTGAAAAATAGTACTAAATGTTTGATTTAAATAGAAAAAAAAAGTGAAAAGATAAAGGAGGCCAGGTTCTAAGCTTTGTGGAAGACAGACAGATTTTTATGCTACGTAGATGGAAAGTGATTGAAACAATTTTAAAATGAAAGTGACATGGCATGAGTTCTATATACTGTAAATATACTTAAAATAACTTTGCTGGGAGAAATATAAGTTAGAAAAGAGAGAAGTGAGGAGGGATAGCATCTGCTATAATAGCCTAATAAGGTGATAATCTTAGTTTAAACTGGAATTCTGACATGAAGATAAAATATGTAGGAATTAAGAATGAGTGATTTATTTATATATATGTATCTGTATGTGTGTGCATTTGTTTATATGTATGTACATAAAAAAAACTGCTTGCCCTTTTATATCTATTTATGTATCTATGTATCTATGTATCTATGTATCTATCTATCTATCTATCTATGTATCATCTATCTATCTAAAACCAATAAAATACTGGATGGATAATAGTGGTAAAGAAGTAGTTAATGAAGCTTATGAGATTTCTAGCTTGAGAACTGGGTAGATAATGAGGCTATCACTATTATGCATAAAGACAGGGAAAGGTAAAGATGAGATGTGGTTGGAAAACCAACTCCATTTTGGGAGCATTATGGGAAAGCTGACTTGGCAGCTTTCAGACAGGATGGGTGGAGGAAGGAATGGAAAGAAAATACATGGAATTGTTGGGACTGGTAACACTGTCGAGAAGAACCTGTGTTGATTGGATCATCAAAAGTATCTCTAGTATTGCCATGCAAACGTTGCTCCACACTACTGTCATTCATCCACAGAAGAGCAAGCCCTGAGGAGGAAGGGCAGTGAAAGAAAAGCAACAGTTCCTCCATGTTCGGAGGTCTTGAGCCATTTAAGGAGAAGAACACTCTGGATGGAGCTTGAGATTGAACTTGAAGCTGACTGGATTTTTGAAAATGCAGCATAACTATAAAATGATGAATTCTCTTTAAAATGTCAATATTGGCAGGAAAGAATGACAATGTAGCATAATTTAAAAAGCAGTGATTAAAAATAAAACATTTTAGATCCATATCTCAATTTTTCAAGGCACCCTAATGAACCAGCTATTTACTTTGCCTTTTAGCTGTTATGTCAGTGATTTTGTTTATTTTTTCAGTAATGACCTTTTCTCATAGCTTCCTTGTTGTCATGGTTTCAACTGTATTGCCAATGATAATTGTACACAAAATACTCTTGTTTCTTTCCTTCTAAACTGAAATTCTTTCAACAGGAGAAAAATTAGCTATTTCTCAAAGAAGTATTAGCCTCATCAATAACTTCTAAGTGAAATAACTTTCTTAACTTACATTTAGTCTGTTAAAGAAAAATCTTTTGACTTAGGGCGTAGTACATAGAAAAATGCATTGATTTGCTGTGTTTGTTGAAATGGAAAAGGTAAAATTAGGATAAAAGTGAAAATGGGCAGAACAAAGGAAACTGTGAGCACCAGGAAAATTTTTTTCTATTAACGATATTATTTTTTTTTTTTTGCCAATATCTGTTACTGTGAATACTAAAACCATATAAGCTTTTCAACCTCATTTAGGTACATGGATAAAAACACTGCCAAACTGTGTCTGTCTTAAATAAAAATAGCCACAATATCATCCAAAGCTACATCTTATTCAATTGTTAGCCTTCCTCAAATTCACCTTCCCCTCTTGAAATGTTAAGTTACAGAATTTCATTGTTACTCTGTAGTGATTCTCAGAAACACTAAGCCTTCAGCTATTATTAATTGTATCCCTAATGTATCAGAAATTTTCAGGAGCAACGTGCAATCTTCTTAGAAACACTGTTTCATAAAGTTGATTTTTCTATCTTTAGAGTGCTAGTTATTGATCCAAATGCCATAAAAAATTATGAGTTTAGACTTGTTTTTCATTTGTCTTCCATAGTTCTCTTTACCAGGTGGTGGAGTAGTTGGGAATATGTGGTAGCTGGGTGGCTGCAAGAACTATTGGCACTACATGCAGCAGCACAAATAACTGTACAGATAGAAACAGCTGATGCCTTGTTTGGTCAGTCTTTAAATGCCCTGCCACTTCTTTTTAAATCTATTAAGTGTAATTATGGTATTTATTTATACCTATTTGTTTTTAATGATAATAATATCGCATCTTAAAATTTCCACAATGTGAGTAGTTAAAGAAAAAATGTACATGATAATTAGCAACATCTTTAAAAAAATCAGTAGCATGTTATTTTATAGAACAACTAAAAAATGATGCTCTTGGAATGAGAAAAAGCCAGAAAAATGCTATCATTTTAGGTTATTGTTGGATCTATGTTTTAGATGATCAATGATCAGATATTTCCAGTATTATAAATTTTTAAGTAATTTTTTAAAATTTTCCAAGCAATTTGTAGTTCTACTAAGAATGGATTTACTTAGTGGATTATTTCTATAATCAACAGCAAAAGCTAAAATACAGAAATGCACTTTTTTTCCCCTCTAGTTTCTAAACATACAATCTAGGTTTTAAAAACATATAATCCATTATAAAAGTGATAAACTTGATTCACAATTGTGAATTATATAACTGTATATTACTAATGCTAGCTATATCTTTGGTGACTGAAAATTAGATTTCCGTTAGAAATCTAACAGTGGTAATTTTAATACCAAAACCAAAAATAATTGCAAGAGAAAATGAAAGTGAGCCTAATTGATAAAATACATTATATAAGGTCAAGATGATTGAAATGAAGATCTAATGGCAAACTTCAGGCTGCCATAGGTTTATCGATTTTCTAATCAATTTCTTAACTTTCTTTTCTTGTCTCAAGATGATAAAAATTTAATAACCAGTGTTTTCTCTTTGAAGTAAACATCTCTTGATTTAGTTTTGTCATTAGTAAACTATTGTAACAGATATTTACTTCAGCATCATTTAACTGCAGAATAATTACTTAAATTCTCTATGAATATTTTGCAATAATATTTCTTCTCTAATGCAATGAATTATAATAAAAAGAACATAAAAATGTTGGTTTTGGAATCAGAGGAAAACCTAAATTGAATTCCAGCACTCACAATTTATAGATATACAATACTAGGAAATATTTTAATTCCTTGAAACAAATTTCTATCTTAAATGGGGATTCTTTTGCCAATATAGGAATACTATAAATGTTCAATGACATCGTAAATGTTGACTGCGTATATATCAATAATATAAAAATCAGTTCATGATAGACTCATATTTCTACAAATTAAAATATTAGGATGGAGAAAGGAGACTTACAAGTTAATATCAAATATATATTATGATCTACATAAGGAGTTGACAAACTTTTTTCTGCAAAGATATGGTTTTGTATGCAAATATATTATACTTTATGGGCCACACTGTCTCTGCTGCAACTACTTAACTCTGTTGCACTGTGAAAACAGCCATAGACAATGCATAAATCAATGCATATAACTGTGCTCCAATAAGACTTTATTCACAAAACAGAGATAGACCGGATTTGGCCCATGGGCTACAGTTTTCTAAACACTGTTCTCTAGAGTAAGTAGATTATTTCTTTTTACATTTTTACAATATATCTTTTCTTATCATATATAATTTTTTAAACCGCTGAAGTTTAGAGAAGGTGATTAATTAGATAATGTCATAATAACTTGTTTATCATTAAGTTATCAAGTACCAGGCAGTTTGATCCAAATGCCATAAACATCAGGAGTTTTATACTGTCCACTTGCCTGTGCAAGAGGCACTACTGTAATCTGTGCTTTACAGATGGGGAAGTCGAGATAGAAAGGACTGAAACTGCCTTAGATTCGCATGTCATACATATACAGACACAAAATGCACTCATTAGAGGATATGCAGGCTCCTTTGTCACTTATAAATGTATTCAATGCTGACACTGCAACCTTAAACATTTGCTTCAAGACTCACACTGTTCAGGTCTTAAAGAGTCTCTACATCTTTTACCCTGTTTAATTGAAACGAACAAACAAAATGCAAATGGTCTGAATGCTGTTAAGATTTGTGATATGAACAGATGCTGCCATCCAGGATGTTCATGGCTGTGGAACACAGCAGAACATTTTTTTCTAATATACTCTAAGGCAAATTTATATATATCTATATCTATATCTAGCTATCTATCTATCTATCTATATATATACACACATATATATACATATATGTTTGTTTTTGTTTTTCTTTTTTTCCCAACTTGACCTTCCTTTCACTGTAAATTCAGATTCATATTTCAATTTAAATTAATTGAAATAAATTCAATTCAATCCATTTTCTTTCATAGCCAAAAGTTTAGATGTTCAAGGAACACATTGAAAAAAAAGATACACTTTCCATCCTTAAATCTACTAGAGAGAATTATTCTACAAGTATGTATGATAAAAATTAATTTGACATAAAGTAGTATAGTTTAAAATTGTCAGGGAAAATATGGTGAGATCCAAGTCGTGACACCTGAATATGCAACCACATTATTGTGGAGTTTAGGGATTTTGTGGCACCATTAATTGCATAGACAGGTGATCAACATGGAGATATTTATGCTATCATTAATGGACAGACTAGAGCTGAAAACTGAACAAGAAGCTTTTAAGGAATATGAAGAAAATGGAAAACTATCATGGAATTCTTTAGATGACTGACAGGTTAGACAACAGTTTAACCAAATCAAATGTAACAATCTCTTGAATATGTTCTCTTTAGTTTACTGTAAACCTCAGGTCAGAAACGAAATTAAGCTTCTCTATAATGGTAATAGTTTATTCCCTTTACACTAACATGAATCTCCTTCCTCTGACAAAGACCTGCCTCTCAAGGGCTCTTAATGTCACTTGTCACTTAACAGAGTCTATGTGATTGTGTTGGCTGCAAGTCATGTTCAATTTTCACAAGCTCTTTATTAATAATCACTGTGTATCTCAAGAGACAAATCTTTATACCTCATACCTGCTTAAAAAAAAAAAAAAAAAGCTAATAGCTTTTACATCCATTGCAAAAGCAAGCCATTTAGGAGAGAAAAAGCTATCTGATTGTTTTAGCCAATTTAAATTAAATTGAAATGCCTTTATATAAAACTCAGGCTGAAAGATTAAGATACTTCAGCATTAAGTATGGAGTTACTTTGAAGAAATGCCAACTTACCCTCTGATTTTCATTCATCAGTTAAATCTCTACGTTCTTTCTTGCCTTTTAAACCTGTGATCCCATGGTTCATACATCTGCATGTTTTTTTTTTTCTTATTTTCTTTGTTAAAATAATTTTACATTGGATAATATCATGACTGAGTGACTAACTGACATTAATTTAAAAAACAGGAGGATGCTCTTAGCTTTTATGGCGCAAATGCACAGATGCTTCTCCCCAATATACACAAAGCTTAACACAGGCAATTGGTAGATTTTTCTAATTATTAAAACAGGTACTGCACAAAGCTCTAATTTAGGTTTCTTCATACTACAAAATCTGTTCAATTTTGATTACTCATTACACTTTCAGACTAAGGAGAAAAAATCCAAAGAAGATTTTGGGCCAAAACATTACACTGAAATGTGACCACAAGTGGGGGGGGGGGACTTAAAAGGAAAATATTGATTGATTTAAAATATAAGAGCAAGTAACACTTCCTGAAGATCTGTCATGATGAAAAGATAAAAGACCTAAAGTCCTTTCTAAATTGCTATCTGAGGAAAGGATTAGGGGATTATGGTGTTCTGGGGAAAAGAACAAACAAACAAACAAAAAACAGCATCTGTGAAATGTCCTTAGGAAGAAGGAGATGAGAAAAAATGTTCATAATTCTTATGGAAGGCCATTTATTTCTTTCTAAAATTCCAAAAGCTTTACGATCTTTGAATGTTTTAGGATCTCAAACTTGCATTGAACCATCCTGTTTATATATTTTCCCCCCTCATAACTAGCTCTCCAAATTATCACTCTTTGCCATAGGAAAGTTTGCCAATTAAAAAAAAAAAATAACACTTCTGAATTATGACTTTGAAATACATTTACTATTTGACATTGTAGCTAATTCAAATCTAACTGCTATTGATATTTTATAATATTAAATGACTTTGCAATAGCTATTTTCATCTTAATGTCATCAATAGAAAATTTCATCTACCTAAACTCTACTTTTTTGTGGCTTATTCTAAAAAGCAGTGTTTGCTTGGCTGCCTGGTAATTCTTTGGAGAGTTCGTGTTTAAAATATGCTCAATTGATAATGAAATCGAAGTTTGTATACAAACACATCTTCATAAACAATAAGAATAAATTTTATTTATTTAGAAATGAGTAGCTTATATTTATATCGAAAGAATGGTTTGAAAAGTAATCTCTTCACCTAGATTCTTACTGTAAACAAGGTTTAAAACCATGTAAATTAAAATGAATTTGTGAGATCCCAAGTTTAACAAAAATATATCTTCGTAAAGGTATTACAAAACTTCCGATTTAGTTAAGAATTGTGGAACATGAATACTCTTGGTGCTGCTAGATATAATACATCTTAAGTAATAGTTAATACATTTTCCTTTCAAACATCTTAATACATATTGTATTAAGATTTCATATAGGTGCAAAAGTCGATGGCTTTTGTGAGACTTGATGGCAGGGTGAGATGGAACCAACAATAAATTAAATATTTAAAATATATTTATTATAGTATATGTGTTTATTGTTTAATACCTACTGTAGTTTTTTATTTGAATCATAACCATAAATACGGGAGCTTCTTTTCATTTGAGCCTTTATGTTATGCTGATCTCCATGGATACTTTAGCTTGTTAAATAAATGACAAGGTAAAAATGAAGCCTTTACCTCCCATAAAATGTCATACTAATGTACTCCTATAAGAGAATAACTGAATGATAAAAATCAACCATTTCCTTAATGTATTTTTATATTACAAAACTAGTAAATAAATTGTGCACCTGCTACTAGTAATTTGCAATTATCCATTGCTTGAAATTCTGCAATATGCTTCATAAACCAAAAAGCAGAGATTGCTATCAAAAGAGAACACAAAACAGAGTGCAAGTTTTCACTTTTCTTTGAGCAGCCAGATGGCTTAAAACTATTTTTCTTCATTGAGTATAAAAGAAATAGAACCTAGTCAAATTGACCATTTCAGGTTTATGGCATCTTTTCAAATAATGATGAGGAATGGATCAAATGATTAAATCCACATATCACACAGAAGATAGTTTAAGCAATATATAATTTTTAAAGTAGGTCATTAGCAAAACCTTACAAAATCTGTGTTTGATACACTGAGTTAGACTATAGATACACACTGACAATTCACTTGCTATTTTTGCAAATTATCTGCACGTATGTACAAAGCCAAATGTTCAATTGCTCAAAAAAAAAGACATTATATTAAAAGAACTAAAAATGCATGATCAGGGAATGGCTTTTCAAACAACATAATTGTTAGGAGGAGGCAACAAGGGTGACTGGGCAACTGGCATCTAATTTAATCTTATTCCACTTTTCCTCTTCTGTTGAGTGGTGGCAATAATAAGCAACTACATCATAGGGATTGAATGAGAATTGCAAGTGGCTGTGCCATTTTTCATTCCCACCAGCAAGAATGGAAATTCCTGTTGCTCCACATCCTCACCAGTACTTGGTGTTGTCCATGTTCCAGATTTTGGTCTTGCTAATAGGTGTGTAACAGTATCTCACTGTTGTTTTGGTTTGCATCTCCCTGATGACATGTGATGTGAAGCATCTTTATGCTTATTTGCCATCTGTATTATCTTTAGTGAGGTGTCTCTTAAGGTCTTTGGCCAATTTTTTAATTGAGTCATTTGTTTTCTGGTTGTTGAATTTTAGGAGTTCTTTGTATATTTTGGATTATAGTCTTATCAGATGTCCTTTGCAAATATTTTCTCCAAGTCTAATTCCTTAGCAAAATTTCTTGAAAAAAAAAAAAAATGTATCTGTATTCCCTGCCTCCTTAAAAAAAAAGAAAAAAAAAACTATAATATATTCTCAAAACCAATTGATTGTTCTAAATCTGGTTTAATATGACAATATAGACACTGCTCTACCTGGACCACATTTGACCAAAACAATTGCACTTTATCTGCTGAAGACTTTCTGAGTGCAAGGCAATTATTTATGGGATGGCAAGACTGTGAAAATCAACACAAAAGATGTGTCTGTTTTTAAAACTCCACCGAAAAAGACAATTTAAAAAAATATTATAATGTGTGGTAAGTCGGTTAAATAATCTGTGGTATTACTCATTTAGAACTCTTTCAATTTGTTAACAACTTCTGTAAGTTTAGTGAAATGTCAGCTAATCCATTTCAGCAAGAAAAGCACATGATTTTGGAACATTTCCAGACAATCATTTTAAAATTATTCTCTCCAGAGCACAAGATTTTTAAGGTAAATATTCTATCATTCATCATTTTTTTTAAAATGACATTTTTATCTTAGATACAGTTTAGGTGTGTTTCTTTTTCAAAAATCCTTGCAAGTTATTGCGATACTGAGAGCTATTTGGCAACAACAAAGTAATGGCCCACACATTTGAAATAGTTTACGTTTTTGAAAGAAAACATGCAGGCCATTTTTCAAGCTTCAAAAAACTTTGAAACATTCAACAAGAAAATTAGTAAGCCTCTGAGCAATCAACATATTTCCATGATTTTCTCACCTTTTTTTTTTTAACAGATATCTATTTTTCTTTTTAAAAACAGCTTTGTTGAGGTATAATTTCCATACCATAAGTTCACCCATTCTATGTGCAAAATTCGATGTTTTTCAGTAAATTTGCAGTAATGTGCAACCAATTACCACAGTCCACTTTTAGAACATTTCCATCACATACCAAAACATTTCCTGTGCCCACGTGCAGGAATTTTTCCTTCTCCAAGAATTTTTTCATCTAGCTATTTTTCAACTAGAGAAAACAGTTTAAGCATCTAAGTTCTTCTCAGAGATATTACCTTTTGCCTGGATGTGGCTTAATGTCCCTGATCTGCCTTATTTAGCACTTTGCTGCATTGATCAGAACATAAACATTTAATTATTGATTAATTACATTGAGCCCCTCCCTTCCAGGCACAGTGATGAAGTCAATATTTTTTTAGCAAATTACAATTTCTCCACTTCCTATTTTCATTGACTCATGTGTTGTGACAGAATGCTAAGCAGCACATTTAAATCTCACCTCTAAGTATGTAGTATTCTGTTTACACACTGATTTATATTGAGACTCTTGCTGAGTTCACTCTTGGAAGATGACAGTCTTCTATATACCTGGAAATATGGTAATCTTCCTAATCTAATTTTCAGAGTTTGAGACTGCTGACTATAATCATAATGCATAGCAAATAAGACAGAGAATAAATTATAGAACCTAGAAAGTTGAGGTTCTTTTTTTTTATTTATTTATTTTTTTTAATTTTCCTTCCAAAACTACACACAATAAGTCTTAGAATAACTGCATTAGAGCACTGGACTCAGGTTTCCCTTTAGCACAAGAGGCATATTTGACCATCTATAACATTATAGAAAAGGCAAGGTTAGTGTTTTTGCATAACATTTAACAATATCTTTATATTTAAGTCAATAAATAAGGCACAATTTTAATTGCTTAATTATTTTTGTTGAAAATATAATTTTGCTTTGTACAGTTATATCTGGTCTTTTTTACCCACATCAATATGCATGCATACAGTTATTTTGCTGATGTTATATTTATCCTCTCTTAGTATAATTATATTTCAACTTCTCCATTAAGGAAAAAAAAAAAACCTCATCTGAGAAGTGCTTAATTAGTATCAGAATTCATTGCTGTATTAAACTGAGGCTACTCTAACCTGGCTTCAAAAGGTCCTTGACCTTTTCTCAAGATACAAGGCGAAAGATATCAATAAATATAACACTGACTTCGTGTTCCTTTTTCATGTGCTTATTCCAAATCTAAAGCTACAGGCTTTTCTTTTGCCACAAAATTAGTCAATCTTAGTAGTTTTTCTTTCTTTCTCCATGCTCATGTGTCCAAATATAATTTGAACATTTAAGATCTACTCTTTTAGCAAATTTCCAGTGTACATTTTTCTTAACTGGAGTCACCGTGATGTGCATTAGCTCTCTAGAATGTACTTGCCTTACAACCTAAAGTGTGTATCATCTAACCAACCCCTCTCCATTTTCCCAACGACCAGCTCCGGGCAACCACCATTCTTCTTCATCTTTCTCCAAACTGGACTTTTTTTGGTTCCATATATGTGTGGTATTGTGCAATATTTTCCTTTCTGTGTCTCACTTATTTCATAGCATATTGTCCTCCAATTTAGCCCACATTGTCACAAATGGCAGAATATCTCATGGCTGACTCTCTCTCACACATACAGACACACACACATACACAATACACACACACCTCACAGTTCTTTATCCATTCACTTGGGGAACTAAGTTGTTAGGGTAACAGATTGTTTCCTTATCTTGGCTATTGTGAATGGTGTTACAATGTCCTCTGAAAAAGACAAAGAAAGTCAAGATTTATAAAAGTCAATGCCACAAACTGTAATTCTTTTATGCAAATGAAGAATCCTGGCTGGTTAACAGGGATTGGTTCGTTCCAGCATGCAAACTCAAGAGGTGTATAACGGGGGGAGGTCAAGTCCCTATATGTCCATGGAGCAGTTGCTATTCCAAGATCTTTGTGGATCAGCCTTGAGATGAGTTTAGCAACAAGTTTTCTCACTTCATAGCAGCTCTGAGAACTGAGGCAGAGGATGGGCACAGGCCTCCCTCCTTACGAGCCTCCTCACTCGATTTCAAGTGATTCTCTTAGCAATGCTTATTCTATATTATTTTCTCCATTATAAGTGATATGTTAGGAAAAATATATAATTAGACTAAGTGATTTAATATATTTTTTTCAATATTTAAGTCACAGAATACTGTGCCAAATTTATAGAACCATATTCTAAACTGTAGAGTTATTTTATTATGTAATGTGACCACTATTGTTAAAATGATTTATATTTAAATGTTTTGCTTTAACATATTGTGGTTGACAAATCCTCACAACTTTGTGAGGAAGTTCTAACAACATTAAAACATTAGTTAGATCATAAAAAAAACTTTCATGTCTAATGTTTGATCACTGTGCTATCTTTCACAGATGCTGGGATCCTAACTCAGAAAATGTTATTATTGCAATTTTTTGTGTGTCAAAAAAGTGTCAGGTATGAGAAGTTTTTCTTGACAAATTAGATTCTCTGTTTCTATGATTCCATGCATCATGCTATTTTTTTTACCCCTGCTGACATAGTTTGTGATAGATATCCTATTTTTTATTGTGCTTTTCTTTTTCTTTTTCTTTTTCTTCCTTAACACCTTTAAGACAGTTTTCCAAGCCAATGGCTCATGAAACTAAAGTGTCTGCTTCTGATCTAACAGGATTTGCCTGTTGTAGCCTGTCCAGTTTAGTATTCATCTCTTACAAAACCCTCTCAAAGTCTCTTTGAATACCTGAGTAATATGCATCTCAGCTCCCTGTTGGTATAACTTCATCCTTACCTTCAGTGTGGGATGTAATTTGCTCACGAGCATGAGTTTTGGGATATTATTCTCAATATATTGGCTTATTTTCACCATAACTAATGTCCATCTCTACCTCTTACCCTCACCCTGCAAGCAAACAGATGATATCCAGAATAAAAAGATAAATTTAGTCCATATTGTTTAATTCTCCAGTTAGTCCAGTATTTGTTTCTGACAGTAGTACTAAGAAGCAATTGTCACAGGAGAAGATAATGTGCTTAATATAATATTAAGCTCAGAATAACAGGGATTTTCTAAACTTGTCCTAAATTTTAAATAATTTCTTATGGTCCAATTGGTCATTAATGAAGTGAACTCATATTTTTAAAAATATCTATTTGTCTATTCTGTTACATGTAGTCACATCATTTTATAAATTTTATTTACATAACTCAATCATATTGTTTTAATTTAAGCTTTTTTTTTTAAATTTAGTATTTTCCACAAAACCTATAGAAGTTTGTACATCTTGGTAGTATAAGAGCAACCATTTTATTATACTTGGGAAATCCATGGGCCGCTTAGGAAGAATTAAATGGCTAAGAGCTGAAACCCTTGAGCCTAGAGAATCCAGTTGAAAGACAGGTCTTCTGATCAAGTGTGCACCAGCTGGGCTGAGGAGGCTGAACAAGTGCCTCAGCTGGGACTCTAGACTAAAGGACATATGCACGCTATTAAAGAGAAACAGGAATCTGTGATCTGCATATCTGAAATATTTGAAAGCCAGGTTACAGGTCTCATTTCTCCTCAGATGAGAAAACTGGTGCCCAGAGATTCTACAGAATTTCTCTAAGACTGTTGAACAAGGCAGGTCAGCAGCCTCACTTCATATTCTGGTATATTCAACTGCAAAGCCTATTTTCTTTCAGGAAAATAAGGTTCAAAAAAGTGAAATAAATGTGCAGAACTTACACAGATAGCATTACAACTCAATGTTGCACTTAGTAGATGATAAAGACACCTATTCAAGACAAAACAAAGCAAATGTACCTGTAAGATTCAGAGCAATTTTCAGGTTCTATTGAAATGTAATGCACCATAATCATTTCTTAGTTATGCATCGGGGATGGCTTGCTCCACAGCACTCCAGACCCAGACTGGTCATATTATTTTTATTTCTACAAAGCAAATTACAATGGGTCACGGCCACTATATAGCAGAGGGACCTCAGGTCCATTATCACCCTCTCGACGACCTCCTCTCTTCTGGGAACTTGATAGAACATTGACTGTCACTTGTTTAAAATGACACCTGTACCTCTACTCCTAGAGGGTGACGGTCCCTCTGGTTGCTCACTCCTGCAGATCTGACTTGACTTCCACATAAAAATATGCTACCTCATTCATGCCAGAGTGTTCTCTAGAAATACTGCTACCTGCCCATCTTATGACAGCCTGCGGACTGCAGCGAATGTCTGGTCATCTGTTCAGAGGAAAATGTCTCTAGTTTCAGCTAAGTTGGCTGTGGACTTTAATCGCTACGTGTTTTAGCTGATTTTTCTATGACTTTAATTCTTATGTATATTTTTGTTATTTTACTAATTCTACTTATTTCAAAAAAAAATCAAATAATGCTATTAATATGCTTAAAATAGAATCGAATAATAATCTGGCATAATCTTTGAAGCCACATCAAAGAGCAACTTTTCTCGATCTTTAGGACCATTTGGGAGGACAAAGAAAGATAAACATCAATTGGCAGCCAATACCTACATTATGGGTGGAGATTGTAATTTAAAAACCACTTCAACATGATCGATAGATGGCAACTAATCTACCATAATTCTAATTTTCCAAAATCCATTAGGCAAAGGTGGTATAATTAAAGAGATGAGGGTGAGTGAAACTAAAATTGAAATTTGAAAACTGCCTGAGTTTGAGTTCTCACTCATTATTCATTGCAGATTTAGCCCTATTCATGTCTCTCAAAGCCATGATGCTTCACAACTGACATACAGTCTGGGTTAGTGACATTTAAATATTGTTTCAGTTTTGAACTATATTTTTCTTTTAAAGTACAAAGCAATAAAACTCTAGTCAATCAACACTTATCCATGAAATTCCCTCCCTCTTCCTTGGGAATAAATGTTTCGAATGTAGTAGACAACTAACTCTGTTCCCTCAATGTTCCCATTCCCTGATTATTCCATCAGACACTAGTCTAGGCAATAACGTGGAAGGACTTGAAGATGGAGTTAAGTCACTAATCAGGTGAATTTAAAATGGAAAGATATGTCGGGATGATTGAAGTAGGCTCAATATAATCAATTGAGCACTTAAAAGCACAAGAGTGACTCAGAGAGTTTCAGAGGAGGAAGAAAGCAAAGGAAAATGAGGTGTGTGGGGAAGTCAGAAAGATTTGAAGTGTGAAGACTTGACCTACTGTTATTGATTTTGAAATGTAGTGAGTGTGTGTATGAGGTGGGGACTATAAGCCAAGCAATGTGGATAGCCTTCAGGAGACGAGAATGACCCCTGACACCCAGCAAGAAAATGGGACCTCAGTTCTACAACTGTAAAGGACTGAATTCAGCCCAGGACCTGATGAACTTGGAAGACTGTTTCCCATGGCTTCCAGGCCCAGCCTTGCTCCAAGAATCGAGCCACACCCGTTTAGACTTCTAATTTACAGACCTGTGATACAGTAGATTATTGTTGAGCCATTTGTGTTAAGTTGTTAAATGTGTGGTGATTTACTAAAGTAGCATTAGACCACAGGTATGTACAATATCAAATGAATATACCAATATACATACACCGGCTTCAATAGTAAAATAGTTTACATTATATAAGAAATCACTGAAGATGCAGTATCCCTTCATTAAAAACAAAAACAAAAACTTTTATATATTTTAAAAATGAAGAAGAATAAGAAGTAGGGATGAAGAAATAGAAATATAAAAACATACTATCAAAGCAAAAATTGCAGCGGGCAAAGCTAATCAGAAAGAGAAGGCTATGTATTTAAGACTACTGCAACAGGATGGAGACTAAACGTCCACTGAAGCTAAAGGCAGGCAGGGTTTTGAACAGTGGTCTGAGCTGGTGATGTCAGTGGGGAGGTTGACTAATGGGATGTGTCAAATATCACACAGAGTTACTCTCTGGTTTACGAATGGTTTTCTCTGTGATAAGGCCATGTGTGTTTGCTAATGGGCGCCCTCTGAAGTTAGGTTCCTATTCCCCCACAGTTACTGAGGGGCAGAGAAAAGCACTCTCTTTTGATGTCTGACGAGTCAAAGAGATGGTCCCTGAGTCCTAGAGAAAGCCATTTCCTGAGTTGTAAAACTGGCAGGAGGCTGGCAGGAGATATATACACACTTCAAAGGGGCAGAGAAGAAATTTATGATGACCAGTTTTCTAAAGTAAATGGTCTCAGAAAAGGAAGTTCGGTATTCAATAGTCCAGAATAAACTTCTCTAAGGTGTGGCTGAGCTGAGGGGGCCCATCGTGGTCAGCATCTTAACGTATCAGTACTGCATTAGGCACTTAAATTATATTTACACATTTACACGTTTACTGACACATGCCACAACATGAATGAACCTTGAGAAAACTATGCTAAGTGAAAGAATCCAATCACCAAGGACTACACACTATAGAATTCTATTTGTATGAAACATCCAGAATAGGCAAATCTATGGAAACAAAATGTAGATTAATGTGTTTCCTAGGGCTGGGGAGGTTGACAGGGGGACCTCCTGGGATTGGGGGTTGTTATCTAAAAAGGAAGAGTTTCTTCAGGGGGTAAGGAAAATGAACTAAAACCAGTGAATGAGACATTTTAAGTGGTGGAATTGTATGGTATATCTCAGTATATCTGCTTTTATTTGGTTGTAAAAAATATATATATTGGATAAATAATTTAGTGCCATTATGTTCCCACCACTTTTCAACACAACTCTAATATATTATTAAACACAGTAAAGTGTGATGAGATTGAAAAATGCACCTCCAGGTAATACTGAAACATTCCTAGACAGCATCCACATGTGCGGACTTGGGGAAATGGTCCGACCGTGCCCTTGACATGGTAGCAGAAAGAGCAGTTCCACTGGATATACATGCAGGACTCGAGTCTCGGCTAACCTTTGTTTGGTGGGTGTTTTAAAATTTTCAATCATTCCGTTTTTTCAAATGATTCTATTTGCAAGAGATCTGTCACAACATTTTATAGGGAAAAATGCTGTAAAGATAGATATTGTTGAACATAGTTAAATGAACACATGCAATGAATCTGTCACGTGATCAGCATCTGGCACACAGATATGATTCGTCATCAGAAGATAGAACACAGTACTTTAAAATTAGAATGTGAATGTTGGTGAAGACTTAAGTGAAGGGCTAAGTTATCATTAATTTTAATACTACCAGCAAACGAT
Source organism: Eidolon dupreanum (assembly GCA_028627145.1). NCBI lineage: Eukaryota > Metazoa > Chordata > Mammalia > Chiroptera > Pteropodidae > Eidolon > Eidolon dupreanum. Next base: position 5,015,479 of record CM053516.1, on the reverse strand, counting down.
TGAGTATCCGCCTGCCTAAATATAGAAGATAGATTGTTTTGTTTGTTTCTCAAGTTACTGCACCTTAACGCCTTCATCATATTTGGAATAACTGTCATTCCAGTGCAATGAAATGTATGATGCACAAAAAGCATAAAGAGAATATATTTAAAAAAAAAAAAAAAACAGAACCATATTTGCTTAAAATGATGCAGATGGCATTTTATTGTACTTGTAGCGAGTGTCGAAGATTCCATTATTGTTGCTAGTTATATGTTGCTATTATAACATATAATTTGATGACATTATGTTTTTGTTATGTTCAGAAAATATGGCCCATAACAAAAAGCATAAAATAATCTTGTCCTCATCCACGTTATTCCTATGGCTTTCCTGTGATACATAGATCACTGATGTTATTATATACGCCATTTCCAACATGTTGGTAGTTAAGCATCCGTGAGTGTGCCCTACTTGGCAGCATACTTAGCATCTCTTCAGTCTAAGGCATCCTGGTTTAATATGGAAGCCACTAGACACTTGTGGCTCTTTTTATTTAAAAACCTTAAATTTAAATGAAATAAAACATTTTGTTCCCAGTTAACACTGGCCATTTTGCAAATGCTCAACAGCAAAGTGGCTAATAGCCACTATACTGGCCAGCACAGATTAGTCAACACTCTTTGCCAATGATACATTCACTAAACAGTGTCAGTTTAAGGGATGTGGTTGTCGAATCAATTTGATAATGACTACAGACAAGCAAAATATCACCTAACATTTTCTTTTTTCATCAACGTAATGCAAAACTTAAGCAAGACAAAAATAAGCATGGTTACTTATGCAACTAAATTTGTGAGATAACTTACTTTCAATATAAGGGATTCAAGTTAAAAAATACGCAGAACCTTCTGCAACCAGTCGCTATATCTATTACTCTGTAAATGAAACCAATTTTGTCTGAAGAATAACCACAAATACCAATCAATGAACTCCTAAGAATTACATCAGAATGGAAACTCCAAGATTCAGACTATCATATTTTAAATTAATTTAATCAACATATCCTTAGTATTTTGAACATGAAAACATGATATTTTGCCAATTAAATGACCACATTTTTAAATTGTGTATTAGACCATCAAGAATAGCCCATATAACAGCATAAATTTGTATAATGCATTTAAAAGGGCAATTTAGTGAGGCATTAAGCTTATATGTATGCTTCTCTAGTCAAAACTGTCTACTTAGAGTTACCATAAGACACTGTGTCAGGCACTGTCATTTATTTTTCAGAATCTATTCACTCAGTGTCTCAGAGCTGCAAAGGCAGGACGAGATTTGGAGAAATGGCCCTGCCTTTTATTAAATGATAAGCTCCTTGAGCTCAGATACTATACGTAATCTTTGTGTTTAGTTATCTTTAGAATTTTTTTTATTGGTACTAACTAAATATTGAAGTTATTCTATAAAAAAACATGATAAGGTTGAAGCACTAAACCATTAACCATAAATGCACAGGAGACAAAAGAACTGTATAGAAGTATAGGAATAAATGCCACATTCCTTAGTATATATTAGAGATGCTAAGAGGAGGAAAAGGGTTTGAGCTAAAGTTAGCAAAAGCCTCAGTAACAGGATTGGAGACTTGTACAGATGTAAAGAAGTAAGGGAATTGAACAAAATATTTGCTGACGAAAGTAATATATATGGCAGTCACTTGGGAACAATGAGGACATTGGCCTAAATGGACCACATGACTGTATCATCCCATCTCCTAGAAAAGTGTTATGTTCACTGAAATTGCTTCAAAATTTAAATCAATAACTTCAAATGACTAGAGAGACATAATACAAAATAAGAAAATAATGAGTCAAAATGTCAAAAAGAAAATCTTAACCTTTTGAGTGACACATTTAGAATGTTTAAAGCAGATTTTTGAGCATAAGAACTATATAAGAAAAGAGGAAAGTTGTCACAAAGATTACTAGTAGCAAGTGCCATAAATATTTCTTGAACATTTTAGTTCAATTTCTTCCTTAATGCAGAAGAATGTAGATGAATAACAAGGACTTGAAAATAAAAAGAAATTGGAACACAATATGAATAAAAGAATAATTTATTGGCACAGCTATAGTGAAAACTCATTGTGAGAATGGTTTGTTTGTTTCACTTGATTCTCATTTCCTAAACAGCTTATTGTTAGAAACAGTATCATGTATTTTTAAACAACAAATTGTTTACTGTTGGAAATCAGATTGGATTATTGGTGCTCTGCCTTAGGCAAATATTTTAGTTTTGCATTTATACTACTAATAAAAGTAAACATATACACAAATACACATACATATACATATATGTACACATATAAATGCAGATACATATATATGTAAGCATATAAATATTTATATCCCTTTCATGGTTTAAATGGTCATGCTACTTATACCTCAGACTTCAATTACAAAGCAAAATCTGAGCATTGTAAAAAATCTTTCTGATTTTTGAAAAGTATATAAAATTGTGTATATGAAATATATATATTATATATAATATATATAATTCATCCTTACTGTTTTTTCTTAAATTTAATATAATTGTCATTTTATTTTTCAAACATAATTTCTAATGTTTTTGAAAGTGCATTGTTTGCATTTCAATCATTACAGTGCTTATTTCTATACTTTCATTTTTCCAGCAAAATTAATGCTAATCAAGTTAACATTCATGCTATAAAAGTGACTGACATTCCAAATTAACACATGCAATACAATGACAAAATTATGTAAAGACTAATCAAGAAATCACATAGTAAAAAGCAATCAATATTTCTCAATGTCTTTTTCTTTTAAATTGGAAAGACTGCATTTTCCTATTTTAAAATGATTACAGTGCATATTATATTTTACGCTATATTACAAGAAAGCCTAAACTTATAAGCAGCACTCCAATGGCAGGAGTAGTACCTCAGAATGTTGCCAATTGTTTTTTTCTCTAACACTCAGACTTGACAATAAATGTGTCCCTTACATTATTTAGTGAGGAATGTTAAGACTGCTTTGAAATTCATAACGTTTGGACTGAGGAGGCATTAATAATACATGTAAATCCTATGTAATTGTTTAGAGGATTTTCAGTCTCCCTACTGTAGACATATCTGCTTCCATGGTACTGTAAATAACTTTGGAACCTTCTTCTTAGGTCCAATACTATTTGCTTTGACAAGGTCTCATCTAACAGGATTAAGTTCTGAAAAGTCGAGGAAATAAATGTTCTTGTTATCAACCGCAAACTCTGCCCTCTGCCCTCAGGAAAGTAATTAACAGTTCAGGTCACTACATCTTTTCAGTTCCCCATAGAGTTTCAACCTCCGGCTGCAGGCACCCTGGCTCTGTCAATTGTCCTGAAAATGAACACACAATTCATAGCCTACAATATAAGACAGACTCCACACTTGGAATTTCTTTAGACTTGCAGCCAGAGGGCAGAAAGGACATGGCTAATTCTTAATTATTGTTTGAAATGTGCCTTTAGTATGGATTAAAATCTCTGTTAATCTAATCGATTGATTTTGGTCTTTCAGTGTCCTATTTTTTTTTCCCTTTTTAGTCTTGCAAAGTATGAGGAATAATAATGTGTGGGCTACTGAAGAGCACTTCATAATTTTGTGCAGAACCTAAAACAACCAAGGGTGTTGTATATATTTAGGTAGATTTACCATTCAAAACGAAAACTTGACCAGCACATATGAGGTAATAAGTCATTATCGACAGTAGGTATCTCAAGCAATCTTAGAGTTACCAACTTGCCAGTTTAAACTGCTAGGTATATAATTTTTCTTGTCGTCCAGAAATGTCAATACTATTTTAATATCCCAATTTATCTCAGGAATCTTCAACCTTCCTACTATTCCATAGTATATTTGTTTTTTCACGTTTCTAAATATGCAACATCAGAATAATCAGCAGTGCCACAGATTTGTCCCTATCTATCTGACATTCAGGGCACCCAACACAGGATATAAGATATTGTGAGAACATGGAAGGAAACTTGATGCTTTCTATAGCATAGATGCTACTGTGAACTAGTTAAAATGCACACTGTATACTCCTCTGAATAAGTTATAGCACTTTTAAACACAAACACACACACACACACACACACACACATACACACACAGGTATATCCATATATATCTCAGAGATTATGGATATCTCAGTTATTTTAGAGATTTGATAAAATAAATGAAGCATAGGTTAGACCAGGGGTCTCTAAACCCTGGATAGCACTGGTCTGTGGCCTTTTAGGAACTGGGCCGCACAGCACAAGATGAACAGCAGGTTAGCCAGTGAAGCTTCACCTGTATCTGCAGCCATTCCCAGCACTAGCATCACAGCCTCAGCTCCACCTCAGATTATCAGGCATTAGATTCTCACAGGAACACCGATCCCTGGCACCAGAAAGGTTGGGGACCACTGGTTTAGGTGGGCTTTCGAGTCATATTGCTCAAATTGTGTTCTTAAATCTATCACTCAGTCCTAGATGTTCCTAATTAAGGTTTTTATAAGTGCCTGATATCTTTTGTTTGCCATCTAGGTCACAATGATCTTTCTGAATATTTTTCCTGCTTCTAGGAAAGCGGTCCTCAAAATGAATTCCAGAATTGGTTGCTTACGTATAAGAGGAGCAAGTCGTCTTTCACCGTGGTTGATATGGCTACTGCCACAACTTGAACAAAGGAACCACAAACAGTAGCAATATTCTGGGGTCTCTAGCAGGTCCCAAAAGTCAAATATACACATTTCTGCTCAGCTTTATTTTTCATGGCATTATGTTGGCAGCATGGGATGCTGGGAATGGAAATCAACAAAAACTATAAATCTGGGATTTCTTTCCCATCTCAGGGAGCTAATTTACCGATGCACATGTGGGCCTCAGCAAATCTGCAAGCTAGCAAACAAACTCTCTTGGATTCCTCTGTCGTGGAAAGAGCAGTGATTTGTGCTGATACGGACAGACACATTTTTAGTTATGGATTTGTCTTCTCTGTTGACCAGCCAACATTATCACTGTGAACTTAGAAAATGCCTTATCTATTGCTGTGATAATGCATAAGTGTCATATTGTATCAAAGAGGAGTATGAAGATGGATTCATGTGAACAGCATCTACTGGGTTTCTAAGGAGCCCCATCTGCCAGAAGTACCTGGCTTGACAGTAGGTTTTTGTGGCCTGATGAAGACTCAGTGTCATTCCTGCGCTGGAGACAGTATTCTGAGGGTTGGGGTATCTACTGCATGCAGCATGAGCATGTCGTAAAACATAGGGAGTCAATGGAGAGTCATCTGTACCCAAAAATGCATAGACTCAAGAATCAAGGAACACAGTTAGATGTGATCCTTCCCACCCATACACAAACACCTAAAGAATTATAATTATTGTCTTCATGCTTTGGGCCTCAGTAGATTTGGAATGGCCAGGAACCAGGGGTGAACTGCTTCAACCAGAGGCCCAGGGTTGGAAAGAGAGATCACCTTCTGGCCATTTTGGGCATCTCATGTGCCATAACAGTATTATGGCTAAAAGGAATGAAAGAGTTGACATAAAAGTGGCAGAACAACATCAGCAACAAAGTGTTTCTAACATAGCACTTGGTTTCTCTCATATTACTAAAAATGTATACGGTAATTATTTAACATACAGGGAAGTTAAAACTTAGATTGTTAAGTGACTCGCACTGTCTCACACTGCTAATACTCGATTTATGGTAGACTGGCTTAGAAAACATGCTTTTGTCTGTCAGTTTAGTTCCCTGGACAAAACTGAAAGAGAATAATTTCTTAATACATTTTTTTTTGTTGAATTAAAAATGAAGTTTCGCTCTTTTTCCAAAATCTTCAAGTTTTATTCATTTCATTAATTTGCTGTAACTGACAACCAAAACATTTTAATAAAAAAAAATAATTATTTTTGTTGCATGCCATTATTAAATTCTATCTGTGGCGCCTCTCTCTTTCTGAGACAGTGGTATAAGTTTGGGATAATGCTGGATTACATTAAGCGGCATTTGCAGTTATCACTCTGTTAGAAGCAATAATATAGGACAACTATAATCAAAATGAGTGCTGCCACATTCTCACCCACCTGTTTCTGTGTCATAGTATTAGGATTGGTGGTGAGATATATAATTATGCCGAAATCACATCTTTTGTTAACCTGTGGTACACTGAGAGCTGAAAAAACCCTTCAACCTCCATCAGCGGCAAGTGTATAATGGAGTTAAAAATAAAATAAAGCTTTACTCAGAGACCTCATCACCTATTCCTTTCTAGCCCAGTACAAGATTTCCCCTTATCCTGCAGGCTTTAATAACCCGATGCTGTAATTATTGCTTATCATAATTATCGGGGAAGCGTGCTATTCTCCCAGCTATTTTACTGAGACATTAAAATGAGGTCCTGACCACCTCATTATCAGAGATCTCATGTCACAACATGTCGAAATAAGAGTGTGACTCTTTTGGTCCAGGCCTGAAGTCAATTTGATAATTGGAAATGTGCTCCTAGAACCATCCATCTCTCTTCCTCCCCACTGGTATGAATGGTATATGATGAGCATGTTCATCTAAAGATCTGTGTGTGTGTGTGTGTGTGTGTGTGTGTGTGTGTGTGTGTGTGCATGTGTGTGTGTGTGTTTTAGTTCCAGAATGCTTTGCAGGAATGGTTTGTGTTGCTGTGGACTTAGCCTACCTATTTGCTAGTTTTCTCACCTAGGTCGATAGATTAGAGTGATCTTAATTCGATGCAAAGAATTTTCAGTGAGGCTAAAACAAAGCTTTTTGTCTAATTGACCAGGAAAGTACCAAAAAATCTCTGTGTGAATTAGATTATTTCCTTTGCCATGCATCTTCCCTCAAAAAACCTTTTGTTTAATTTTTAAAGTCTGTTGAATTTTAAAATTAGGCTGACAATTTAATTCCTAAACCCCACACAGAGTGGTCTATTTCTGAGTGACACTGGTAAAGTTTAAATAAATTTAGTAAAGATAGAAATATTTAACAGAAAAGTAATTGAACAGAAAAAAAGCCATTTGGAAGGAATGCTGGTGAACTTATAACTCATTGAAAACTTATACTGGGTCAGGCTCTCTAATAAATTATTTGGGTATATAATTTATTTAACTCAGTGTCAACACTATCATATTAGTGTTACTGTCCACCTTTCACAAAAGAAAATGTGTTTAGAAAGGTTATACTATTTACATGAAGTAAAAAAAAAAAAAAAGTGTCAAAGACAGGATTTGAACTTAAGTCCTTCTGAGTTACCAGGAGAGGTGAAGGAAAAGATAAAAAACCACCAGGCAATGCTTCTTTGACTCACTGCGTTGTTCTTAGTTTGAGCAAATATCTACATGGAGAAACATTAAAGCATCACAAGGCTGTGGTCTTTTCTTGCTTAAGCATTTGAGAGTAATAGCTTGAGCGATAAAATACTCAAGAATTCATTAAAAGTGGCAGCAAATCTCCTTGAACAGGCTGAGTCAGGAGATGTTTTACTTTAGAGTAAACGTTTCTCTTTCCTGAAGCCTTACATTGCTCCTTGTGGCAGAGAGCTTTGTAGGCACTGAGGTTATGAAACTTCCACCAATTTCTCCTGAAGGTAGAGATATGGAAGGGGTGAGCTTTTATAGATATTGCTTTCTAAATTAGAAATAAAGACATAAAACATAGCCAATGTGTATTTGATCTATGGCAGCAGTCCCCAATCGTTTTGGTACCAGAGACTGGTGCTGTATAAGAATATAATGCCTGATGAGCTGAGGTGGAGTGGGGGTGGAGCTGGGGTGGAGCTGAGGCGGTGATGCTAGTGCTGGGGAGCATCTGCAGATACAGATGAAGCTTCGCTCACTGGCCTGCCGCTCACCTCCTGCTGTGCAGCCCAGTTCCTGATAAGCCAAGGACTAGTACCAGTCAGTGGCCCAGGGGTAGGGGACTCCTGATCTATGGTACATCCATGCAATTTTTATTCATAGACTCTATTTGTATTTATGAAATTAAAAATCTTTGAGAAATATTGTGAAGTTCCCATTTATAAAGTTGAATAAAGTTTTATATGAGATTTCCATGTCCAATTGAGTGATAACTGATATTTACAGAGCACTTACTTGTAAATAACACCCTTATACTATATCTTCAATCAAACTCATGGTGTAAGTGACTTCAAAGGTCATTTAGTGTTGTAAGCAGAATGATGCTAACCGCCCCCCCCCCCAAAAAAAAAACCATGGTCTAATCCCTGGAAACTATGAATATTCTATTTTACATGGCAAAGGAAAATTAAGGTTGAGGATGGAAATAAACTTACTAATTAGTTGACATTATGATGAGAAAATTGTCCTGGATTATCTGCATGGGATCAGTGTGGCTATAAGGGACCTTGAAAGTAGAAGAAAAAGGCAGAGGCATGATGATTGAGCATGAGAAAAACTTGACTGGCCATTTCTGGCTTTCAAGGCAGAGGGAGGGGACACAAGACCAGGAATGCAGGCAGCCTCTCAAAACAGGAAAAGGAGAGGAAATATTCTTCCTCGTAAGTTCTAGAAAGGAACACAGCCCCTGCCGGACACATGCCCCTGGGTTTTTAGCCTAGTGATACTGTCAGGCTACAGAATCGTAAGATGTTAAACTTGCAGTCTTATAAGCCACTAAGTTGTCTGCAGTTGGTTACACTAGCAGTAGGAAGTGCATTCTTCAATGAGGAGCAAACATCCCAGCGTGGGCTAATTGAACTTGCTACTTTGTCCACTTAATCACGGCAGTGCAATGCCTGTGATTGCATGTGCATCACGATAAATGACTGATCCTTGAAATTTACACAGGAACATGGAATATGTATTCATGCCTGCCTTCTGCCTTTAATTGTTTTCTTTGTGTACTAAATTGTATAACTACTTCTGCCACCGCAAATATATACATACAGGCTTTGAATAGATGCAAATGACGATGGGCAATTTTTCACTAGGTGAATGTTAAGATAAAGTTAGAAAAAAATTAGAGGTGATCATGCATTAATATGTAAAAATATGGTTCTAAGGTAGAATAAATTAAAAAATACAACTCACTGCTTATTTTATGTCAGATCCTTTATCATACACTCTTATGAGCAATAGGAACATAATTATCAATTTTTCATATGGCAGACTCAATGAATGTAATAACATTTGGTTCCTGAAATAACAAATGTAGACTAATAGTAAGAGAAATAGACTTAGTTTTAGAAAAAGTAGGTTCTCATTTCAGACTTGCCTATTACTCACTGTAAAATGTAAGCACTTGTCTGAAATTCTCAAATGTAAAATCAGAGTCCATAATACGTTTTACTTCCCTTTAATTTTACTTCCTTTGATCCTACATATTAAGCAAACATTAGAATCAACCCAAAAAAGGGGTAAAATTGAAGTAATAAATTTTATTGCTCAACATGATGCTGCTTCAAATCATTAAATGAATAGTAATATAGATAATACTAAAGATAAAAATAATTTGCCTAAATTTTCAAAATTATAGGCTATTTTAGTCACTCTATATGGACTGTTTTTCCTCAAAGATTAAAATGGCATCTAATAGATAATGGGAACATTATTATAACTATGTCTTTTTAATACAAACTCAATTTAAATATGCAATAAAAATGACATAAACAATGCTTTCTGTTATAAAATGAGACCATTTAAGTATTTTCCCATTAGACTGAAGATATTTGCAAGGATTCACAGTTCAGTACTTAAAAAGGAAATGTTTCAATGACCATGATCATCAAATACCCATCTGATTATTACATATCCGATCTTTTCCATTCTCATTTTAAAGCTTGCCCTTGTCAACTTTCTTGGTGAAAATGCAGTGATAATCTTTACTGATGCTAAATCACTCTAGTCTATGCTCAGTCCTCAGAGTTCCTCCTGTTTTGTGGGTAACTTGGTATAATTCATAATTGTTCATTTTGTCAAATTCACTATATTTAAAGTATATAGTATAGTTTTGATCATATCCTTTGCCCCAAAAGGGTGTAATATCTTTATTTGTCTAAATAAAATAATCACAATCTTTAACATGACGCAAAAAACAAAAACAAAACAAAAACAAAGCAAAACATAATTTAGTCTCTCCACCTTCTAAGTCTTATTTTATATTTTGTCATTTGTCTACAAAGGCTTTTCTGGAATGCTTTAAAAGTTCCTATAGAGAACTAAACCCCTTCAACAGCAGGAATTCGTGGATTTACAGCTTATTCTTTCTGAAAATCTCATCCACAATGTCCTGCTATTACTAATTCTTGGCCCTAGTAAAACTCCCCAAAGAGACCCCCTAATACCATCTGCCATGTGTCTCCTATGGCTGCTGCAAAAATGTACCACAAACCTTGCAGCTTTAAAAAGCACAGTCTCAGTGTCTTAGAGTTCTGGAGAACAGAAGTCTGAAGTCAGTTTCGCTGTGCTTGAAGAAAGGGCTGGTTCCTTCCAGGGACTGTGGGCAAGAGACTCGGTTGCATTTACCTTGCATGGGTGGAGGCTGTTCTCATTCTTTGGTTCATGGCCCCACATCACAGGGCCTTCTCTCGTTCTGCTCCCACCCAGTGGAGCATCGCTTTCCCCTTATACTCCTGCCATACATCAGGCCCACCAGAATCATTCAGGATAATCTTCTGACCTCAGGATCCTTAACTTCATCACATCTTCAAAGTCGCTTTTGTCATATTGGATTATACAGTCAAACATTCCTAAAATTTTTTTTGGGGGGAAGCTTTTTCAGCCTGCCACAACTTCCTAAAGTTATCAATCTGTTATTACCTGTAATCTCATTAAATAGTGAACAATACAAGGAGTTATTCACTCCTATATCACTCATAACCAGCACAGTGCCTAGAATATATTGTATAATTATTTGCGGGATGAGAAAGTAAAAGTCATTGGAGTAATTAAATTAGAATGAAAAAGAGTTGAGCAGTAGAAACTAATGAAATAAGAAAGGTGAGTTATCTTAGGTTATCAAATTTTTCTCAAGTTTATAAAAATAAACGTAGCTAAATGGAATTTTAACTAGCAATATTAATTGTCTAACTTGTCATTTCTTTTGTGATTACTGAAGTTAAATATTTTTAGTAGAAATAAAATGAGATGACCTAGTTTAAAGATATGATTCAAATGTTTAATAGCCTTTGTAAACTTGTGAAAACATTTGATTTTTCAGTGACTTTTTCTCAGTTTCATTTTATTTGTAAGGAAGAGAGAATGCCGTATACTTTCCAAAGATTAATGAGATAATGTATGCAAAAGTCCTTTGTAAAATGTATGAAGAGTGGGATGAGAGATGATCAAATTTCCCTTGGATGTGTGTGTGTGTGCGTGTGTGTGTGTGATGCTTAAGATAACCATATAACGTCAGCAGGGAATGTATTCCATTGGGATGAATCCTAGCATGGTTTCAGAAAACATTAGACATATATTGTTGAAATAAACTTTGATTTGTGCTTAAAATGATTATTTTTGACATACTTTCATGTTTCTAACATTCGCTATAAAGTGTTTATCTAATGAATACTGTGGGTCCTGCTCAATAGGCAGAATCCAATGATACACTAATTTTAATCTTACATATGACTTATTTGACATATCATCCAGTAATTATTTTATGGGATGTATGTAGATTTGAATGATCATAACACACTAAATTTTAAAGATAAATGATCACTCCCAGCATAAAAATCAGCACACAAATACTTAAATTAACTGATAATGTTAACAGTCATATAGATTTCAATTGACATGTCAGTTAATTTAATTCTTACATTGAAATCCATACATGTGAAATTTCTTGTACTTTTGTCTGGCTTTGTAAACTTAGAAATATCAAACATACCTAAGTTTTATAAGTCTACAAAGTATGTATCCACAAAACTTATATCTTTGGGCTGTAACATATAAAAATACTTTCTCAACTTTCTCATTAAATGGACAAAAACAGCAAGGGTCTAAATTTCACCAACATATTTTTAGAGCAGAAAGAAAAGTAGAAGATATTTCAAAGACAGAAATCAATGATCTCATTATTTCTCTTTAGATATTTCTGTAGTGGAAGAAAGGTGATATTTACATTAAGTAGCAAATGATTCAACTTACATTCTCCTACCTGCATTCTCAGTTGTTTGCACTTTCAGTGAGTATAATTCAAAGTAGACAAGTCAAACCTGGCATATATTATAAAATCTCTAATATAACATCAGATTATTACTTTCCACATAGTATATTATTAACAAATGTTTATAAAATACAAATGATTCTGGACATTAAGCTTTGGGAAATAATACTGGCAATCGAACTAAATTAAATCATTTGAATAGGACTTCTTATTGTATACTTTGTTTAAAATACATTTCTCTGTCTATTAATTACATTCTAAATCTGTTACACTGAAGCTACATTTTTATACAAACATAGATAAACCTAAAATTGAGAATGGCTTTATATGTAGCCTTGCACTTATGAAAATTTATTGTTATACATTTATTTTACAGTTTAAAATGAAACTATATTTCAATTTCATTTTTAATTTATATATTTTTTTCTCCTTAAGAATCAGGATGCTATTGCTCACCCTTTTAATGTCTAGAATATATGTAGAGGAGATGGAAGAAGACGAAGTGAAGAATGCAACTCCAAACGTTAAGGAAGACCTCAGCTGGTATTCACTGTTGGACAAAAATGCCTTTTACTCTCCTCCTCACCACTGAAAAAGTCTGACAGTTATTTTAACCCCATGATGTTCAGAACAAGGTCCTAAAACTTCTGTTAATATAGTTATACACTGCCCTAGGATAATCTATGTGTTTCAGCAATATTATTCATTTCTTCCCATATAAAATGAAGGGTGTTGAATAAATAATGATCATTAGCAATATTCTACACTTTCATCTACCTTCTCAAGTCTTTCCCTGAAACAGTGAGCATTAATTCATACCCAGCTGCAATTATGTAACTAAAGGCCAGACTTCCACTAATGTAGATTGAATCTACATGTACAAAGCAGAATGAGTCTGGGAAGAGTTCCAACCATAACGATTTGTCAAAAGTATCAAAGCTGTCTGTCTACATGATACTGTGTCTGAGACTGATGATATTTATAGACTTCTGCGAGGATGCCACGATCCCAAATTTATTCTTACTGAGTGTGGGTTTAGAAGTTCTTAAATATTCTATTTTATGAATTCGTTCTAATTATATTTTAATTTTATTGTTATACAATTAATCATCCTAAATATTCTTTGTTAAATTAATGTAAATTATCACAGTAGTTTAATATATGACCGTGTTATTCATTCAAAAAGATTTTATCGAGAATCTATTATTTACTTAGCATGTAATATATAACAACATTTGAAAGAAAACACAGAAATGATACACAGAAAACTACTGATACTACTAATTTTTCACTGTTCCTCACTGTCTTTTCATCTCAATCTCCTCCTTTCCCAGATGAAATTCCATGCCCAGCCTTTATAATTACGCTACTCCCTCGACGAATTGGATTGCCTCTCCTGTCACTCCATACCCTTCACTAAACCCTGGTAAAGTCCAGCTGTATCCTACCTGCACCCCACAGTTGAAAATGGCTGTGAAAAAACACACAATTATGATCATCGCCCTCTGGAAAACACCTAATTAAGGTTGGTGCAGGTCTCGCTCTGTCCTTCTGATCTATTCACTGCCCTCCCTGAGATAACAGCGTTATACTGCTTCTTCTCATGCCTTCAGCACCTTGCATGCATTCCCCCAACTTCTCCCTTAGGCTAATGGCCGGGTTTCCTATTTTACTGACAAAATTCACCCATTGCATGGATCTAGCATGCTACACGGATCAGTATTCAAATATTTCATGTTCTCATGATTACTATGGAAAACAGTCGGGGAATATAGAAATGGCTGCCTTTTAATCTTGCGTAGTGATACATTCCTTGTGTCCTTCTAAAGAAGGTTTTTGGCAATTTTCATCTCCTCTGTATCACTAATTGCTCATTCTGTTAGATTTTATCAGCTTAAAAACTTGCTGCTATTACTCTAACGTCCACCAAGTGTTCTGATTTATCAAGCTCATGCTAAACACAATGCCAATTTCCTAGTCCTCATCTCAATTTTTTGGAAGCATTTGATACAGTTGAGCAAGTTCTTTTTCTTAAAACACTGATGAAGGTAGGGACATATATGGTGTACATATAATATGTAATATATAATATGTGTTAATATATAATACATCACTATATTATATATAAAATAATATATGTTATTTATAATATATATTTATATAATAACTTTGCATTATATTAGTCAGGTGTCAGCTCAATTACCATTTTCTGATTATTCAAATCAAACCACCACCCAATTCTCCTATCTTTTGCTATTTGAACAGTAGAACCTAGAAAGATGCTGGTAATAAAATAAGATCTCAATCACTCTTAAATAATTAAAGGAAAAAAAAGGAAGTTATATCTTTTTTCTTTCTTTCTCAAAATTTGCTTCTGGTGCATACTGTAGTTATTAGACACTTACATAACTTACAAAGAGATCGCCCCAATAAGTCTAGTAACCATCTGACACCATAGCTATTACGATATTATTGACTATATTATCTAAATTATATCTTCTTTTGTTAAAAAAAAAAAAAAAAGTGGTTCATTGATACCGGGACCTAAGTGCATACTGGGCATTGTATCACTTGTCATTTCTATATGCTGTTAACCAAAAAACAAAAGGCCAAAGTGAGAGATACAAAAGAACAGCTATTTGGAAACCATTGATTTGGGCATAAACCAAAATAGTCTTCAGGGTAGGAGGTGAGGCAAGGGCTATTTGTGAGAGAGGGAAGAGAAACAGTTACATGAATAGAAGAAAGGGATTTCTATAGGTGCAGATAAACTAACATAGTGATGCTAATTCCAAAGAATGTTTTTAATTTTCAGTCCAGAAGTCACATTATTTGCTTTCTTGTCTCAAGCAGTTGTTTGAGATACATTGCTGCTTTAGGCACAGCCCAAAGTCTATTTTGCCTAGTTTTAGCATGCCCGGGGGTTGAAGTATAAGACTTGTAAGCCCTGGTATGGCAGTTCTGACTCCATTTTGAAGTGGCTCCATTTATATTATTTTTCACAACACTAATAGGTGCACTGCAATGTGGAGAAATATAAAGAAGCCAAGCTTTTGGAAAAAAAAAAATATTTAGGACCAAATATTGGTTACAAAATATAAAGTAACTTAGATAAATTTGCTGTGACTCAATTTCCCTAACTGTAAAAAAATAATATTTGATAAAAATGTTGTGATGATTAAATGAAATCAAGGTAAATATGAAGGGCAAAATATACCTCACCCTAACTTTAATCCTTTCCTTCTCTGACCTAAGATTGTATACTCCATATAATTTGAAATAATGTAGCTAGCAGAAAATTAACATTAATAAAAATTAGTCGACTTTAAAATATAAATTTGTAAAGTCTATTTTGAAATAGTATTTTTCCATGTTTTTTTTATGGTACTCTCCAAAATTAAAATGATTTTTTTCCTATACGACCCCTCCCCTCAAACATTTTATAAATCCATTTACTTTTATGCCTGGATAGAATATTTTTAACATGTAAACAGAAGTCCATATTTGTGCTGTCAGTTTACTGAGACAATCATTTATTATTAAGTTTAACAAGTGAATTACAATTCCTTAGTTAAATGGATGTTGTCTGCGCTTTTGTTTGGGACTTGGGAGGTGAAAGAGTAAGTTACGGCCCAGATAAGTGTAATTAATTCTGGGGCTGGAGTCAATAAAAGTTAGCTCCTGAGTTCTATGGCCAATCTGTAATACTTTTCATGTAAAATATTCAATTTTCTTTAAATTATCTGTAAATTAAAAACACTGTCTTCTGGTTGTTCACGCTGATACCAGGCAAAATAAAACAAGCATTGCTAAGAGACCCACTTACAGTCAGGAGGTCACCAAGGAGGTGGGGCCTAGGCATGCCCCCTGTCTGTCCCTAAAACTACTGGAACAAAGAAAGACATATTGATAAGGGAAATCTCCATTTGTAAGGTTCTGTGTCTGTCTGTCTGTCTGTCTCTGTACCAGGAAGAGGGGTATATTTAAATCCCTAGAAACTCTTATCAATGAAGAAAACTGACATTTGAGTCTATATAACCACCCAAATATCCTGGATTACTATTCTTTACCTGATAACCTCCCATAGGGGCCTACCCTTTCCCCAACAGCTTCTTTTGTCTTCAGGGAGAGATGGTACTTAATGTGGAGTCTTGGACCATTTCTGACAGTTGCTGCTTTCCTGGGTCTCTCCTGTATAGACATATACATGCTATTCTGTTTTGTTTGTTTTTTTGTTTTTTGTTAATCCGTCTTTATTATTATTATTATTATTATTATTATTATTACAAGGTAGTCTCAGCAAGAATTTAGAAGTATGGAAGGAAAATTATTGATCTCTTCCCTGAAATACCATGATTTGGGAGAAACTCTTAGACAGTATTAAATTAAGTGGAAAACTGTCTTTTAAATTTAGGATTCTAAGATTAACTCAATTAAAAGGAAATTGTAAGTTTTAAATTTATATTAATAGCAACTTTATATATTCTAGGACCAATAATATTTGCAATATTTATAAACAGATTCTAGAGCTTCTAGGAAGAGGGGAAAAGGACCATCAAAATATAAATGTAGGGGGTGGGGGAGAAGGAGAAAGGTAGACAGGGTTAAGGGGGTCAAATACGGGGGTAGGGGGAGGGTGAAGTGGGTAAAAGGGATCAAATATATGGCAACTGAAAGAAACTAGACTTTGGGTGGTATTCACAGAATAGAATTCATAGATGTCAAACTATAATGTACACCCGAAAATTATATAATTGTATTAACCAATGTTACCCCAATAAACTTAATAAAATATATATGTATAGATATAGATATAGATATAGATATAGATATAGATATAGACATAGACATAGATATAGATATAGACATAGACATAGACATAGACATAGACATAGACATAGACATAGATATAGATAGCTAAGAATTTCTATCACAGTTCTTAACCTAAAAATAACAGGCCAAAGTGGGAAGCAATTGTGTTTGAGATCCAAAATACAGCTGTTATGGAAGTACTGACTCAGGCAGAAACTCAGTGTTCTGATTAGGAGACAAGGACTGTTTCTGAGAAAGAGAAAGGGGTTACACCAATAGAAGGAAGGAATTCCCATGGGTGTTAATAAGCTAAGGAAGGAACCTCTATAGGAGCAGATCGGCCAACACAGAGATGCTAATTATAAAGAAAGTCTTTGATTTTCAATCCCAAGTCAAATCATAATAAACAGTTGTTTGTGGTACAGTGTTGCTTTGTGCCCAGCCCAAGTCTTTTTGTCCACTTTTAACATTAAAAAGGCTTGAGGAGTAAGACACACAAGGCAGTTCCTCCAGGATGGCACTTCAGACTCCATCTTAAAATGGTTCTGTTTATATCCATTTTTACAGAGTGAACTTGTTACAGATAAACCCTACTGAATTTTTTATGTGTTTAAAAAATTGTATTTAATTATTTTGGCATTGTGTAGCCCTAATAACACTACTTCACTTCTTTTTTCCACTATACAAGTATCATTTCCAATTTGTAAAAAAATTGGAGTGTTAACCATATCAAATTCTCTTGTGCTACTTCTAGAGTCAATGAATTGAATTACTAAGTTACCAAAGAGCATTAACAAGTAAAACATAACAGAAAAAAATAATAATAATTAGACGAAGGGTATCTGTAAGATATATGATTTTTCTTTCAAAAATAAAGTTCTAATTAATATGTGCATAGATGAAGCATTTTCATTTTGAAATAAGTAATATCTGACACACTGAGATGTATTTTGAATAAAACATATGTATTTACACAACACCTGTTTCACGTAAAATTTGTCTTCTTTTGACACCACACCATCATCCCCAGAATTTCTTCTATAAACATGACGGTTTCAACTCCACAGGTGCTGGCTGGAGTTACTCACTAAAACTTCCACATTTAATCAATAATTTTATATTTTCTGATTTTCAGTATATTAAAGTTCGATTAAAACAAAATATTTAACTTAGATCATACCACAAATTGTAGAAAGAGAAAATTATTTATTATTTTCTTACCAAGAGCTGTATGCTAAAATATTTCACATTCAGTCTAAAGGTATGCATTGTCTGACAGCTATTGCTGGCGTTATTTGGAGTGATATGCACATGCCAAATGCAAATTAGACGGTCAGCAAGATAACCTTGGAAAACAAGTAATATCTTAAATACAACATTTCTTCAAGGAAATATAAAATTCCAGAGAATAAGAGAAAAGACAAACCTACAAACGTTGAAAGGTAATTCACTGCATCCTAAGTGAATTTCCAGCATTTGTAGTCTCTTTTGCTTTACCTTCCTAATAATTTTTAGAAGGCCTTCATGTCCTTCTGTTAGGTAGCCAGTCAGACATGAGCGACAGGGGAACAAAAGAAGAGGTGCCCAGCCCAGAGACCATCCAAAGGACACCTTGTTGGTAGTTAGAGAATTCCTCCTGCATCCCCAGAGACAAAGGACAGGAGGGTCATAGTGTTAACTGGCCTAATCTGGCCATAAACTCATGCATAGAAAGTCCAGTCCATAAGTTCAGCCTCATTATACCATCATTATAATCTCATGACTATGCCTGGAAGTTTATGAATCTGATTACAACAGCCTGAATTCTGGGTAAGCACATGCGCACTAGGCAAAGTTATATAGCAGCCAGGTGTCGCTCAAAATGACTTCACTTGCCAATCACCTAGGAACACCTGTGGAATCACCCATTGCTGCCCAAATAAAAGGCAGATATGTCTAATTCTGGGTCCTTTTTGCCGCTGGGCTCTCTTCCCTTTTTGGTGGCCTTTTGTGGCCATTTCAAGACCCTTTGTGTTGGTTACAGAAGTGGGACCATGTATCTCCTTGGGGTATTCTTTGCCTTTCTCCATGTGTTTCTTTGGGGCATTGTCTTTATCAAAGATATTTTTAATAAAGTTATTTAATCTCAATGGCCAACGATTCTTCACCGTGTCATCTGAGGAAGAACCGAGGAAAAATGCTAACTACATGTCTGCAGAGTCATGATCCTTCTCCCTCCCTGCTACTGCCGGGGTGACACCGGACTCTGATTGTCCCCAGGAGTGATGCTTCTAGTAAACACCAAAGAGCAAGCACAATTTATGCAACCCACCTCTCACAAAGGCCCACGAAAACGATAAAGAAATATTTAACGAATGCATACATCAAGTCAATGCAAATGGCAGAATGAATGGTGGCAACAGAATTCAAAAGACAGAAGTAAATGGAGAAGGTGTCAGTGATGAAGATGATTAACTGCTCTTGCAGGTGAGGATGGAGCAGGCCCATCCGAGCTGCACAGCTCCCATGCGGCTCAGGTCTGAATCAGTACCGCCTCTGAACGTGGAAGTTGAATAAAGGTCAACAGACCGAAATAACATTTGGAAGTATGCTGAAAGTGTTCTTAGATTTTTCAGATTTCGTCCCCTATAGCAAAAAAATTAAAGTAAGTACATTTCTCTGCATGGCATTGGCCACATCTTACCTTCTGAGGGGTCAAACCAGGGAGGCTGAGAACTCTAACGTAAGCACAGCGGGGAGACCCTACAAAAAAAGGAATGCCAGTTAAATGAAACGTTCTACCCTGAACCGAGGAAAACCCACCCCCGCTCCAATCGGCACTGAGAAAAATGACTACTAGGCCCCGATCACCCAAAGTAGTAAACTGGAGAACTCCTCCATGGGTAAACCAAGTGCTGTCCTAGAAAGGAAAAATGAACAGTTCTTAAGAAGATGGACCAGAGACATCTGTCTAGAGGGAAACTCACTAGTTGGAGCATTTTGAAAAGAACCAGGGGATATACATCCCCATAAATAGGACTGCATAGCTAAGACACACCGGATATCTGAAGGACAGTTAATTACCGGAAAACAGAAACCAAATGACAAACAGGAGGAAACGTGGGGGAGGGGGAGCAGGATGGAGTAAACATAATACACCCACATATCTCTGAGAGGTTATATTTATACACAGAAAAATAATATTTTATAAGATACAGTGAGTCAAGATACATTGGAAATATAGATATAAACATGGATATAAAGACACATGAAGATCTCAGAAATAAACGCTGCAATGAGATAGTAAAATTAAAGTTATAACTGGAAAAAAAGACTGAGCAAAGGAGACCGTGGAGTTGGAGGAAAAAAAAAAAATCTCTGCAGTAAATTCTAATAACTTTTATTGTGTCAAAAGAAATAAACGGCAAAAGGAGTAAATTATTGCACATTTCGTCCAGAACACTTCATGGAACTGACAGACTGGAAGCAGCAAACTGAGAACCCTCCACAATGCCCAGAGAAGCGGGTAAAAAGAAATTCTTACCAAGGCCCATTAACGTCAACGTTCAGAACACTGGATTCAAAATATATTAGCACAGCAGCTGGAAAGGAAGAAAAAAGCCTCATAAACAAAACATTCAAGAATATTTAATATTCAAAAATGATTTTGACACATTTCACCGGAATCACTACTATATGTGTGTGTGTGTGTGTGTGTGTGTGTGTGTGTGTGTGTATTCATTTATTCTGCTTAAATATTTTTGGCTAAATCGAGCTTAATATTTTATAAAGAATTTCGTTGTCAATCACCTAAAGGTTATCACCAAGACAGTCACCTAAAAAAAATACATACATATATATGTATATATATATGTATGTATTTTTTTTTTCTAGATCAGTGCAAAGTGAAACTTAAAAGAGAGGAAAACATAATCGATGAGAAGAAATATTGATGCATAAAAAAGTATTTCTAAAGCCTTCTTCATGTCATACTTGCCCTAACAGAACTCCTCTGATAACACGGTCCACTGTATGCTTCCATTAAGGATGTAAAATGTATTTTTAAAATATCAATTTGTACACTACAAAACCTTTAACCTTTCTGCTAGTCAGTGTTTCCAACTTGTAAAGTTTCAGATGTTTTCATACATAAAAGTCTTTTTAAAGTGTGTCAAATTAGTTTGAAAAACAGTAAGTAGCAAGGTAGATAATTTGAACTTTCCTGGTAATTGGAGGCTTTATGAATGAACTGGCTGTCTGAGATTTTTGGCGGCCTTAAGCATGGTGAGGATGAAAAATATGTTCTAGCATTTATTTTCTGCTAAAAAAAAAAGGCTTATTTTTTTTACAAAAACCTGATGAGAGTCAGGCCACCCTCCACCATTGTGTAGCAATGTCATCTCGAACAGATGGCATCTATAGTCACGTGGCAGAGGGGGAGAAAGCATAGATGATTTTCATATTTTTTATATCATGCCTAGAAATAATGAACATAATTTCAGTACATGTTCTGATTGTTTTGACCCTGACACTTGGATCTAAACTTCAAGAGAGACTGGGAAAATATATTCCTGTATACCTAGGAGGAAGAAAATGAATTTTCTTTATCAGAATTTTTCTTTCTCTTTACCAGTAATAAATTTATGGTTCTGTATTTAATAACTAAAAAGAGAACATACCCTAGGAATCAGTAAATGGATAACTAAAATAATCTGTTAAACCTAAAGTATAATAAAAAATATGAAAGTGAAATATTTCACATTCTCAAATACTTCGGTGGAATAAATTTGAGCATTAACACCAGTATTAAAAATTCAGGTCATGTTAGGCATAAGAGGTAGAATAACATGTGGATAATTTGGACTATAGCAGGGAAAGGAGATTGGAGCCAAAATGAATGGTAGCCTTTGGGAGTAATTAAAAATTTACTGGATTACAATAATGTTTTGGAGGGGGAAAAAAACTTTTGCAGGGAAAGCCTGGAGACACTAGGACCATTTGGAACTCATTAGAGAGGATTGAGTAAAAGGCAATGAAATCTGAACTGAGAAAGAAAACTAATGAAAGGAGGGCAAATTTAGAGGATAATAAAACTGGAATTATTTAGAAGGATTACTTATGAAAGCTGTGACTGTGAAAAATAGATACAAGCAGCTTTTAATGTTCTGTCTGATAACATAAAATGCTGATAATTCTGTTATCAAACAGCCAGGAGACAAAAAAAAAAATATCTATGGGGGAAAGGAATTGCATTCTTTTTGGAATATAGAGTTGGAGGTATTTGCAGGACATACAGGTGGATATGTAGGTGGGTAAATTTGCACATATAAGCCTAGAACTACTGAGAGTTCAAAACTGAAAACAAGCACTATATATATATATATATATATATATATATATATATATATATATATATATATATATATATATATACATATACATATACACACACACACACACACACACATACACACACACACACACACACACACACGGGATATATATATCTCCCTTACGTTTATATTTAACCTATAAAATTTGAGATTAAACAAGAAGTTGGAAGGAATGCTACTTTTAACATTAGAAAAGAAAGAAAAAATCAGGAACGTATTTTTGGATAGTGTACTGTGGGGTGGTATAATAAAAATCAGGAAATCAGGAATTCCAATACTTTATTCCTATACCTTTATGAGACAAAGGTTGAGAGACAAAGTCACTGAAGCAGATTGTCTGTATTGATCCAGGAGTTAATTTCTATTTTCTCCTACAATGCATAGGAGTGTGCACTTAATGTTGATACCATTTCTCCAACAGATATATGAGGATTTGATGTCATTCGTTCAACTGTATTAACCCCATCAAAGATTCTAGTGAAATACAATTTTACTTTTACTCTGCCATTAATATTATTCTCTGTGTTCTTTCTAAACCTCAGGGTTTTCATCTCCAACTATTTCGCATAGGGTTTTACAAGTGAGTGTGTGCTACTAAAAATATTAAAAGGAGACCTAAATAAATGGGAAACATATGTTCCTGAAAAGAAGTACAATATTTGAAAGATAAAAATTTCCACCCAATTAATTTATAAATTGAACACAACTTCAATTGACATACTCCTTTTTAATTGCTAAAATTCCTAAATGATCTGGAAGAATAAAGAGATAAAAATGAGAAGGAAAAAAATTAAATGTTAGAGCAAACTCCCTAACAAAGAGTAAAGGCTATTAAGCATAATGCTACATATAGTGTGCACTGGGCATAGACGCTAATTGACAAATAGAATATATACAAATTCAATGAAATAGACTGTTGTGAAATAAAAGTTATTACATGGAAAGGTGATATTTCAAAATAGGAAATAGATGAATCACTCAATTATTGTAGTGTGACAAGTGGCTAATTGTTTGGAAAAATTATAACCTCATTATTACTTAAGTGGATGGATAAATCATTCAATAAATGATATTGAAACAAGTGATCAATTGCTTGGAAGAATATAATGATAACCCCATTTTAATTCATCTCATTATTAGTTTTGGTAACTGCTGTAATAAGCACACAATAAAAGTACAATGACCTATGTGATAATAGCCCATGCAATTTTTCCTCATCAGAGAGCAGCTTTCTTCCTGGCTCTATCCATCCCACTGGCTGACATAATCGAGGACTTTGAAATGGTCTATACCAGCGGACAAAGAAAGAAGAGAAGAGCAGGCAAATCCTTCAGTAATGTGGCCTGGAAGCAACATTACTGAATTTTGACTCATATTTCATTAGAGAGGAGTAGTTACATAATTCAACCTAGATGCAAATCATGGCAATAATACATTTTCCCTGGCAGGGGAGCAGAAGATGAGAGGGAGACATGGATTGCTGACGGATAGCTGGCTTTCTCTGTTCTATGTTGTACATAAAATAAATAACATGCAAATCACATATTTAAATAGGAAGTTAACCTAGTAGAATAAAAATTTAATTTATATACTCTAAGATTCAAAGTAGCTTTTCAAAAAGAATTCAAAAGGCAAACCCCATAGGAAATAAAACCTTACAAACATAAGTAAGTAAAGATTTATAAAGGTATGAGTATAAACAAACCAAAATCCAGGAATGAAATTGAAAGCAAATTAAAAAGGAAAAATAAAAATCTCCCAATATAACAAAACTTGACTATGTCTAGAAAAATCATATAAACCAATTAGAAAAATGCCATACAAATTCTCTGCAAAACAAGAAATTTAAATAAATGTATATAGAGGAGTATTGTTTTTAAGACAAATTCATAAAAACTTAAATATATATATACATATACAGATGTGCGTGCGTGTGTGTGTGTGTGTGTGTGTGTGTGTGTGTATAAGTCACCAGAGGTCCTCTTTCAGACATGATGGAGTAACCAAAAGTGGACTTAATCTCCAACACAATAAAACTAAATTCCACAACCAATGGTATGAGACAACTGCTCTCAGACTTGAACAGTGAGTCAGCAGAGGAACAGGGCCCCTGAAAGGGGCACGATTAGGTGTGTACTATGGCTGGGTCTATCTTCTATCTGGAGGTGACTTCCAGAAACAGAGGGACCGCTGGCACAACGGCCTCACCCAGGTTGAGCTGGAAACAGACAATGAAGAAACTGAGAGGCCAGGAAGTGGAGGGCGGAGTTACGGAGAGGGCGTGGCACACAGAGTGGACATCGATCTAGGTCCTTTTTTCAAATTGTGTCCAAGTGTCCGATTATATGTTCCTTTCGTTTAGCATTTAAGAGCATGGACTTCAGGACAGACTGCCTACTTTCTCATCCAATCTCTCCGCTCTATATGGCCTTGGATATGTTATTCAAATGACCTTTACTTCAGTTATTCTACCTATAAAATACAAATAGTAACGTTACCTAATCAGACAATTGTTGGGAGGTTATGGTAATAAAGTGCTTAGGAAGGGCTCACAGAAGGTTCTGAGTAGTAACTGTTATCATCATCATCACCAGTATTATAAATAAAACAAGATTATGCAACTATATCCCTATTCAATTGCTCTCAGACTTTCCCATTCCTGGGTTAACTATAAATGCTGATACATATTTTGTAAATGTATCCTTACTTGCAAGTATGTATGTGTGTGTGTGT
Organism: Eidolon dupreanum; assembly: GCA_028627145.1. NCBI lineage: Eukaryota > Metazoa > Chordata > Mammalia > Chiroptera > Pteropodidae > Eidolon > Eidolon dupreanum. The sequence continues at coordinate 4,990,391 of CM053516.1, read as the reverse complement.
GTGTGTGTGTGTGTGTGTGTGTGTGTATAATTTTACAAAGTGCAACGTAGCAAAACACATTCCCACCAAAAATTCATTAGAATATCCGATATCCCACGTCCTAATAAACTCTGGAAGTTCCTACTCTGTTTAATTATCCCCAGCCTAGAGAATTAAAAGCACGTTTAATTCACACATTCTGGAGAACTAGAGATGTTTTGAGAACCATAAGTTTACTTGTCATGCGGATTGTCCTTTTTACGAATTGCCAGGTTTTTTTGAAACTTTTTAACTTTTTTTTCTACTCATTGCCCCTTTTCCATCTAAGTCTCTTCAATTTAAGAAGTTCCACTTCAACAGGAGGTACATGTTCTAGACTTTCAGTGCCACCATCAATCTTTGACTCCGTATGTTTTTTTTTCTTCTTTTTCTCTGTATGCTATCATATACCATCTATAGTCCAGCTATTTGTCTCTCTTGAGGTGCTACATGCCAATAATCATTAAATAGGACAGCAATTACTGCTCTTACTAGATTTCTGTAAACATACACGCACAAGAGGAAAACAATCCCTGCCAACCGGGTTGCTCCAGGTGTAAACAGAATTGTCCGCCAACCACTTCTATCCACGAACGTGGCCTACAGATTTGCACTGTTCTTAAGAGAATCAGAATGTCTCTCTCATTATCACATATGAGCTTTCTGGTATAGCACTTTCTTGAGGTGACTCAAAGTTATTCCTATATCCTCAGGTAAGAAATCTGAGTTCACATTCCAGAGTTAAGGATAAGCCAGCTGTCTTATCCTTGTCATACAATCTTCTCTTCTTTTTCCTCATAACTCCAGAGTCCAAGACTCAGGCATTCAGTGAAGCTTCTCCTGGTTCACCGTGCACCCTTGTTATTCCAGAGACATCTTGAGTAGGTGTTGATAAATTGTGGGCTTCATAGAATCAATATCAAGACGCCATCTTTTCAGGATTGCTCCAATTTGCTTTTTCTTTTGTCCTTTCTTCTTCTTCTTCTTCTTCTTCTTCTTCTTCTTTTTTTTTCCTTGTTGAGAAGCACAGTGGAACAACTTGGTGAGTTACAGAGAGCTGGATCACAGCACAAATAATTTTACAATCTGAAATAGTTTTATCGGTGTGTCATAATTAAAAAGCTCATTTATTATTCACATGTTTGGGAAAAAAAAAGTACATATTGAAAATGCCTTACGTTGTGAAATTAATTCATCCCTGTTTCAAAATGTTAAAATTTAACACATTCATTGACCTATTTTTCACACTGACATTCAAATACAATACACAATAATGCTATATCTTTCAGATTCCATGTGTTTCCAGATTTCAGATCAAATTAATTATTTTGAATGCTAGCCTAATTGATTTTACCAGAGAAAAAAACATCAAATTAGCTTGACTATGTAAAACTAATTTTTATCTGTACATCTATATATGTTGCACATTTGACTGATTGGACTTGTCATGAGAAAAACATGGCATAGATGTTTGTGTGCATGTGTGTGTGCACGCGTGTGCACGAGTGTGTGTATACAAGTTTAGTTGACTATCCAAAGCATTTGAAATAACAGATACCTCAAATTTGAATCTATCACACTTCCATTTAATTATCTTGATATCTGATTGGTATTTCGTTTTGAAATTTGATTAAATTTATTTCCATATCTGATTATTGACTTAATGGTGTTATACTATCATTTTCAGATAAAATTAACACTGTGAGAAATGTAAAGACCTACAGTTTAAATGTCAGTTAGAATTATGCTAATACGAATTGAATTTTAAAAATAACCGTACTGTGATGAGAAAGGCCATTAGAAATTATGTGGCACGTAGTTATTTTTAAGCGAAGCTCAAACGTGTAAATAAGATACAGCTACAAATGGTATAAGGCATAGAACTTGCCTAAAAAGTTTCTTAATTTTTTTCCTAATCTAAATACCAGTTCCATCGTTAGCATTTAAACAAAGGCTCTCTCCTTAAAAACAAAGCATTTTATTCTTTAACTATCTAATCATTATCTTTTTTTTTTTTTTTTTAAAAAAAAAAAGAGTATATAAGGAGATATAGCTGGAAATTAGAGAAGGAAAGTGCTCACGTCTACACATATATAAGTTAAAATCCCACATCTAAACCCAGCTGCCTCATTTAGTTTTCTCCTCCTAATCTCAGTATATACTTAAGGCACATTATTATTATTTTTTTTTTCGCCAGTTTCCCTTACCAATTCCCCACTTCTGCCATCTGCCATTTTTCATTGAAAATCCTATTAGATTTTGCATTTTCTTCTATTTCACTCCAATTCCCTGTTTTCATTATCCCGTGACACATTTCATTCCCCATCTCACCCAGTCGAGAGTCTCATCATCCACTGGAGGCTTATTACTACAGTCTTCAGCTGCCCATGCCTATTGCCTAGTCTTTATGTTCTTTAAACCGCTTAAATAACATACACTCTCCCAGTTGGAACACATGGAAATCCCAAGGTTTCTTTTCCAGGCCTTAAACTTATACAATTCCAGTAGTGTAACTATCACCAACACAGTGTCAAAAAAACAAACACTTTATCATCATCGAAGCATATGTCTGTTGAAAACCTGTTTTGATCAAATTGCTTACTCCCCTAGAATAAAAAGTGAGATTAATTTAAGAGGGGGAAAAAAAGGCAGGAATTCTGAGAATTCAAAGTGTATTAAAAAAAAAACCCACAAATTAATTTTGATGAAGAGTGAATTTCAAATATAGGGATGTTAAAATTCCATGAAAATAGAGAACATTTAATCCAAATGTCTTTATTAAAGATAAATAACTAGAGACTGAGAAAGGTTATTCAGTTTTTACAAGGTTATAGAGCATGGATTTAATAGCATAGCTAGACTGCCTGACACTTGGTTTCAGTTAGAGCCCTTAATTTGAAGAAAATTAACAAACTGGAAAGAAACCAGCAAATGTATAGTTCCTCCTTCTGTCTCTAGCATGTGTGTGTGTCTTCTTTTTTGTTTCAACCATGAAAGATCAAGTGACTCACTAGAAAAAGCAGGGCAGACGAAAGTATCCAAAATCCTTATGCGAAATATCGATAATTTTATTCAGAGGGAGACATGAATAGAAAGCTAGTTATGTTAACAGAAAAAGAATTTGAGCCAAGCATGATTGTCACTTTTAGTCAATTGTCACATGTCCAGTTTGTGGTGGAGACTGTCAGTAGGGTTGTCAGTGTTTAAAGGTCCCAGTTTACAGCATCTTTCAACTGTGAATTTAAGTCAAATGGAGGAAAATCAAAAAAAAGTATTTAACTGTTGGGAGATTTATTTCATCCATAAAAGGATGGGGGGTGGGGTGTGGAGAGGTATATTACAGCAAAGATTTAAATCAGTACTTTTAGACAGCATATTAACAATTTATATCTTATTCCAAGTACATTATGCACCTTTTGATCAAACCTGTATTCAAAAACCAAAGGCTGAAAGCATAAAAGAGGAGGGCCGATCTCTAGCCACTGTCTGAGAGACTAAAAACCTCCACCCACATGACCTGCTACATAGAGGCTTTACACTCCTAACATTGGTCATTTTGACAAATAATTAAAAAAATATATATACTACTTTTTTGTTTTGTTTTTTTTCTTAGAGCAAGTAAAGAGATAATCATTTTGTTTCATGTGACTTATTGTTTTCTTCACTTGTGATTTTCTATTTCGTACATATCTTCATTATGTATTTATTGTTCCAAAATAGAACATCTTAAATCACATTGTATTTTTTTGCATGAATCCATTTTGTTTCTTTCTGTCTTCCTGTACATACAGGTACTGTTATAAATATCATTTCATAATGGTTGCTTAATATTTGACTAATGCTGACCAGTATGTTCATAAATAATTTTTGTCTTATAAAGCAGAATATCAATATAGAATCATTTAACACAAAAGTGTTTTAAGGACTGTAAAACAGCCTGGTAAAAAGTACATCACTAGGTCACTTTTTTCCTTTCCTTTCCTATTTATTGATCATTTTAAATTCATCACAGTGTATAGAGAAAAAATGTTAAGAAAAATAAGATATTTTTCTCATCTACTTTAATTTTTATTTAGCATAAGAAATATTTCTTCAGACATCTAATAAAAAAAAGCAAGTCTTTAAAGATGGGTAAAGTTACTATTCAGTAAGGGAAACAGAAGGCACGTCATTTATTTATAAACAGGAATTCATGTAGAAAACTACCTACCACTTGCCAGTTAACAACTGAAAAGTTAAGAGAGAAATCTGGGATGACACATAGAAAGCAATTCTAGAAAAATTTTTGGCCAATAAAGGGAAGACTTCGGGTCATTAGAACCCAGGCTTGGAGGAGAGGTTCTGTGGCACTAGGGCTGTATCTTTGATGTGGGAATGCTGCTGATTGATGCCGGTACCCCAGAAGAAAGAAGCAGGCTGCATTTCCAGAACCCCTGAGAAGGGAGGATGACCAGGCTTGCACTCTCATCTATAAGGGAGGGAGCACAGTAAAGCTGGTCATGGGAGCAGAGAAAAACAAAGCAAAAACTGGATGCTGGACCTAAATGGCCAAGGCAAAGGGCCACTGTCGAATTCATGTTGGCGGGACCAGAACCACACCAGGAAACAGCAAAACCCTTTCCTGCCTTCTCCTAGATTTCCAGAAAACTTCTCTAGGTGGACTCTTACACACACCCTACCTCACCGACAAAGAAAGGCAGTGTCTGAACCCAAACGTCACAAAGCAAAGTTGAGAAGGCTAGATTTTAGACCTGACAGATAGTAACAGTAAGTGGCACAAACAGCTAATTTATTAATAGTTTTTCCAAAAATATATACGTATTTTTCCCCGATTTTTCAACACATGAGTAAAGAAAGTATATCATTTGTTCATGAAATATGTTGAAAGGGTCTACATTTCTTTGAGAATTTCCTAATGGATTTTCTGCACTGCCAGACTACAAACATCATGGCTCTGAAGACTAATGACTATTTAAAAGTATCAGATCAAGTAATATTTCACTGATAATATATTCCTCCCTCTGTTTGATATAAGAATGCAGACAATCATATAATATTGCCTATGGATTTATGATATTATGAAATATATTTGACTCTCAGGAAAAAGTCAATGGAGAAGTATATTTAGGATAAATTAATCTTAGAAATCTCTATTTTACTAAAAATGTGTTTGAAATTAATCTTGCCTAAATCTGAAATATTTATATATTATCAATATTTTATAGTTCGTTTGAGGATAAACTGTTGATAGCAAGCATTACTATAATACCTGGCACAAATACCAATGTTTGTAAAACTTTCAGAGTTGCCATTGGCATGAGGAGCTCAGAATAAATTTGAGTGACACAGTTTGGAAAACCGATGCCAACAAGCTAACAGTAATTCACTCTTTGAAAGCTCATTTGTCACAATAGTCTTAAGAGAAAAGAATATTAAAGAAAACTGCCATTTTATATTACACTGGGAAATTATAGTTGCTTAATGTCTTTGAAATGCTACAGGTATCTAGAAAAAAAATGATTTTTTTTTAATCTTAAACATGAAAGTTATCTACTTTATTAAGCCATTTGATTTTCCATGTTTGTTGGGTCAGCATCAACTTTCATATGATAGCTGCTTCTAGAAGTTTTCTAATTAAGATACTTAATGGTTGTATCTCATTAATTCTTGTTGATTGAGGGTGGCCGATGTCATTTCAGTTGCTAAGTGTACATCCGAAGATAAATGTTGTTTAATTTAACTGTTAATTAAGTGAGCCCCCTGAGATATCTTACACTGAAGATCAAGAACGATCAATCAAGGATACATCACAGTCATGTAGGAGATGATCAGAGAGTTGGAGAGTAGGAATAATTGTACTTCCTATGTTTTTTTAACAATATTTAGACAGATAAAAATGTAAACAATTAAAATCAATTATGAGTTCAGATACTTCTATTCTGAGAGAAGCAAGCTATGACTTCATCAGAGATGAGAATGCAGGGCTGTGGCAATAAGGTAAGGACTTGAAAACATGAGATTCTGAGATTATTTGGTAGTTCTTTATGCTGTAATGTTTAATTTGTTCTTTCCTCTCCCCCATAATATGCATAATCAGTACAGTCAGATTCCTGAGTAAGGGAGGGGCAATGCCTTTTGACGTTTATGCCTAACTTTCCTAGTAAAATGTATTTCTCCAACACTGACGAAGTAAATCACAATGGTCCAGGCATTTTTATAGTTTTTAAAGCACTGTGCATGTTGTAGCTTTTTAGATAGGCAGTTGTTTCAACCTGTATAGAATATACATATTCATTGATGCATTTGCATAATCCATAGGGAGACAGTAATATAAAATGCATTTAGAGGTGCTACAATCTTCTCTTAGGATGTAGTTCCCATCCACATGTCCCTTTTCTAGCCTTCCCAGCGCCCTATAAGTTATCAGTGAGTCGCAAGTGTATATTTTAGAAACTCAGCAGTGTTCAACTCTGTTTTAAAAGGTTGTCTTATGGACTGCTTCAGTGAGTGTCCACCCGAGGCTATCTGGTCTCAATGCACAGCCACCTAGCTTTGCCAGATTATTTTGTCTTTGATTTGACAACTTTGTTTTTCTAAGTATTTTTTTTTTCCAACTTAGGAGCCAGAGATTGTGCATCTGTGGTAAAACCTGTAAAAGTCTCCATGGATTTGTGTTCGCAGTGAAAAAAGAATTTGAACCCGGGCAGTTATATTCTCATCCACAGGCCCTTAGACTGTGTTTGACTATTTTACATTCCTAGATTATGAAAATCAAAGAAACCCAAGCCACCATACTTACATGTCCCATTCCTGAGTGTTTTTAATAAAACGACTGTGCGCATATGTGTTTAGGGCAGGCTGAATTACTTACGCATACACTTAAAGTTTGAACTCAATACTTGCTCTTAAATTTCCTTCTCACTATCTCAATACAGAGCATCCCACTGGCCTTTCATTTCACAGAAGCCTCAGGTTTTCAGATGTACACCATCTTGCTTGTTCTTTTCTTGTCTTCTTTTCTCTGTCACTGTGGATTTAACTCAGATTTCTTTCATCCGTTTGAAATCAAAACAAGAAAACTCAAAAGCCCACAAATCCTTCCAAATCTGCTTTGTACAGAAACTTAGCCACTATATATATCTATATATAGTGTGTGTGTTTCTGATGTTTGGTTTCTTACTCACATATGCATCAGGCTTTCAACATCATCCCTGAGCTACTTATTAATACACTTCTTTTCACAATGGTGTTCTCTTATGAAGAAGGCTTTTATGTTGGCTGTGAAAAGACATATATCACCTCTTCCACACATTTAGCACAATATCTAATGATTTTGAGGGCTTGATTTAAATGAAAAACTCTTCATTAATGCAACTCATCATATCATGAGGTAATTAACTAACTCTCTGATTTGGGGCAATTTTCTTAACCTTGATGGAATTTCAATATCCTAAATTTGACCCATAAAAAGGAATGCATTGAAATGAAGTAAAACCTAAGGACTGTAAAAGCTCTAAAATTAGGTGTGATGTAATAATAGACTGAAGAATTCTTATATGGTAGGAAAAATTAAAGTTTCCTAATTTCATGATAGCCAATAGACAATCAACAAAATTATTCGATTCTTAGTTTTCTTGTCCCTAATATAATAGGTTAAATACAAATTTCAAATTACTTTTAATATATATGAATTCAAACATTATTTGGAAATTTCAATTATAATGAAGAATAAAGCCAAATATTATCAAAATTATCAACTTATAAAAAGCATAAGAATCATCTTGACTCACTCTGAAAAACAATTTTCTTGATAAGAGAATAATGCAACAGGGACCATAGCTTACACAGACTTACTTAAAAAAATTGTTAAAGTAACTTTACAGCAATATAATATCCAACTCTTTTTAAGCTCTTACTCAAATTACCTTATTAAATAGGGGATGCATGATTTAGTGGTGTGATATGTAAAGGGATCCATGTTAATCTCACAGATAATTATTTGTATATATGAACTTGGTGTAATATTACAAAAAAAAAAAATCGAACTCTTTAACTATCCTTCTACCCCAACCCTGCTGTTATCCTTGTTTATAAAAATACAAAGTTTATAATTTCTATACCTGCCTTTAATTAAAGCCTCCCTTTAAAAGTACCAGTTTCGATAAGATGTCTTTGTCAGACTAGTTAAAAATATGAAGACAAATCAAAATAAGATTTCAAATTAAAAAGCCTCATAAGCTTGCTTAGCATGTGTACATATATATCAATATGCAAAATATATTGCAATAATTTCAGTGGGTGCATTAGAAGTAAAAGACGATGCTCTCATTCACAAACTTTTTTTTTTTTTTACTTGAAGAATAGAAAAGCTAAATACAAATGAGACAAGATGTGTTTGCCTGATTTTAATGTCAATTTCACTTTGGTTAATATGCCAGAACAATTGAGGCTGAGACCTTAGGGGGAAGATGAAAGCAGAATTGAGGTGTTCAAAAGCCTAAGAAGTGAAGATCAAAAAGTATTTTATTTCAGGCTCATATTTAATAAAATGAGAAAGAAAAAAATGCATGAGCAAGGAATTGTAATAAAAAGAGATGATATTTTTGTAAGCTTATCTTCAATGATATCTACATTTTTAATTCAAGTTAATGCAATTCAACCTTAAAAAAAATCTTTGCCATTTCCCAGGTGCCATTTTAAAGCATTACAGAGATAAAAAATTGATATACCTTTTTAGAACAATTTTTAAGGATTCTGACTGACACTACCTCTCAAAGCTTCTCTAGGCTACCAGTTGAGGCTTTACTAGACACTCCAGGGTCAGCCCAGCTCCTAGGCTCTGGAAAACTGTCTTGACTCAGGACTGACTTAAATCGGAAGGAATTAAGCCCGAGGCCACTAACCACAGGTGAAATACTGAAACATCCTTGCAGAGAGGTTCACACACTGTCTTTGTACTGATACCATTAATTGGTGTCAGGCCTTTGTTTTGTTATTAGTCTTTTGACTATACAAGCTTTGTTCCTCTTTCTCCAGATTGCTTACTTTGGCTTTCCAAGCTGTCTTTGCTTGGCCATTTGTCTTCTGTATCTAGCAGCTCTGACCCATAGATCAGGGACCCCTACACCAAGGCCTCCCACCCCAGATTTCAGTCCTGAGCCCTGGGGACTGCTTACCAGCACCGCCAGCAACACTCCCCAATGTGGAAATCTTACTATATCCAGCCTAAATAATTATCATCTCCTGAGCATTCCATTTCTAGTTTCTTCCTTATCTATGCTTTTTCCACATGAGACAGTTTGTAATGGCCGGAATTTACGTTAAACTATCCCGATATTGAGTTTAGCAAGGTTATATGTAAGTACTGAGAATCAGTGAGGATTATTCTACCTATTGGTAACAAGTAGACTCAGAAACTAGTATAAATAGAATTCCCCAGATCAGTGAATTTTCCTAATTTAATGAGAAAAACATATGTTAATTTTCTATCCAATAGAATGAATACAGGACCTCCAAAAAAAAAAAAAAAAAAGATAAATGGCAGATAGATTTTATATGCATGCATGAATTTCATTTAGGAAGAATGTCTACTAAATTTCATCAGTCTTCAAAATATTCTTTTGCTGACACATGCATTTACTTTCATTATAGCTGTATGCCATTTGTGGAGTTTTGAAAATAGTGAATGAAGTTAAGGGAAAGTAAACTTTTAAAAACTGGAATTTGAAGTTGACTATTTCTTTGAAAATGTTGGTTTATTAAGTCTGACACATGGGGTGAAAGAGCAGAAAGAGAGACCACGGGGTAGGAATTATCTGTAACGTTAATATTTTCTTTTAGGAAGTGAAGCTTTTTTGCATTAAGTCTATGTAATCAATTTTGAATATATATGGAAAAGCACAATTTCAAACTCCATCTTTAAAGGTGACTTAGAAGACTGTCAGGGGTTATTTCCCTATCTGATATTACATACTTTGTAAAATCTAGGGCCACATAGTATTGACACCTTGCAAGATTAATTTTTCAGCAGTATTATTACGGTTTCATTTACATAACTTAAAATTTACCCATGGTACATATGTAATTCATCCCAATCTAGTTTTATAGTATTTGCATCACTCCTAAATGTTTCCCTGTAACCCACTGTACTTGAATCAAGACCCGTGCCTGCCAACGCCCCTCCCATCCCAATGAGGCAGAAACCAACATTAGGATGGTACAGCCAAGAACCCAGTGCTCCCTCTACACCCAGATGCAGTCAGGGGATTGTGTACCCAGAGGGGCAGAACATCAGTGCTTCACCCCCTGCACTCAGCTACCTGCTGTTAAGCTCTGGGTGACCTCAGCCAAGAGGGGAGAGGCCCCTTCTCTTTCTCATCTAACAGAAGCTCTACTTGAGTATGGTGCTGCTGAGAACACTGGACCCCAATCGCCTCTGGAATGAAATCAGAAAATAAGAAAAGAAATTGCTTTGTCTCTGCAGACTGTGTATTCCCTGCCTGTTGGTGTGCCTTGTAATATTTTGCTGATAGCTGGACATATTCTACAAGGTAGCAAGGGCTTGGTTACAAAGGCCTCTCATGGGAGGATTTACGTTGATCTGGCCAGAAGTTTTTTTTGTGTGCAACGTTTGCTGTAACTAGAGGTGACAGAGACTTCTGGTTCCATGAGTGTTGTTGCTGCTTCCCTACTTGACTTTGGCCTTCCCCGTTTACATCTCCTCAGAGAAAATTTCTGTCTTGTAGTTTTCTCTCTATTCCACTGTTATAATTATGAAGACCTTGAAGTGTGGTGATAAGGTGGATGGGAGGGGAAGTATTTTATAATCTTCTGATTACTATTGCCGGTCCCCCTAAAAATATTAAGGTGTCATTGCTGTCCCTTGAAATATCTAAGCTTGCTACCAAACAACTTTTGGTGACACGAGACAGGAAGGAAAAAAAAAAGTAATTGTGTCCTTTTTTTCTAGGACAGAAGATTTCCACTAAAAAGCCCAAATTCATAAAATTTCCAGCGATTTCTTCAAAGCTCATTGTAACTCTTACGACATAATCGTCTGTATGAAGGCGGGACGCACTGCCCAACTCCTGTACAGCATGTGCTGAGTCTGTGTCCCTTGATTTAGACACGCACAATGGAAGCTGCAATTGCATTTTCAAATTGTATCTCCCGGCTCATGATGGAGAGAGCTCAGCCCCTGATAGAGAAATTCCCCCTCGGTCTTACAGGTTTGCAGAATAGTTACCAGTGTGAAAATTGGTCAATTTTTTATAATTGATACAGTTCTACATTTTGAAAAGTTTTCATCTCTAGCTCTTCTTTCTCGAATTCTCAAAACCCAGACATATTAAAAAGACTTTCCTGCCAATATGCTGCTTCTCAAACTCAGTGCTTTCAGTTTCCCGCTGCAAAGAGCTGTGCCCTCTGTTTTGTGTTCTTCCTACCATGTTTTAGATTTTCAGCCATTTAATTTCCTTGGCCAAATTAACCCTTTATCATAATGAGGGCAGCACATGGCTACTGCACATACACGGCACTTTTGGTGGGGAGGGGGAGTTTCTAAAGCAGAACTGGATTTCCTCAGAAGTAAAATGACAGACCCGCAGCCCAGAGGTTTGGGAGGAGGGATGGGGATGGTTATCTGCCTCTACGCCAAATGCTCATGAGCACTGCATCCAACGCCCAGATGCATACAAATTCAACATCTATTTAAAAATAAGAAATGGGAACCTAGCGGTAAAATATTGGCACATATTTTTTCTATCAGCTAGAGGAAGCATTTTCCTTTTTCAAAAGGTACTAGATATGGATAATGTAATGGATATAATGATAACTGTGCTTTCCTCCATGAAAAGCACAGCTAGTTTACCTGCAATTTTAAGTTGAGAAAACATCCTTCTCTGAATGAAAAAGCTATTTTTCTCCTTTGCTACAATATCCAAATATGCTTTGCATATACTCATGTGTTCTGCTGAAAGTATGATAGGTAAAAATTGGTTAAGAGTTAACAATTTAAAATACAAATCTAAATTTTATTGTGCTTGCGATAATAGCAACAGTAGTCCAACTCCCAGTGTATATACAATATTAAAAAAAAAAAACCTAGATTATATTTTTATACCAAGAGGAATGCTCCCCTTAGCATAGTATAACTCCTCTGGTGAGTTAGTTTCTGCCACTAGATGAACATGGCTCTCTGTCTTCAGCTGCAGTCATTTACCATGAGAACACCAGATGTATACTTTAAATGTTCTAAATTAAGAAAAAATTCCCAGTACATTCATTCAAAATATGTCACTTTGAGGATCCTCAAAGAGATGTCGTCTCAGGTTCTTTGTATTTCACAGAACATTCTAAGGATAGCTTTTCAAGTGCTGGTGAGAAGTGCTATGTATCGTACATATGTCCCCACTTCCAGTGCCTTAGGGAGGGGAAATTATATATAAAAGTTGAATTTATTCTATGGCGGTGTTAAAATTGTAAAATATATTTTAGGATAGAAAATAAAACATATGGTGTTTATGCCAAGTAATCTGCTCCCTCTTCTCACTCAACCACATTGAAGTACAGGAATTCTTGTGCATGTCTATTTTAGTTCACGTCATCGGTATGAAATTAGCTGAGATGCTGCAACCCTTTACGAGTCTGTCCTCTAAATTCTCCCCACAAGGGCAGAACCGAGTGACACCTGTGCATCCTTGAACATAATGAGAGGACTAAGGATAACAGGAGAGGCACTCAGAAGCTTGCCCTTTTCCATAAAGCATTTAAATTGCTCAAGGTTTTGATACTTGCCCTACTGTACTATATTCAGAATAAATTTAGAAGTTTGCATGAAAAGCTAGGATTGATGTACATGCTGGGTTTTCCACTGGAGCTGTAAGAGACAGTTGTAGGAAAGCAATGAGCCTTAGACAGACGTCAAGTCAGGTAAATATTAGGAACAGTTAAATGCACTTAATTATGCTAAGTGAAATTGATTTTCAAAGATAAATTGTAACTCTATGTGCCTATTCTTTTATAGAGTAATTTGTCCAACACTAGAATATCAATTTCTGAATATGTAACCCCAGAAGAAATCTTGTAATTCATAACAATTCCTGGTTTGATTTTGGCAATTCCACTGACTAGCAGTTACTTTATGATAGTTACTTAATCTTTTTAAGTGTAATGAATATCAAAATAGTACTTACATCACAGCAATTTGGGAATAAATTCAATAGCTAATATTTTTGAAGTACAGAAGCATTATTACAGTGATTGACACATAGTGATTAATAGATATTAGTAAATATTTTTATAATTTACCTGAGTGCCTGGAACAGAATATATATTCTTTCTAGACTCTCTTTTTTCTAGTATTCCAGATTTTTAAACAGCTTTTGGAATAGTTTTATATCTTTATTATTTACTCTTTTACTTTTTAAAATTAATTTATGAATAATATGTTTATGTTTTTGAAACACCAGTAATAAGCAGAGGAATATAGAAAAACATCTCCCTTGCTGATTGGCTTTGCTAAATTCCCATCTCCTCATGTAGGTCTTCAGTCTTATTTTTTATCAGAATAATTTTAATAAATAATATTATAAACATTTTCATAATCTTTCACTAACACAATGGTGACATATACTTATTTTTCTGTAGCTTGCTTAAATTTTTAATTTGACTACTATTTAATTGTATCAGTGTAGACGAGTTATTTCATGAGTTATTTATTGGTAGGCATTTGTACTATTTCCAAAATTTACTTTTGAAATTATAAACCCCTCTGTAATAACTACTTCTTTGATAATTTGAACATTTGTAAGTTAATCTGTAGAACAAATTCTTGAAGTGGAATTGTGTATCAAATCATGCCTGCATTTGAACCTTTTAAATTTAAGAATAGTTTGCATACAGTGAAACGCACAGCTCTTCATTGGCCATTAAACTTACAAACCAATCAAGTTAAGCAATGTGTCTATAACTCCAGATCAAGCTACCTGCCTGTTTCTACTGTGTCTATGTCTAGGCAATGATTATTCTCATTGTAATTAGTGCAGACCGGTTTTGCATCTTCTTTATAAGTGAATAGTATTACAGAGTATTTATTACCATGCCTGGATTCTTTCACCCAACTGATGTGTATGTAAGGTTCCTTTATAAGTTTATGTGGACCTGTAGTTTCATATATATGGTTTATCCATTTACCCATTCTTCTACTGCCAAAGTTAAGTCATTTTTAGTTTGGAGATACTAATATATATATATTTTGCATGTGTGTGTGTGTGTGTGTGTGTGTGTGTGTGTGTGTGTTTGTGTATACATATGCAAAATATAGTATTGTGCAGTCTTTATTTAGGGTCGAATGTTTCCATTTCTCTTAGATTAAACTGTAGGAGTAGAATTGCTGGGTCATAGTGTACATATATGTTGGTATATGTTTAATTAAATAAGAAATTTCCAGTTTACTAAAGTTGTTTACTGTTGCGTAGTCTGAAAAATGCCCCCAACCCCCAAAGATATCAGGTCTTAAATCTATAGAATTATCTGATTTGGAAAAAGAGTCTTTGCAGATATGAATAAGAATCTTGAGATGGGGAGGTTATCTTGGATTACTGATGCGGGCCATAAATGCAATGATGAGCATCCTTATAAGAGAGAAGCAGAGGGAAATAGGATACATAATGAGAAGAGACAAAGATGTGAACAGTGAACAGAGAGGTTTGAAGATGCTGGTCTTGAATACCGGAGTGGTACTGCTGCAAGCCAAGGACAAGCCAAATTAAATTTCTTTCCATAAACACAAAAGCCAGTGAATAAACTGTGGCCTCAAAATAGATTAGTATTCCATGGTTACCCGTTACCAAATACAGGTGCCAGGTTTTAAAACCATTTGGGATATCTTACAATGCCTTTTTTACCTTGTACTACATCATACTTAATTAAAAAAAAAAAAAAAAAAAAGATTGAGTCACTTTTATTTTTCACTGAAGAAGCACCGAATAGGATATCTGCTTAATGACAGTTAGTGACAGAGACTATCACTTTGTCATCCACATAAATCTTAAAAAGTAGATAGGACAAGAAGAAAACACTTTCAATCACAGCAACACTTACTGTTATATAGTGTTATTTCCAAATTTCCATTTTGAAAATTACAGTACTTCTAGGACTCTTTTTCTTCAACAATTTTACTTCAAATTTGGAGAGAGACAAACTATTTACTTTCATCTATTTACAGTAGACAATTTACTTTAAAGATCATTTCTGGGAAGATAATTGTGAGGCTCATTAAATAGCTTGTCAGGAAAGCATTTGCCTTAACAGATCTGTCGTCATCATAATGTCAGCCTGATGTAAAATTGACACGCTAACCTGTTTGTCCTGCCTTTTTACCACTGCCACCTTTCTTTCTTTCTTTGTTTAATCTCCATCAAGTTTACAATTTCAAGAGAACACAAGTGTATCATAGAAATATCTTACCTGGAAAAATAATTATAATGAATGTGAATGATCAAAAACCTAGAAAAAATAATGATATTTAAAAATGATTAAAAGTTAAACCAAGATCTAATTAAAAGGCCATGCATTTTAGAGATAATAATCAAGTTTCGGTATTAACATTTTTTAGTTAAAGGAACCTAATGTATTTGACATAGCCTCATCATTATTTAAATAGGTAGCTTACAGAATGCTTGATTCTAATCTTCTAAAGAGGTTGATTTATTCTCTTAATATTTTTTTCCCTTTATGATAAAATTTAAGAGAACCAATGGATAGTATAGAGGTCCAATACAAAACATTCTTGTTTTCTACCTCAGTCCTGAATGACTTGTAGATAATAAAAAACAAACAAAAGACAGACTCATATGTACAACAGAAATATTGACTTTAATATTGATAAATATGAACTGTAAAACATGGCCAATAGTTGACCTGGAGCTAAACCCTCAAAATGTATATTCAATATCAAAGTGCCCTAGAATATCAGATTACTTGCCTAAATGCACCCTGCCCTTCGCACGAAGGAGCAAAGTAGAATGTGTGTTTACTGCCAGCGGCATAATTCCTAGAGAAAAAGAGGAAGGATCTGAACTGAAAATATCCCAAATGTATGACTCCCAAATGTACCTAGCAGACTATTAATGCCTCTATTGTGAAATTTCTTCTAAACCAAAGGGAACATCAGAGACGGGATGTAGCACTACTCCCAACATATATCTACATGGAGTTTTTATAATGACAAATTATATGTGACATTGTCTTTCTCTTTGCTCTCCTATCAATCTCCAGTGACATCTGCTATCAGGTTTTGTGTCCATTACTGGGTCCATGAAACTTGTTCAGAAATCCTCAGTTCAATCATTTATGTACGCATTTGCTTTTATTGGTGATCTCTGAAGATGAGATAGTTTTAAATCATGAAATTAAAAAAAAAAAAAAAAAAAAAAACAAGCTATGAACTTTAGGAAAGGATGACCAGGTGACGATTCCACTGCTGGAACAATATAAACTTGTCTTAAAAAACAACATGCACGTGTTTATTCATTTATTCTTCTTTCTTTCAATCTCTGTTTACCAAACAGTACTTATCATTATACACAATGATATTTTATGAACTTTTGAGGGTGTGAAGAACAGCTTAACTATCTGACAGTTTCTTAAAATATTAAACATGTATCTGACATATGATCTAGTCATTTATCTAGAGAAACAGAAATGATGTTGATATAAATACATTTAAACTTTGTTCCTATGTGTAGCTTTATTTATAAAAAAGCAAAAACTGGAAAGAACACATATGTCCATCCATAAGTGCATGGATAGACAAATGGGGCACTATATGGTTCCATTTATACAAAATTCTATAGAATACAACCTAACTTATAGTGACAGAACTCAGGTCAGTAGTTTCCTGGGGTGAGCTGAGGTGAGAGTTGAGAGGGTGAGGAAATAGGAGTGATAGATAGGTTCGCCATCTGACTGAACATGAGTTCACAGATGTATGCACATGTCCATCTTAGCGAATTGTGAACTTGAAATACATGCAGCTTATTGTATGTCTATTATACCAAAAAAAAAGCGTTTTTTTTTTTTAAGAAACAAATTTCTGTTAAGAATTTCACTTTTTCAAATGAAAAAAAAGGCTCAGATGTCATTCTTACCACTTGACTCATCACTTAAAAAAAAAAAGAGAAAAATGATAAAATTAAATAGACACAGAGTATAGGAAGGCAGAAGTAAACCTTACTTGTAATGATGTGATCATGTACAAATAAGATACATATACTTTTTTAAATGCTGAAAATCAAGTAGAAATCTATTCATGTGCTTGTAAAAAACATTGAGAACAGCCCTGAGCATGGCCCGGAACACTCTGCTCCCCTCTGAGGACTTCAGCAAGGACACTGCTCTTATCATCAGCAATAAAAACCTCTGTAGAGATGCAGCCACCTGGGACCTGAAGGCCTGGTCGGGCCCCATTTGCTAAAAAAATGAGGGCATTATCTGCAGAGAGACTGCTCATCAAAGGTACGTTAATGACAAACCAGGGGACAGGACAACTGAAAATGGATCCTGCTCACATCGTGACTGAAGAGAAACGCGATGGACAATGGTGCCCCAGAGTGGGCGTTCAGTGGGGAGAACCAGAGGCAGGCCCGACGTGCCCGAGGCGGCGATTCCTCACCCTGGCCCTCCAGCCAGACTCCGAGCTCACAGCCTCCTATAGGGCTGCATCTCTCTCCAGGGACCTTCCCAGCCTCGTCCTCCAGGCACCCACAGTTACCCCTCTAGGCCTTTGCAGCCGCTGTGTCCTCTACTGTGTGACTCCTCCTTGAAAATTCAGTTCAGCCAGCCACCACCCTCTTCAGAGAGGATCCTTTCTCCCCACTACCAGGTGGTTGGCACCTCCCCCAGACGTGTGTCCCTCTCACAGCCCTCCCTGTAGGTTTGCTGGTGGCATTTTGCACGCCTGAGTCCCTCACCAGACTGTGATTTCCTTAAGAGAAAAACTCATCATGTTCGTCTCCAAAACCAGAGTTCAGAAAGGAATGCAGCCCTGCTTGATTTTAGCCCACTGAGACTCACATGGGATTTCTATGATATGAAAACATAAGATAATAAACGTGTTGTTTAAACTACTGCAGAATTGGTTACAATTGCCTAAGATAGAAACATTATACAAGTTTTCAGAAGAAAAAACAATCTATTATTTAATATCTAGTTTTGGTGACTTAGAATGCTATATCTAAATCTGTGAACGACAGAATATACTAATAGACTGTAATGTGTGCTATCATACTTATAGTGACAATAAGTGGAAATTAATTCCACGTACATATGAGAAATTCCACTTGGGAAATTATAACGAAAACTCTATATAGCAAATAAAAGTGTTTAAGCCATTTTTTCCACTATCTTAGAAATTATTACTTTTCAAGCTAATATTGAAAATCATACTCTGAGAATGAGGGAGAGTGTCAAATTAGATATCGCATACAGAATTTATGAATTTCAGGCACCATTTTTATAAAAGTATAATAAAAAACATATTCTCATGTTGTTATGAGACTATGGGGAACTACAATTTTAAAGTTCAAAAGATTAATTTTTTACTTGAAAAGATAAAATAGAAAAAAATACAGAGAAGCTATAAAATTACAGGTAACATTTAATTTGCTACAATGAAGGTATGAAAGAAATAGAAGCTAGGATTAGCATAAAGGATAATTGCTATGGATAAAAAATTATAAAAATAAATTCAATAATCTTTAAAACAGAGATCATCGGACAATTTTACCATGGCAGTCCTTCAGAGTGTAAGTTCTTTATTTAAAAATAATAGACTATAAGTTTAAACATTCTAAAAAAAAGAAAAGAAAAAACGTTTAACAAACACTATACACCAAATACCCAGAGTTAAGGAGAAAAATTTAGTTATATTTATTCCTTCTACTTTATTTTTTCTTTTCTAGCATATGTTAAACTAAATCTCAGGTCTAAGTCATTTTATCCTTACAAACTCAGTAAGCAAGTCTGACAAAGTTATTGTTTTATATATTTTCACAAATATAAAAATAATATATAAAAATAATGGCTCAATGGTATCAGCTAATTATTCTAAAATGAAATTTCCCTAATTGTCTACCAAACTTATATTTTCAATTGTTTTATTCCAATTAGAATTTAAATGAGCGACACACATAACTTTTGCTATGTTTCTTGTTGTTGTGTTTTTTTTGTGTGTGTTTTTTTTTTTTTTTTAGAGCTAAAGCATCCCAAATTTTATATTTCATGAACTGATAAAGAAAGTAGGTGCCAGTTACCTTGTAGAAAGTCAAATTTTTTGATTTTTTTAATTTGCTTCCTTGTGCTGTCTAACTAGTTCTTATTCACCCTTTTTTTGGTAAATGAAAGTTAGCTCTGGAAGCTTGATCTGGTTCAGATGCCATTAGAGGCTGCATGTTACATCACATCAATGACACACAATGTCCGGTTATTGCATATTTAATGAAGTTAAGATTGATCTGTGACTTAGATAGCGATATTCTATCCTCTCTATTAGAAAGATCTCTTAAAATATTTCTATATTGGTTTTATTCATCAATGACTCTTTCCCGAGTCAAAGATCCCACTAAAGGATTATTCTTTTACAATTGTTAGCTAAAATTCCATTTATAAAGAGAACATTTTCTCATTAACTAGGGTAATGGCCCTGAAATAGAATTCATACAAGGAAGATTGAATAAATTATTAATTCTTTTATTTTACTTGAAAATTATTCAGAGCATGGAGTTTGTGCCTCAGATATTTCCAACAATTTTGGGAGGGATAAAGTTATAGTAGGTTGCTTTATTAAGCTCAATTTCTCTTTGTCCTAGAAGACTATACATGTACACCATTTGCTAAGTAATTTACAGCGTCTCCCAGCATACAACATACTTCCTCCCTCATTATAGACTTGTGACTTATTTTGGCCAATAATATATAAGGACTTCACAGTCCAAATAAAACTGCATTAGCTGAATCTCTTGTGTTTCTGTCTTCTATGATGAGATAAGCATATCTTATTTAGGAGCTACACATTCATCCTCAGCTTTGAAATGTGAAGACCTGGGAAGGAGAGTCCAGCGAAGCCCATTAAATTGAACTGTGCTGCACAGAACCCTCCCCCAACTCACCCCAAACAATTCTCAAGCACACAGCCAGACACATCAACCACTGATTTGGGGGTGTGACCCACTTGTATAGGGTTATTTTGGTCTAGTTTATAGCCCCACCCCTATGCTGGGGAATCTGCTTATGTCTATCCCTTTGACAGCACCTGTTTGAGGTATGACTTCAAGAAGCTAACTTCATAGGCAACATAATTTTGGTTGTCCAAGTCCGCACTGTTGTCCTAGGTCTGGGTCACGTGACTTTTTGTTTGCCAATAGATTTGCCCTGATTTATTCTTTACTATTATTACCTTCCTCAAACACAAGAATTTTAAATGGATCTTCGTTATAGCAATGAAATACAAGAGTGTTTATTAATTACCCAGTGTGTGATGTGTGAGTGTATTACTTCAGACATCTGTATGTGTTTAATCAGTGATCTCAAATATACATATACATAAAATAAAATTCATATTACATTGCTTCAAACTAGGGTCTTCTAGAAAGTTTACTGGCATTTTGCCAATTATAAAATTTAAGAAATTAAGCTTTAACTTTAAGTATGTCACAGTGCTTATAGTCATTCTCTCGTTCCCCTTGGCCTCTCAAACGTGAACACACAGCTATGATGTCAGGGGTGAGAACTTCACAGGATAAGTGACAGCACAGAAAAGAAACAGGGCAATGAGGCCTCCATTATTTGGACAGTCTTCTATAATTACTAAGATGTTAACTCTGGTATACATTCTGCCAAATATATATTAAATCGATATATTTCCTGTTGCTGATGTTGGTAATTTAATATCTTTAATTATTCAAAACATTGCCATTGATACTTCTTAAGACATTTTTGCATCTCTAAAGATATTAGTTAATATATTAAATACGTTTTAACTTGCTTAACTACTGTCTTTGAAGGAAACTTTATTTTCTTAATTGAAATTTAAATCAATTCCAAGAGAGAATAGTTATATTGAGTACAGAACTGATCTGATTAGGAATTTTGTGTCTGGATTATAGTTCTTCTGCCTTAGACCATACATATTATCACATCCTTCTATCTTAAAATAGTTAATCACCAACAAAATTGTACACAATCTAAACCTGAAGTAGCATTTCTAATAGCTGACATTCTTTGAATCATGCTATATACATTTTAAATATTAATGGGGAAATTAATAGAAATGCTAAGGATAATTTTTGACATGAGAGAATACTTTTTCCAACCATCTATTAAGCCACTGGGTATAACTTCAAAAAAATTTTTTGCTTCAAGGATAGATAGGTTTAATGAGGAAAGTATATGAATCTGGTGAAACAATTTAAAAGTAGTTGCTTTTACCTGAGTGAATAATAAAATATAGAGAGGCAAGACTGAGAGGAGACAACAAATCATAAAGAAAATAGGATTGTGAAGTCTGTTCTGTGTGTATGTGCATGTGGGGGGTGGTGGGCTGATAGATTAGGATTGGCTTAAACTGTGAGGAAAGTTTATCACAAGTAAATGTTATTAATCAGTGAGGAAAGTTTATCACAAGTAAATGTTATTAATCAGTTTAGCTGGACATACTAAGCAAATGGTATGAATACCAATAATAAAGAAATTAATTAGTATAAATAAAATGGCATATGATATAGAGGGTGTAAAAATAAATTTCATAATATTTCTAATGATTTTACTATTATATTGACAAGAAAAATCTCTAAAATATGAGATATCAAACAATAAAAAACATAATTATCTGATAAGGTCATAGAATATGAGAATATATACAGGTAGAATTTGTGGATTCTGAAGTAAAGTTCTTCTAATCTGGGAATTAAAATTTTCCACTATTATTTTTAGTATCTGTAAGTTGTTCAAATGACATAAAGATAAATATATTTTATACAAGTAGAGTTGATAAGAGGAAAACTGTGCATTGACTATGAGGATTTAACATATGCATATATATTTGTATTTACTTTTAGTTTATGAAATTATGACAACTGTGCAGTGTGTGATTATTTTATGAAAATGATGCCCCATGCTATATGTTTAACTTGCGAGAATGTATTTTACTAAATCACATTTGAGGATGAAATAGATCTAGAAACAGAGTTTAAATTATGGATTTTTAAGGTTATGTTAAGCACTGCAATGTGGTACTAACCTTTAACACAGATGGAATAAAGTCTCAATCTGTCATTTCAACACCTGCCCTTCAGGGTGTTTATAGCTGGTATTTTAAGCAGATAGTAAACGCAGAAAGGACATTTCATACAGCATGACCAACAAATATGTGTAAAAATTCGACTCTATACTTAAAATCCTATTATATATATACTTAATCTTACTCCAAAGAAAATGCTATTTTTTTTTTCTTTCTATAGCAATAAAATGCTACCTTTAAAATCAATCTGTGCCTAACTCACTGACATGGATTAAAACTCTAGTTTGTGTGGCATTTTAAGCAGACTATACATAATGGAAATGTCACCTTTTCTTTTGGGTTAAAGTCGTTTGGCTTTCCCTAGAATAAAATATACAGTTTAACATTAGCTTTTAGACAACAACAAAAAAATTCTCTGTTAAACTGAAAGTTCACTAAAATGTTAACTTGCAAAACTATTACTAAATAACACAATGTCTAAGGATGTGTCCTTAGCCAAAGACAATGATTCTATTATTTTTTTTTCTTTTGAGGAGTTTTTGGTAAACGAATTCAAGTAAATCAAAAATAAAAAGATTTTATTATATGATTTATAACACTTATCTTCTATCTTGAAATAGTCAGAAAGATATTTTAAATAGTGAACTCAACAACCAGCCCATTATGATAATATTTTTTAATGGAGTATATATCAAGTTCTATTGTTAATTTAAGGGTAATGATTTTGTAGGTTTTTAAATAAACATCATAAAGAACACAATGTTGAGATTACTCAACAAAGCATCATTTTGTTTTGACAAGAGAATACTATCCAGGACCTAGGACTTTAACCAGACTTTTTAATGATTTCAGCGTATGATACTATGGTTTCTTTTTGTTGTTTGTTTGTTGTTGTTGTTGTTGTTGTTGTTGTTGTTGTTGTTTAGAGAGGGCTCTATAGCTATATGACCATTCTGTACTCTTGTGGATGGTCATGGAATTTTTTGTAAAGCAAATAAATGGCTTCATTTCTATTAAGATTTGAATCCTAAAGTGAAAAAAAAAAAAAAAGCCTAGTAGGTGAATTTTAGATTTAGAAGAAGGAAAACTCTTTCTACTCTTATAAAAAAAGTTGGCTCAATCTCTTGTACAAGGACTAGACTGCAATGCCAGCTGGGAGGGGGTGGCTTCGTGAGTTTCCTGGGCCAAGCTGAAGCAATTCTGCCATCAGGCAGAGAGTTAGCTCAGCAAACGGGCTTCAAATAGGCTGGCAGTTGAAAAATACTTATATGTTGTCATCTCTCTCAACATTCCTTGGTATCAACCGAGATTTCACAATCTTTTGCTGTTGGGAACAAGAGAAAAGATACTGTGATGGTGGCAGTGGTGTGACCAGCAGAGGAAAGCTGGATTCACATAAACAGGTGACCATTTACATATCAGGGCAGTGCCGTGAACAGGAGGCCAGAGCACAAGGTTGCCAGTGTCCTGCTGGTAAACATGGGGTGGGCGGCGGCCCACAGAATTCTCAGGAAATTCTCCCAAAGACACTGAAAGGAAGCACCTGGTGTCCTTACAGAGGAGCAGGCAGGGGAAATGAGTCAAGCTGAAAGGATTAAGGAAGGTATAAAAATACTGGCTGCTTCTGAATCATAAAATCATGGATTCATTTCTTATATGCATTTTTTTTCCTTCACCATACAAAAAACAGGAGAAAGTTAATTCAATTTTTAAAAACCACCAATATGCGATCTTTTGAAGTTTATAAATATATATTACTCAAATATAACACTAGAGATTTCTTATAAATAGTTTAAATTTTCAAAATACATGTTCACACAACAATGTAAAGTAAATTACATTGGAGAGCTTACATGATTTTAATTTGATTAATTCAGATAAGTTGGATATTTAATTCAAAAATTTATTTTCAGCCTGGGGAGATATGAGCTATTTTTTTTTCTCTCTCTCTCTTATTAATAGAACACAGAAAGAGTCTTTCATTCCCTGAGAACGTCTATGAATACAAGTATTAAAACTAAGGCTGAGACAAGTGATTGGCAATAGTTCAAGTTCATCGGCATCTTTTTGCTTTATATTCAAAATGCACCGCATGCAGCATAAATTAGTTTGAAACCTTTAAGTTTTTGTCCTTTAAATAAGTAGCAATTGTAATATTTATGCTTGCTCTTGACTGGTAGGTGTGAGCTGTGACAATTAAGGCACATTCTTTGAATAACTGACTAATTCAGGCTTTTGTTTATTAATTCGGGAATATTTCAATGAGGATGAAAGAGTATGGAAGAAATTGGTGATTGAAATAAGGTAATTTTATAAACTAATTGAAAACATTAGTCATTACACATTCATTAAAATTTCTAATTGCTTACTTAACTTTAAGAATACAACAGCTAACCCTAAACTAGAAAGATATGATTTTTGTCTCAGTCATCCCAAAGAAGCCGTAGAGATATCTAACAGTGCAGTCATGTCACTGTATTGAAATTTTTTTATTTACCTTAATCGTTTCTCTCTATATAATATGGGTTCAGTGAACCCAGGCAGTAGACCATATTTATATTTTTGTTGTCAGTATATCCATGGCGTATATATTTGTAACTAATATCCGTTGCCCAAATAACTTAAGAAAATGAAGAATGTGAGAAGAGTATAAAGTGACAAAGAACTAGAAAAAGGAAAAATACTATTTTTAGACTTTAAAACACAGTGAAAGTTATTAGAGCACTTACATGCTTTAGTCTAGATTGATCAATCATTTCAGACATAAGTGCTAGAGTTAATTTTAATTTTCTCTCATTAGTGTTTACATCTATGTAAAGCAAAAGATAATGTTATTTTCAGTAAGGAAAAAAGGAAAGCATATCACATCCAAAAGCTAAAACACTGATCATTCCTTTGGACAATTTCAGGGCAAAAAAGGAACATAATGTGTTTGCATTCATATATTATATCCTCAGCCCACTTTATATTGGGAAGACCAAGCCAAACACCAGAAGTCTGTTGTAATCGACTTTATGGGTTTGTTGTCTCTGGGTTAGTGTCAAAGTGGATCCCCAAAGTGGAACTTTCTTCTCTTTTGTAATAGCTGTTTTATATTGAGAATGATTCTTTGTGTAACTAAGACTGAGAATGATCACAGTTGGAGGGAATGCCTGGGTGAGGGCCAGGTGTTATGATGTTCCTTTGGCAAGACAGGAAAATTCGCATTTGACATGCTCATGAAAATGACACTAATTGAAGCGTTCTCTTCATTTATCCATATTTGTCTGTAGTATAATTTCGTATGTTAATGAATGATCGGCTAATTTTAACAGTGAAGAAAGATTATTAGCATATATATGAATTGAGCCAAAGCTAATTACATTGAAATACATAACTCAGATATTTTAATATCAGTATTTCCAGAGTATAGTATAAAATGGAGAAAAACTTCCAGATAAAGACAGTCATTAAAGACATACCCACTGCTGCTCTTTTCCCTAGTCATTTTTTAAAATATTAAACAAAGAACTTAAAGAAAAACTGGAGAAATTTAGTCTGGTGAAAACACAGTCACAACTAAAAAATCATGAAAACAAAATCTGTCACATACAGTGAAATTTGAGCAAAATTTTGTAGATAGCTAGAGAAGACATACATCTCCGAAGATATTGTCTACACATATGTGTGCAATGCATCCTGAGACCCCAACTGTCAGTCTCACAGGAACCACCCAAGGCCTGGACCCAGGGCAGAGCAGAAGTATCTCCTCTGCCTTTCTACTCAGCGAGTGGCATGGCAAATGAGGGAGAGTGTGTGGCAGGCCATCAGGGTTGCCTCCTCAACGACCATATTCAACTTCTTGCTCCTTTTGCAAAACTTTTAAGAATTCTAAAATCTAGCTAAATATATGCATACAAGTCCTAATCAGGAATTGTCCAATTCAGTTTGCTAAAAATCAGGGAACCCTAAATACCCCTAATACTTTTTAGCAGTTTAGAATTTATTTTGAGCTAAAAATACCATAATCACACTGTAAAGTATACAAATGTCGAATCACCCTATTGTAC
The DNA here is from genome assembly GCA_028627145.1 of Eidolon dupreanum. Taxonomy (NCBI): domain Eukaryota; kingdom Metazoa; phylum Chordata; class Mammalia; order Chiroptera; family Pteropodidae; genus Eidolon; species Eidolon dupreanum. Next base: position 4,964,027 of record CM053516.1, on the reverse strand, counting down.
ACTAATATAATATGTATACTAACTATAATAAAAAAAAAAAAAAAGAAATCCACCACAAAACATGATAAGCAAGTGTTTTCAGGAAACAGGCTTACTGTCCAAACTTTTAGTAAAGAAAACATACACATAGAAACAAAATAGAAACACAAGTTACTAAGTAAAGGAAAGAAACAAAGAAGTGATTAAAACAAAACCAAAACAGACTACAAGCTAAGACTGATTTAAATACCGAAAGAGATAACTTTGTCCACATCAAAAACAACCTCTCTGTTGCCAAAGCAGACTTTCAGCCAGAATTTAGGAACTTTCTAGAGTAGATCTCTTCCTCCTTAAGAAGATACTCCTTTCCAAGGATTCAGTTACACAAGTTAAGTGACTTGCTTAAACAAAAACAAATATTTTGCAGGGCAATAATTCAAGAGTGATTTTATTTATTAATTTTGTTTATAATAAAAAAGAACAGAAAATGGTAAAATTATTGTGATTGAGTACTTCGATTCTACAAATGGAAAACGAATCTACTATTACAGAAAAATAAAATTGCTAAAAAAAATCTGTGATGTAATTTATCATGAAGACATATATAGATACTGGAAAGAGTGTGATAAGATTTTTCTTAATGGATTAAACACATTTACTTGGTATTCTTGAATAAACTGTCAAGTTTAGGTTGCCAGGTAACTCTTGATTATGTTAGTGTGAGAACACATCAGTACATAAAGGCGAAGTTTAGCATGGTGGTGGCTATGGTTATAACTAATGCACAATGACTGGGAGAAAGTCAGCCCATATGAGTGATGTGTAAGAGATAACCAACCACTCAAATGGTGAAAAGTGGTTGTTTGGAGATTATCCTCAATCCTCAGTCTTCGTTGTTTAGTAATGGATAATCAGAAGTTGATCAATTTAGATATTCTAGTACCTATATTTTAACTTATACAAAAAATGGTGACTACTATTGTGTGTCAGGTACAATCATTGGTGAGGAAATGGTCTATAGCTTTCATTGGCATTAGCGTCTAGTGAAGGAAAGAAACAATTAGGTAATTATTCAAATAATTGTTATGGTCCTTATAACCACCAGTGATAAATCAATATATTTCTGACTCAAATTGAGAAAGAGATACATCTATTTCACCAAACATTTTTAAATCTTCTTCGTATCCACTGTTTAAATTTTGAACAACCCAAACCCAATAATACTAAAGAGGTCATTCTGAGTGAAATGATTATATTAATTATAGAATAAGATTAAAAAAACAAAAAAAAAACAAAAAAATTATGTTATCCCAAGAGAGTTAATGAATTAGTTTTATAAAAAGAGAAAAAAATGCATGAAATTGTATGTGCTTTTTTTCAGTTTATTTATGGAAGTGATGATAGACACGTTATTGTTATTCTCTTTCTGTTAGATATTAACGTGGGAGTTTTGTGAAAAGCTTTTTCCTGATTTCTTTTCATTTTTGTTTTTAAGCACACTCAGTCTCAAAGAGAGTTCTGCAGTCACCAACTCATTGCATATATTTAGAACTTATTCTAAATTACTTGATACTTATTATTAGAATATACAAATTTAACTCAAAATGTTTATCTACTATGTAGAATGGACTTACCATATAAAAGAATGACCGAGTATAATGTCAGACAAAGTGGTATTGAGAAGGCTTAACTTGCTCTGAATCATGTCCTAAACATAGACTACCGATCACCTTTCCAAAGTTATCAGTTATATCTGTGTTACTAGATTATCCCTATTAGCATAGAAGCAGAGTCCAGGGCATTTTATCTTAAAGATAAATAGTTATCATTGATCTCATGTTCTCTCAAGCATCCATAGGCATAAACAAGTTCTAAGACATGGAGAAGCAAGGCTAGGAGCAGACTTTGGGAAATCTGCACAGTTGATTGATTGACAGAAAATTTAATGCAAAAAAAAAAGAAAAAGTTTTCAATCTTGATTTCAATTGCATATTTCATAGTTTTTTTTTTTATTTTTATTTATTTATTTTTTTAACATCACCTTACCATAGTCTTCACAATGATCATTTCAAATACTGCATTAAAACATAGCTGGAGATGTGCAGTTATGTGTGGTATTTGCACAGATGTGTACACTTGGTGCATACGAATGAATGATTTGTGCATTCCTCAACAGGTATGTTGAGCTTTGGTAACTGGCTTTATTTAAAAAATGAGGAATCAAAAAAAGTTTTAAGCATACCTAAGAGCATGAAGGTAAAAACTAAGAATTATCATACAATGAAATAAAATCAGGGGATAAATGAAAACAGAGGAAATATATAAATTTTATTTATGTTCATAATAAAGAATTGATGGATAAAATCTAAAGTTATAGAAACTATTTCTATATAAAATATAAAGTAACTATTTAGTTATAAATTAACTGTGAGAAAAATACAAGCCTTCCTAAATTTAAATTTATAATAAAATCACAGTTAGGAAAAGACACTACAATGTACAACATTTAAAAAAAGATACAGAATTAGAAAGCTTAACATATAATAAAATAATAGAAAAATACTAGATATATCTATCATACAGATCTGAGTGGGGTACTAGCTAGCCTCACATATTTAAAAAAAATAAATATCTGACTTTAAGGTGTATAAAAGAGACAGATCTGAAATAAAGAGATTTAGTAAGAATAAAGAAAAGGGATTTAGTAAGTTGAAGAAAAGAGGTTAACAAAAATCAATTATCAGGGATCCCAATTTTCCTATCAGAAATTTAAATGCAGCTGGAAATTATTAAACAGTTTATATTGACATAGTTCTTTAAAAGTCTAAAGGATCAAATTCATAATGAATAAGAAGTTGTGCTGTAAATAACAGCAAGAAAACTCACAGTGAAAACACACAACGAATGTAAAGAAAACAGACAAAAACACAAAGTCATCTATTAAATTAACATAAGGCTTTCAGACATGAAACATAGTATTCCGTGGTATTAAATTATGGAAGAGAAATAATGTGTACTTTTTCTTAGCATAGATGTCCTTTAATAGGCCAAGAACCAGACCACTAGATTGCTAAACATTTTTAATGGGATTTAATCCCATAAAGTAGTCAACCTGCCTCACCCTTACTCTCTATCACAAAATCCCTTTCCTTACTCCAGCAAAAGGCTACTGAAAGCCCTCTTGCTCATTCCTAAATAATAATTCCCACAGTACTTTGGACAAAAATCTGCATTTAAGAAGACTACATATATTTTGTATTATATATATGCATGTACTCTGTGTGTATGTGTGTATATAAGTATGAATATTTGATATTCCATTAAATATGTATATATATACATACACACACATACATACATGAACTATATAACATAAAATCAATGATAAATCTCTTATTTTCTGTTTTGGCATCTCAAGAACATGATAAAGGAAGTATTTTTTTTTTAATGAACCTTAGGAAAAATTGCACTTTAGACAGGTTATACATCTATCACAAAGTAATCATGAAAAACAAAACTTAGATCAACAACGCAAAAAAAAATTGTGTGGTTCATGATATAGCAATGTGTGCTGGGTAATCCCTGACATCACAACATAATTATACTTTGACAAGTGACTAGTAATGGAAGTTTTACCAAACTATGCGATGTTAGTATAAGGTTATATTTGAGGCCATTAAGTTTCTTACCAAATACTCCTCAAAAGATAGACAGAAAAAATATATTTGACATTCACACAAATATTTGCAATTCAAGAAGCGATAGGCAGCTCAATCTGTCGTTATTTAGGGCTACCTCATTTATAACTGAAATTTTCTTAACTTTGTAATTTGAAACAACACAGGAAAACAACATAGAGTTAATCTATTCCCTTTCTCTCATGTTATTCCTATCTCCCTGCCTGCTATTAACATGAAAATCAATGCATGAAGGAAGAAAGAAAGAAAGGAAGGGAGGAGGTAGGGGAGGTAGAGAGGAAGGAAGGGATGGCAACTCAGTGTTTAAATAGTTTTCACGCCTTGTCTCTGAACTGTCTTGTTGAGCATGCAGTTATTTTGGATGACATGGATTTCTTACTGCTTACTATTTGCATTACTAACTTCTGAATGCTCTTTCAGACAGAAGTTCATAATTTTTATGGAATACTAAGTATAAACTCCGGCCTATGTGAAGTTCAGTGCTTTAAAGATGAATAGCATGTTTTCTATTAATGAGCAAAATCCTCCTGAGGTTGTGTTTTGCAATGTGGATTGCTGTTAGGTGATTATTTTCTGTATGATGTTGTTTATACCACATTAAGCAAACAAGATTATGTCTGCTATTTTAGTGCCTACTTTTAAATGATTGACTCATTAAACTTCCCAGCAACTGATACCTCCAGACCCTGAAATCATTTTCCACTGCTTTGTTGTTAATCATATCTCTCATCCATTACTCATGTAACCTTTTTTAAAAATCTATAGTCAAGGCTTTCAAGGCTTCTAATAATCTTTACTAAATTTTAAAGATTTTATTTTATCCAGCATTACATTTTTGAAAAATTTAAAATACAGTTCTATAAACTTAATAACATAATACTATTTACCATTTTTAATTTTTCTCTTACAAAAAAAAAAAATTAAGCACGTATTAAATGCCCTAAGCCAAAGCATCATTAAAAGTTTCAAAATTGGCAAAAAATATAAATTTGATATTCCATTAAATATTTACAACTATTTTCAGCCATGCGCCAATATACCTGGGGTAATATTAATAATTGAATAATTTGTAGTGTTTGTAGTAATAATTTACAAACATAAATTTTACTGTATTTATAAAACCATATGAAAAGCATACATACTTTGTCCAGTTAATGAAACTTATGCTCATTAAAAGATATTTAATTTTAAATAGTTTTCACTTTCATCTCAAGTTTTTTATTTAATTTCCAATGGCCAGTGGCTTTTCTGTTTTATTATTAATGATTTTGATAACTGTTCCTGAATTTCAGTAGTAATTGATAAATTCATTATTTAGTTTTGAAAAATAGCATTTCTTCCAAAACTAGCTTTTTAGAGATACTTCCCCTTCCAAAATTTTTCCAAGAAATTCAGAAGTGACACTGTGGCCAGATACTCATTTTCTCTATGACATTTTATCCACTCTTTCTCCATCTGGAGACTTTTACAGATTAAAATACTTAGATGCTAAACTACATCTGATGACCTGATTATATTATAAGTTTAAGGCCTTCAGAGCCAGAGAAAATATCCATAATGATGATAATAAGAAAATATAATGGG